>OY282558.1:401824303-402424303 GCA_958295665.1 Tipula vernalis | reverse complement strand
TGAGTTACCTGTCTAATATTCTCTATTCTTTCGTCGGTTATATTTAACCCTTGTACTGGATTAACATTCTCAACTAGATGTATAAATTTTTTTTCACGAGGTATTATATCATTATCATCATTTTCTACTAACATTCTTGATAGTGTATCTGCAACAATATTGTTTTTTCCTTCTATAAACTACAATTTTAAAGAATAACGTTACAGGATCATTAACATTAACTGAAGTCGCTTCGGTGCTTTAAGCAATGGCTTTTGAAAAATATTGATCAAAGGCTTGTGATCAGTTTTTACGGTACACATATGAACCTGATGCACGCAAACACAATCGCGATCAACTCTTTCTCTATCTGAGCATAATTGCGCTCTGTAGCCGTCAATGTTCTGGAAGCATATGCGATAATATCGTCTTGTTGAAATAATGCAGCGCCCAAGCCAGAGCTACTCGAATCACACTCTATTGTAATTGGCTTAGTACAGTCAAAATACTTCAAGGTTTTAACATTCCCAACTAGGAACTTTAATTTTTTGAACTCATCCTCCTGAGTTTTTGTCCAAATCCAAGGAGTATCTTCCAACAACAGTTTTCGTAATGGAGTACAATGTGTGCTTAAATCTTTTATGTATCTCGCTAGATAATTGATTATGCCCATAAATCGTTGAAGATCGTTTTTATTTTCTGGAGATTTCATATTTTGAATAGCACTGATTTTTGATGTATCTGCTTTAAGGCCTTCATTTGATAGAATATGACCAAAGAATTTTACAGATGACTGGTATAACTTCAATTTTTATTTATTTAATTTACAATTAGGTATACTGTTGAAGCCGAATCATTAAACTTTCTAAATTTTTATTATGGTCAATAAGCGCCTCCTCTTTGTTATCACCGCTTCCGTAAATCAAAAGATCATCTGCTAACACCTCTACACCTTTAAGATCATGTGTCATTTCGTACATCTTCATCTGGAAAATTTCAGGCGCTGAACAAATGCCAAAAGGTAAGCGTTTCCAGGCGTAGCGTCCAAATGGCGCCCAAAAGCATGTCAATTCACTACTGGATTTTGTTAATTTTACTTGCCAGAAACCCCTTGCTGCGTCACACGATGAGAAAACTTGAGCCTTCCCCAGTTCTGGTAATATTTCATCAACTGTAGAATATTGACAATTTGGTCTCTTTAGAGCTTTATTGAGAGGATTGGATCTGTTATATATTAAATTAATTATTGTGAATTACATAATAACATTGTGATTGTGAATTGTATTATATCTTGTAATTGTATTGTACAGTAATTTATATTAACAGAATATCATGTATCTTGATCTCTGTCTAGAACACGACGATTAATAAAAATAATGTAAACCAGTAGAGTCAGTCGTGAAATAAGAGTTGAATAAATAACATTATATCGATCGTCACTGATGTTTTATTAAATAATGAAGACACAACATGGCGCAGTTGATAACTAAAATAAGTTATAAAAAATACCAATAATAAATTGTTAATCATATGTGAAGTGTTATTACCGTGTGAATGTTATTACTGTTAAATGAGAATAACAATAATCATTATTAAAAATGAATAGTTTTAAACCACCGAACCCTTTAATTGTTCAAGGGAATTTGAGTGAAAATTGGCGAAAATTTAAACAACAGTTTAATATATATATGGAGGCATCGGGATACAATGAATTGTCATCTGATAGAAAAGTCGCAATATTTCTCAATGTGGTCGGCGAAGACGCTGTCAATATTTTTAATACCATGAGTTTATCAGATGCGAAGCGGAAAGATCTGAAGGAAATATTGAACGCGTTTCAAACATACTGTAATCCACGGAAAAATATTTTATACCAACGATATCTCTTCTATACTCGTGATCAAAACGAAATAGAACAATTCGATCATTTCTTGACTGAGATCAAAAAGTTAGTGAAAGATGGCGAATTTGGCGAACAAGAAAATTCAATTTTACGTGATAGAATTGTACTGGGTCTACGCAATAAATCGTTACAAGAGAAAATTTTGAAGTTAAAAGATGAAGATGTAGAGCTCGAAAAAATGATTGAATACTGCAGAATAACCGAAACCACCGAGTCACAATTAAAAGTTGTCCAAGGTCGTCCGTCGGCAACAGTTAATACAACAGTACTACATAACCCGGATCAAAGTAGTAAACCTGTCCATTCATCATCATCATCATCTCGAGTTCAATCATCACCTCATGTACACTACGGTACCAGTAAACAAGCTGAATCACCAAGGCGTGGGAATTTTTCATCAATCAGTAAACAGAAATGTCGATACTGTAATTATAATCATTCGTATAATAGATGTCCGGCGTATACCAGATACTGTAGTATTTGTGGAAGAAAAGGTCATTTTGCAACAGTATGCAGCAATTTTAATCATAGAATGGGAAAACATTTCGTAAAGGAAATTATTGAAAATAGGGAAGTAAATTGTGAAAATCAAAACGATAATAATGAATATGTATTAAGTGATGATAACGATTATTTTTTAAATTCACTTTCGGTTTTTTTTGTAGATGGTGATGATAGGGTTGCTGGAATCGAATCAAATGGATGGTATGAAGATTTAAATGTGGAAAGACATATTGTTGGTTTTAAATTAGATTCAGGGGCGGACGTTAATTTTATACCATTACACATCTTTAACCAAGTGAAAGCTAGTAAGTCAAAACAGCTGAAACCAAATACGTCAAACTTAGAGGCGTATGGAGGATTTACGGTCAAAACTGAGGGACAAGTAGAGTTGTTGATAGATTATTCAGGTAAATTTTATTTAGAGAAATTTCTAATAGTAAACACGAGATCAAAACCAATATTAGGTTTAAAGTCTTGTATAGATCTCGGTTTGATTAAGCGTAAAGTTTGTGCTTTAGGGAACACTGCATCGGCATTTGTACAAGAAAACATTGAATTATTTAGCGGAATAGGAAAATTTCCTCAAAAATATAGTATCCAATTAAAAGACAACGCAATACCTGTAGCTAAGCCTCCAAATCGAATTCCAATTGCATTCAAAGAAAATGTTAAGAAAAAATTAAAAGAATTGTGTGCTGCTCGCATTATAGAAAAGGTTGATGAACCAAGCGAATGGGTTAGTAAGATGGTTGTAGTGGAAAAACCAAATAAAAAACTAAGAATTTGTCTTGATCCACAGGATCTAAATAAGAACTTAGTACCGAACTTTTATCAAATTCCCACTTTGAATGATATCAAATCTAAATTATTTGGCCAAAAATATTTTACAGTAATAGATTTAAAAGACGGATTTTGGCAGATCGAACTTGACGATATCTCGAGCCAGATCTGTACTTTTTCAACACCTTTCGGCTGTTATAAGTTTCTTAGGCTTCCATTTGGGTTAAATATAGCAGCCGAAGTTTTTCAAAGATTTAACACTAAAATATTCGGTGATCTGCCTGGAGTAGTAGTTTATATCGACGATGTATTGGTTTTTGGAAAATCAAAGGACGAACATAATGAGAATCTAGCAAGGGTATTACAACATGCCAGAGAAGCTGGTATAAGATTCAATCCAAATAAAATACAGCTAGCTGTTGATAAAGTAGAATACTTAGGACACATCTTTTCACATCAAGGTGTATCTCCTCATCCAAATCGCATAAGTGCTATTTTAAATTATGAAATGCCAAAAGATAAAAGGGCTCTTCAACGTTATCTGGGCATGGTTAATTATTTAAGGGATTTTCTACCTCATTTGTCAGATAAAACAGCTCCGTTGCGGGCGCTGCTCAAGAATAACACAGAGTTTTTGTGGTTGCCGAATCACACAGGGGCTATCCTAGAAATGAATCAAATGTTGGTTAAGGCGCCTTTGCTTCAAAATTTTGACCCATCTCAAGATATAAATATTCAATGTGATGCATCAAATATAGGGTTAGGGTGTTGTCTTTTGCAAAATAATAAGCCTGTTTGTTATGCCTCAAAATCTCTAAGTGATGCTGAAAAAAATTATGCATCCATCGAAAAGGAATATCTCGCAGTTCTTTTTGCTTGTCGTAAGTTTCACCACTTCATTTATGGGAGACCAGTTACAGTTTATTCTGATCATCTACCATTAATTGCAATAAATAAAAAGGAAGTGAGTAAAATTTTCTCTCCTCGGCTTCAAAGAATTAAACTCAAATTACTGCGATATAACATCGAAATTAAGCACTTGCCAGGACGGTACATGTATATAGCTGATGCATTATCTCGTGCTTGCCCTGTTACGGATAATGTCGAAAAAGTTGATGAATCTCTAAACGATTTAGTTCATTCTATAAACGTTTCAAAGCGAAGGCTAAATGAGTTTAAAGAAAAAACTAACGAAGATTATGTTTTAAGCAAGTTAAAATTTTTTTGTTTAAACGGGTGGCCCAATTCTAAAAACAAAATAATTGATCTTTTGAAATTCTATTACAACAAAAGACAAGATATTAGTATAATTGATGATTTATTATTTTATGAAAACCGTATTATGGTACCTCTTAATTTTAGAGAAACTATCCTAGATCTACTTCATGAAACACATTTAGGTATTACTAAAACCAAAGCCCAGGTCAGATCGTTGTTTTATTGGCCGAACATGGATAAAGATATAGAAGATACTATCATGAAATGTCATATCTGTGAAAAATTTCAACCGAATAATGTGAAAGAACCATTGACTCAGCATGATATTCCTACATTACCTTTTGAAATCATTGGTTGTGATCTATTTGATTTTGGAATAAGGTCTTATTTAGTTGCAGTAGATTATTTTTCGAAATGGATCGAATTAAAACCGTTGTCATCGAAACAATCATGTTCGGTAATTAAGGCACTTAAAGAAGTGTTTGCGGTACATGGTATTCCATCAAAAGTCATTGCAGATAATATGCCGTTTGCATCATACGAATTCAAAAATTTCAGTGAAACATGGAATTTTGAAATTACAACTTCAAGTCCAAACTACCCACGATCAAATGACCTTGCCGAAAAGGCTGTTCATATTTGTAAGGCTATGCTTAAAAAATTAACGGAAAGCAGTGAAGGTGATTTAGACTTAATGCTATTAAATTATCGTAATACGCCTGTAGCTGGGTTAAAGTATTCTCCCGCACAAATGCTTAATAGCCGTAGACTTCGCACCAAACTCCCTGTAATTAATGAAATGTTGAAACCTTCACTTTTACAAAATGTACGTGAGCAACTTGTTATTCGCAATCAAAAAATTAAAGAACACTATGATAAAAATACAAGATGTAAAACTAATTCGTTTACAGAGGGTGATCCTGTAATGTATAGAAATGGTCCCAAAGACCATTGGTATCGGGGAAAGGTTATGTCGAGAAATATAGAACCTAGATCATATAACATACTTAATCAAAATAATAACATAGTACGACGAAATACATTTCACATGAGAAAATCGTTCAACAACTCTACCATTCCTCCTGTAGAACCGGATATTGATTATGATTATGTTTTCAACAAAGTAAATCAAAGATATGTCCACACAGAAACTTCACCTAATCCAATATCAACAAACAATAATTCACAGCAACCTTCTTCATCACAACGACTAGTAACTACCAGATATGGCAGGTTAATAAAAAAACCTGATTACTTTAAATCGGATCAATTTTAATACATATTATTATTAATACTTAAATTAAAATTTAAATAAATTCTAGATGAGGGGATGTTATATATTAAATTAATTATTGTGAATTACATAATAACTTTGTGATTGTGAATTGTATTATATCTTGTAATTGTATTGTACAGTAATTTATATTAACAGAATATCATGTATCTTGATCTCTGTCTAGAACACGACGATTAATAAAAATAATGTAAACCAGTAGAGTCAGTCGTGAAACAAGAGTTGAATAAATAACATTATATCGATCGTCACTGATGTTTTATTAAATAATGAAGACACAACAGGATCTAAGCATATTCGAAATGAAATAGGTTTTTTAACAATCAAAACATTACTAACCCAATCCGTATGTTTCGTTATCTTTTCGATAATTCCCTCTTGAACTATTTTTTTGAGTTCAACTTTCAACTTATCCCTATAAATCACTGGAATACGACGCGCTCTTTATATAACTGGTTTGACATCTTTATCTATCTCCAGCTCAACTTCTCCTGGAAGAAGGCCATAGTCCCCAAATACATCGTTATATTTTTCGATAATTCGCTCAGCATCTATTTTGTCAAATTCAGGACTGGCATCCGTTTTCCTAACTGTTTCAATAACTTGCAGATGATTATATTCGAAATTCCTTGGATAACTTTTAACTTCGTCACTGTACTTAACTAATTTTAATGCAGAGCATGCGTTTGATGACAACAATAGACCATGATTTCTGTTGTCAACTTTAAACAAAAGAGTATACCGCTGTTTATTAATTTCACGCGGGATCTTAACTTCTCCAATAGTTTTAATGGAATTCCCGTTGAAATCAATCAGTTCATATTTCAATTTGGAGACTACTGGATTTTTCTTGCCCATTAATGCTTTATACATACTATAACCTACTAAACACGAATTTGAGCCCGTGTCCAACATACACTCGACCTGTTTCCATACATTTCCAAATTTTAACTTCAACGTTGCAATTACATTGAACTTGGAAGAAACCGTTGATTTTCCGTCAATTTTAGCAATCAATAAACTTTTTTGATTATCATTATCATCTTCACTGGAAACTTCATCACTGCCGTTCGGGTTGTTGTTACAGATCTCGTTAAATCGATTCGTTTTCCGTTTATTGGTGCTATTATTATACTTGAAACATGCCACTTCTAAATGATTTTTCTTTTTACATATTGAACAAGTTTTTCCTAAAGCGGGGCATGCCCCTTTTTCAAAAACATGCCACGCAGAACAAAACTTACATTTTCGTTTGACACTTTCCGCTGATTTATTGGTAATCTTGTTTACCGGGTTGGCTACGTTCGTTTCATCACTCTTCATATTTGATTTGGGTCACTTCGGCAATTTTGCAAACATCCATCGCTTTGGTTAAGGTCAAGTCTGGAATTTCCATTAATTTCTTCTTTAGAAGTGTATCTTTGATACCCACTACTATTCGATCTCGTAGCAGTTCATTCGAAATATCATCATTACCATAATTACACAACTTCACTAATTTCTTTAATCTTATCAAATAAAAATCGAAGGATTCATCAATGTATTGGTTACATGACGTGTTAAACATGTACCTGTCGTATATGATGTTGGATTTAGCTACCACACAATCACGAATTTTTTTTATAGCTTTTTCTTCGGATTCTTTATCTTCATCTGTCAAACCAAAATCCATGTATCTTGTTTTGGCTGTGGTACCTATCGCCGATAGCATCAAGCTCGTTTTTTGTAAATTTTTTGATTTTTCCCACAAATTCATACCTGTAGCATTGCAATCTTTCCAATTATTTTCGAAAATTTTCAAAATTTCCCTTACGTCACCGGCATCTACATTCAACGGTGTTGGCCAAGGAACATTCACTGGATTTCCGACAACATTTCCAGTTGCTACATTTTCATTGAGTTTTTTATTTGGTTCCTCCAATCTGTTATTAAGAAGCTCTATTGTTTTAGACTGTGATTGTAAAAATTCTAACAATGATTTATCCATTATGATTTTATGATGAATAATGTTATTATATAAACTGAATGTTCACGACACTTTTGAGGTTAAACACGATAAACCACGTTCACAACAAATTACTAAACAGTATTTTCGATGAAAATATTTATTCATTCGACCACATCTGACACCATGTTTTGTTATGGACTATATAAAAGATTTATATTATTTATTGACGTTATAATATATTTATTTATTTATTAATTCTTAAATATGGAGTAGGAATATCGAGCGTCACGCTTGTTCTGTCGTATCTGCCGCCCTCTCCAATCAGAGTCCACATCACACTGGTTTTGTACAGTGTGTACTCAGTGGTATCTACTACAACAGTCACCAAGGATGTTACGTTCGAGTATTTTTCTCAATGAATATATGACTTTAATCTTCAATATCGTCCGGGAAACAAACATCAAAATTTTGATCTGTTGAGCAGATTACCTAACCCAACCGCAATAGTTCCTGCCGAAGAAGAAAAAGTTTTAATGATCGAAACGAATAATGCTCCTCCATTGACTGTCGATATATCGCAAGGCTTACAGTGAAAAAAAAAATCGAGACGATTTTTTCGAACCATTCTTTCAACAGTGCAATGAGATTGTTGGGCTGGGTTTCCTCAGCTCAAAGTACAAAAATTTGTATCCAGCCGCGTTAAGTCATCCCTGGCGAGATAGGTTAATTCTGTGGCCAGATTCGGATTAAGCACAAAAAAATTACTTCGGATACGACTGTTAAAAAAAATGTTTAACCCTTTTTATGCAGGCCTGTGTAAAATTTTATTTAGACTTTTAGTGCCTAAATCAAGGCTAAAAATAATGCTTAAGAAAATGGTCCAAAATGCAGTCAGAATCGCTACCCTGATCTGATTGTGATTAGAATTAAGATCCTCTATTAGAGAAAATGATGGAAGGTAGACCAAACCGACGGATCCATGTTTTTAATAGGATGTATATACGACAGTTTCGGCTGTTATGCCTGTAATTGGAATGGCTTCGGCCCATCAAAAGTTATCGTTAATTTATGTTCATATAATGACTTTTTTAATTTACACACCTTATTAGACATAACTGAATCTTGCTGTTGCATAAATATTTCTTCTTCGATTTGTCCATTTAAAAAAGCTGTCTTCGCATCATAATGAATCACTGACATTCGCCTTTTTGCTGCAACTGATAGTAGTAGACGAAATGTTGTTTGACGTGCCACAGGCGCAAACACTTGGTCCTAATCACATTCATATTGCTGACTAAACCCTTGAGCAACAAGCCTTGCTTTATATCGACTTATATTTCCCTTATAGTCCTTTTTCATCTTAAAGACCCATTTGCATCCGATTGCTTTACGTTGTGCTGGAAGATCAACTAAATCCCATGTACCGTTTGTCTGAATAGAATCCAATTCATCTTGCATAGTCTGTTGCCATTTGTCCTTATCAGGCCATGTTAATACTTCCTTATGATTCTTTGGTTCTGTTGGTACTTCTGATGAGTTGCATACTGAGTAGATATATCATTTTGGAGGTACACCTTTATTGACCCTTTGTGATCGCCTTTGAAATCCAATAAAATCTTCTTCTAAGCTTTCATTTGCACTGTCGGAAATTTCTAATCCTCGACCACTTTTAATTTATCAACTATATCATAGTACAATTCTGGTTCGATTGTAGTAGACTCCTCCTCAACTGTAGTATCATTTATGAAACGAACATCCCTACTGATTATGATATTGTTCGTACTGGAATTTAATAAATGATATCCTTTAGTATTTGCATCATACCCAACAAATCGTAACTTTATTGCCTTTTCATCAAACTTTTTACGTTCCTCCTTCGGGACATGTGCATATGCACAAAAATTTGAAAATGTTCCAAATTTAGTTTTTCACCAAACCAAAGTTCATGTGGTGTTCCTTTAATGGATCTTGATGGTAATCTATTTTGTATATAGTTGGCGGTAGATATTGCCTCACCCCAATATTTCTTATCCAAATTTGCATCTATAAGCATGCATCGAGCACTTTCCACCAAATATCGATTTTTACGCTCCGAAACTCCATTTTGTTGTGTTGACAAACTAAATACCTTCACTTAATAGAAGCGGCAGGCTTAGGTGTTGGAAATGTGACAAGTTGGGTCACATCTCAATGGACTGTCGGAAAGTGATACATGGAGAGAGATGATCGCCACATTTTATGCGGGCAAACGCCGAACGGTCGGGACAAAGGTTTAGAAGTAGCGAGCTAAGATGTTGGGTATGTAACAGGATTGGCAACATCTCGCGAGATTGTTTGGAAGCAAGAGGAACACGCCACGGATCACCAACTTTTGTGGAAAGAGCACTAAGAGGAGAGCAGGAATCGGATGAACGGATGGCAACAGTTGGTAAAGTAGAAAGGTTAGAAGTCACTTTGAAGGAATCGAAGGTGGATTCGCCGTCTGATTGCCCCATAAGATTCATCCATATTACGAGTATAGCACGAGGCGGAAGCAGCGTAACAATCAAGGGCGATGTTGATGGGAGGAATTGTATCATTACGCTGGATACCGGAGCAACTCACACAATTGTTCGGAAATACTTAATCGCAGGAGCTGTGCAGCTGGTTGATGGGTTAAAGTTAAGAATGGCAAATGGAGAGAGTGCAATGATTAAAGGGAAAAAGATCGAAAACATAAGGATTGTCGCAGACATTGTGGAGGAGGTCTTTTTGGGATCGGACTTCATGAGGATTTTTTTTTTTTCCCTTTATTTAATATTACAACTGATTTACAAATCATTTAGTAATTTATCTTTCTTAAATGAAGATTCACATTTGACGGGCAGTAGCCCAATGGTTACTCCCGTTTGAATTTACGTAGTAATTATTTTTCTCTATCCGAATTAAATACAACTGCCCAATTCCAAAGGTTTCTGGCTTTGAAGTCTTCTTACTGCATTGGTGGTATCCAACAAACTTCGTATGTCTGCATTTTGGTGCCGAGATATCCGCTGAATGTGTTTCTTCGCATGATTTTGTATTTCTTCACTTACATATTCCATATTTAAGTCGCTATGGAGGTTATCATTTTTAATGTACCATGGTGCGTTTACAATGCCACGCAGCACTTTGTTTTGAAAACATTGAATCATTTGTACATTTGTCTTCTTGGTACAACCCCAAAGTTGAATACCGTAGGTCCATATTGGTTTAAGTATTTGCTGATATAATAGCAATTTGTTATGTATTGTAAGCTCAGAGTTTCTACCTATAAGCCAATACATTTTCCTATATTTAATGTTCTATTCTTTTTTTATCCTTTTTAACATGCTCTTTCCATCTAAGCTTGCAATCGAGAGTCATGCCGAGGTATTTGGCTGTATTTGCATTTGGAACCGGCCTTGAATTAAGTTTCACTGGAATCCAGTTAACTTTCTGGTTTTTGAAGTTTACGTGAACCGACTTTGCTTCGTTTAGGCTAATGCGCCATTTCTTTGTCCAACTACTCACTGGGTCAATTGCTTTTTGAAGTTTGGTCGTTGCTTGGTGTTGCAAATGTTGCTATGGTGACACCTTCTGTATTTGGCATATCTCTGGTGTACAGGATGTACAATATAGGACCCAGTACGCTACCCTGTGGTATGCCTGCTGATATTCTCTTTAGTTCAGAGTACTCTTGGTTATATTTTACACGGAAATGTCGGTCTGCGATATAAGATTTAAGAATTTGATAGAATTGCTTAGGTAGATCTCGATGCAATTTAAATTCAAGTCCTTGATGCCAAACTTTGTCGAAAGCTTGTGCTACATCTAAGAAGATGCTGGATCATATCTTCTTATTCTCAAGTGAGTCTTCGATTATATCCGTTATTCTGTGAACTTGTTCTATCGTAGAGTGATTTTCTCTAAATCCAAATTGGTGTGGTGGAATCAAATTTCTCTCTTCTATTATTGGCTTGAGTCTCTTGAGCAGTAATTTTTCAAATAATTTTGAAATTACAGGAAGTAGTGAAATCGGTCTGTACGACTTTTTATCGTTCGCTGGTTTGCCTGGTTTGGGGATCATAATTACTTCAGCAACCTTCCATTGCCGTGGGACATATTTTAGTCTGAAGACAGCATTGATAATTTGAACCAATTTTCGTAGTCCCTTCTCGGGAATGGCTTTTACGACTTGTCCAGTAATTAAATCATATCCTGGAGCTTTTTTGGCGTTCAAATTACACTTGATCTCATTTTTTAATTCCTGTAATGTTACACATCGAATATTATATTCATCAATTTTGCTAATTGTTATTATGTTTTCATCTGCTGTTTGCCTAGGTAACGGTTGAAAGGTGTCTTCCAAGTGAGCTGCAAATAAAATAGCTTTTTGCTTGTCACTTTTGGCCCAGGTTCCTTCCCCATTTTTGATAGGTGGCACATGCATTTTAGTTCTTTTTAATCCCTTTGTTGCTTTCCAAAGAGAGTAATCAGTATCTTTATGTTCGGTGAGACCATTTAAGTACTTGTTGATAGTTTCATTCTTAATTTCTTTTATAAGTTGTTTTAGTTTATTGCATAGAAAATTGAGGATTTTTTTGTTTTCCGGGGCGCGTGTCCTTTGCCAGGTTTATCTTGCCTTCCGTTTCTCTCTAACTAACTCCCTGACCTCAATAGGATAATTTTGATTCCTACGGGATTCGGTGTGACTAGCAGGAGAACTTTCCCATGCTGCTTGTTGAATAGTACTGTTAAATACCTCTAGTTCGTCTTCCAACTGTACCGGTGTTTTAATCGGCACTAGTAGATTTGTTTGCATTTCAATTAGTTCTTGGAATAGGTCCCAGTTAGTTCTATTATTTGTTAATTTAGGCAGGTTATCCTTATTAATTATCATTTTGCTGAGTGTCATGATAACAGGTGTATGATCGGAATATATTCCTTCGCTGTTTTCGATGCACATGTAATCCTCGAAGATCCCTTTCGTTACATAAAAATCAATGAGATCTGGTATTTTATTTATATCAGCAGGCCATTATGTTGCTTTACCTCCAGAGTGGAACTCGCAGTTATTTATTCGTCCGGCTTCGAATAGCTCTTTTCCTTTATGGGTTGTAAGTCTTGATCCCCAATAGGTGTTTTTTGCATTAAAGTCACCACCAATAATAAAATTGGATCCTAGTGATCTAAAGAGTCTATTATAATCTTCTTTGTTTAGATTATAGCGTGGAGGGCAGTAGATAGAGGAAATACTGTATTCATTGTTATTGTTAGTTTCAACTTTTATGGTTTTAACTTGCATACTTTCCTCTTCTATACTAGGTTCTTCATAGTGTTTGAGACTCTTTTTCACTATTACTGTTGATCCTCCTCTGGGTTTTCCTCCTGGGTGAACAGCATGGTAACATTCATAATCACGTATTTTAATAAATGATGTTTTTGTCAAATGGCTCTCCGATATGAGGATGAATAGCTTTGTGTTGGATTTTGGACGAGCAATATTGAGCAGCGATAACATCGCGCTGAAACTTAAATTTAACAGTATGGATGCGACAGTAAGGCGAGTAACAATCAGCCATTGCGAGGAGCTGCAATCGAAATCTGAAACAATTGTTGAGGAAACGAATAAACACCATGTTAAGCAGATATTGGATAAGAAGGGCCAAGTTGTGCGAAGAGAAGTGCTAGTGTCCGGTAGCTGGATGACGGATCGTTATGGCAAACAAGCCAACGGCGAAAGATTTGACGAAAAGCAGCTGAAACGGAACCGCGTTCTACAGTGGAAGAAGATTCGTCGTCGAAAGTGCACCTTACAAGGACGGCACCCTACAGGACAAGAAAGGGACAAGGAGGTAAACCAAAGGTGGTGCATTTGGACAGGCTGGCCCTGTACAGAGGAGGTGATTTGGGTCCTGTTCGGGACGAACAGGCTTAGGTGGAGGGTACTGTGGCGGTGACACCTAGCGTGTAATAGAATAAGTTAAATTAATATGATTGTTTCCATGATAAAATTGTTATGTAATGTTTCAACGCTATTCTAACTTGAAAAGTCATGAAGTTTCGAGAAGTTTTGTTTGTGTATATAAAAAGGCGAAGGGGGTCGAATTGGATTATTAGTATTTGGAACGCGATGGTGTAAAACTGTAAGATTATTAGTAGTATTTGGAAAGCGACAGTATGAAGATTAAAAAGTAATTAAAAAGTGTTGTAGTGCGAAATAAAAATTATAAGTGAACAGTAAAATTGTGTGAAAATTAGTTAAAGTAATTTTGTGAATTATCGTTAATAAATAGTGTTGTTATAATTTTTGTGTGACATAAATAAATTCGTTGGGGATAAATTAAATTGATTTGGTTTTATTCACAATCCAGTGATACGAACCTTGATTGACAAGGCAAAA
This sequence comes from Tipula vernalis, assembly GCA_958295665.1. NCBI lineage: Eukaryota > Metazoa > Arthropoda > Insecta > Diptera > Tipulidae > Tipula > Tipula vernalis. The sequence continues at coordinate 402,410,274 of OY282558.1, read as the reverse complement.
ACGTAACAATATGTATGTATTTCTTCAACAAATTAATGAAATGTTTAAAGTGTTTGATTACACTTTATCGTACATCCTCACTTTGTTCCGTGTCTGTGAGTTTTCGCGAAAAGGAGCTTAATGGTTGTCAACCTTCTGCTGCATTTTGTAGCACCACCGCATGTAAAGCTTCCGCTAATTGTTCCTTATATCGCTCGAATTGTTGTACCTGCAACTGATACATCGACTCCTATAGATTTCTACGTTTGACGTCGTAACTTATACGGCATCACTAAATGGGAAGGCAAATTTAATGTCGCAAAAAATCGACTAAATGAGCCACTGGAATGTTTTAGCCGCTTTCCATAAGCCATATGTTATATGAGGGAACTCAAACAAACAGAACGGGAGGCATGTGGCCTTTTTTCGATATTTGCCTCAAAAATTGGGATCTGATGACATTCGCGCACAAGGTCGAATTAATGGCTGAAATCTGTGATGAATAAATAAAGTTTAGTAATCATGAAAATTTTCAACCTTGAGATTTTAGGAGATTTTTCTCTATTGTGGTCCTTTGAGTCCGAAAAATTGAGTTTCGAAGTGGTGCCAGTCTGTCAGCCGGCCTGTTCTTCAGCCTTTGTCATCCCTAGATTTGGTTTAACCAATTAAACGGAACCTCATATTTAAGTTTGTTTCATAAATTGGTAGGTCCCAGAGAATGTTTCGTGAAAATCGGCTTCGTGTCGTTGGTCTGATTTATTGAGAATACTTGCATTTCGTTGAGCAATTCTGACGTTTTTTTATCGTCGAGTTATATGCGAGAAAGTAAACGTTTTAATTTGCTTCTTATCGAGTCGCTTACAATTTCGATTATTGCAGTTTTTTAACATTGTGTACTCCACTCGAATGGTCCTTCTCGTTGTTTGAACGATATTTCGGGATCGTTTCAATTCCAAGCGCTATATTTCTCAAAATTTTATAAACTTTTCTGGTATGAAAATACAGAGCAACATATAACGAAAGTCCTTTGGTATTTAAAAAAAAAAAGTCCCCTTTAATCTCAGGGCATGAACCGCAACTGTAAAAGTTCTGGCAAAAATACGCGACAGCAATTTATTGTATATCCTCGTAACTTGAATTTTTATTTTACTTTAGATAAATGTTGTAATCGTTTATCTGATTCAAAATGGATGATTTTGGCAAATATTTTCGATAGTATATTTCCTATTTATTTCGCAATAACAATTATATGACAGATATTAAAAATTTCATTGTTTTTTTTTGTTTTTCTGATGATGCTGTCGTTTCACAATATACTCGCAATAGCAAAAATCAGCAGAATTATTTTTTATGCATTTCTATATCGGCAATAATGAAAATTTTTGAAACATACTTAAATGGATATGATGTGTATCTGCCATTTGGGGAAGGTAATTAACTATCTACCGTTGTGTATGAGTGATGCGGTGATATTAAATTTCAAAATATCAATCAACTTTATATCTTCATATCCAATCCCGCATGTAACGCTTAATAAATATTAAAAGCAATATGTTTCATCCCAATAACGTATACATGTATGTAGGTATTATGTATGTATGAAGGGATAATATGGTGTGGTGGTGTACACGACCGAAATAAAACCATTAACTATAAATAATAGTTATAGAGTTGTTAAACAATAATCATAATAATAAAAATAACAATCATATGGCATAATGATACAGGACACATATGAAATTGGTTTTCAACCATATTTATACAGCACATGTACAAGAAAATCGGAAAATTTTATGTTCACAATGATGAAACAGAATCACGTTACACGAGATATGTAGCGAAACAAGGACGGGCAAAAATGAAAAAATCGTTCCCAATTTTATCTCAGACAACGAATTTAAATATTAACAACAACAAAACAAAAATTGGTATGCCCGGAGAGACTATGTGGACCCATTCGTAAAAAAACTATTATCATAAATGTTCAAGATTATATAGCTAAAGGAGTTGTTAAGTCACGCATCAGCAATTTGTGTGTACGCACACATCCTTTTCAATAGCCCCAGAATCGATAGATGTTTTGTACATTATTTCATCAAAATGTAATTATTTAATCGATTACTCTACGGACGACATCAAGAACACAAAAATATTTCGGTTTTTTGGATCCTTAAATTATTCCCCTAATACCTACCTACACTACCTATTATACATCTCTACCATAAATTTATTGATACAGATTTATTTAATTTGTCTATTAGATTTTTGTTTAATCGATAATAATTGTTTCGATATCGACCAATTCTTCTAAATAACTTTACTTGATTGATTCTCTATTATATCGATCATTCCCTGTGGGTCAATTTAATTTTGTATCATATATCGAGAATAAAAATGGAAATTGGATTAAACTGATTGGTTTTTGGAAATTTGTGTAATATAAATTTTTTGTTGTTGTTGTCAAGTTGGTTAACAATAACAATAATTTTGCATTAGTTATTATGGTTGTGGCAATAAATTTGTGTAAGATTGTAATTAGCAATATAAAATGTTGGACTTGTCCATTAATTATAAAACTCGTCGATACAGAAAATCGTATTAGGATACCCAAGCTACTGTTTTATTCAGTATCCTGGGGCAAAATGAAAAATTCATTTACCTAGGAATAGGTTTCGGAATTTATGTGAAGTACTTTCAGAAAAGTATTTTTAGCTCGAAAAATTTTTTACGTCTACTATTGTGCCTATGTATTTCCCGGAAACGGCAATCGTAACGTCAGCCGCACAGGCAATCACTTCTATACCCTCACTCTCCAGCTCCATTAGTAATCCATTTACAACTATGTTTCAGAGAAGAGAGGGCAATAACCCTCCCTTTGCGGTCCCCTATTCACCCACCTCGTAATGATGGAATCGACCAGCTTCGAGCTAACAATCCTGCTTATTAGCTTATGGTTAATTAACCCATATACAGGAAAGTCTTCCCTGAAAGCCTCTGCTTTTACATTGCTAAAAGGGTCCTCTATATCGAGAAAAGCTACCAAGCGGAACTCTTGGTATATATCGATTTCTCAATTATACGTACCAAGCAAGGCGTGCAGGGCTGTGTCCACATATCTCCGCTTAATATGCGCGTGCTGAGACAGTGCTAACTTGCTGGCTCTTCCAAAAGCTAGACATCGAACAGTATGATACAGTTATAGGTCCTCGGTCCTTAGAACAGAGATGAGAGCTTTTGCCGCCTTTCGGAATAAAGACCACAATAAGCTCCGTTAATTCAGCTTTAAACACCCTTTGAATACAGCCTCCAAATAAGGAAGGATAATGGCTGAATTGTTTTGGAGTTCCGCTGGTACAATCTGACCCCGGTCCAGTAGTTTAAATTCGAATTCGTTTCCTAGTTATGATGTCCTCTGTGCACACTGAAAGTATTTCCTGATGATTATTATGCACCATCAGATGGTCTAAGCTCCCTGAGAATTGGGTCTTGAAAAGAAACTACAAAGATGTTCCACTAGAAGCTCTCCACAACCCGTTCGTTTTAATCAAAAAACCGAGACTAGTTGAGCTTTTAGAAAGAATCTTACTAAGAAGAGCAGTTTCGTAGACTGTTCTATTCTATCACAGAAAAGTCTCCAGAAGTCCCTTTGCGTTCCTTTCCCTTAGGCTTAGTCAATGGGTGTAATGTATGGAGTTAATTTAAGCTTTCAAATATAGATGTCATGAGGATGAATTGTAAAACTAAACTTAGGATTAAAAAAAAATACAGTGTAAGAAAAGATATAGAAGTGTACGTTGGTGATTAAAGAAAAATAAAGAAAATTAATTGAAGCGTTTTAAATCTAGTGAAAGGATTACCATCCGGCATAAAATACACAACATTGGCGACGAAGTAAAAGAAAAACCCACAAATTAAATAATAATAAGATTATTTTTGGTAAATAAAGTAAAAAAAAAAAAAAAACTGAGTGATAACCTCAAATCACTATGGGGCCACATGCCACCGTTTAATTATAAGCGAGACAGCTGGAAAGTGTACAAAGGACGATTTCAGCAGTTTATGGCTGTATTTAAAATAGAGGATGACAACCAGAAAAAAGCGGCATTATTAAACTTTTGCGGAAATGACACATATCAATTTATATAAATAGTCTATGTTGTCCATCTGAGCTGAGTGAGGTTAAATACGAAGAATTGATTAAGAAATTGGATGACCATTTATTTGATGCGGTTAATGTGTGGATCCAGAGGAAACGTTTTTTCGAGTGTGTTCAAGAAGCTAAGAATCGTGCCAAGATTTTGTAATGAAGTTGCGTGGTATGACTATTGATTACAAATTTGGTCAGCATATGGAGGATACGATTCTATATAAATTTGTCATGGGAATAAACAATTACAAAATTTTTGACGAACTGTGTGATGATACGAGAAATATAGACAGCATAAAAAAGGCGTTGGATCTATCAAAGAAGATAGAAAATAAATTGATGGTCGAAAAGCCGAGTGAAATGATGGCGATAAAGAAATATGTGGGTGGTAGGAGCGATGAACAAATGTCGGGTAAACAAAAGAATGACAATGATAGAAGAGTTACACCAAGAATAGGAACACAACAGTAAGTGGATCAACAACAAAAGGGTGTAAGATGTATATATTGCGAGTACAATTTAACCATTTGAGTAATTATTGTCGGTTTAAGAATGTAATATGCAGAAGGTGTAATGTACGGGGTCACATGCAGAAGGTATGCACCAAAGTGGGAGAGGAGGAGTCAAATTGCATATTGAGGAGTGACGAAGCTGCATTGGGGGAGAAGGTGAATATAAAAAAAATGTGATAATTGTAATGAAGAAACAGGGGTAGATCTTAGTGGTGAAAGAGTGGATATTAATAGGGTAGTTCAAATTGTAAATGGTAAGTCATTCAGTGTTGCAAAGGATGATTAGTTTTCAAGTAATACCAGGGATTTTAACGAAATTTATTATAACGGTTCTAAATGTAATTCTGCTAATTATTCGATGGCGAATTAGGGAAATTGAAGAACGTGAAAGTTCGTTTAGTTAAGGTAGAGGGAGTTACTCCTAAGTATGTTCCGGCGAGAAAAGTTCCATTTGCGTTTCTACCAGAAGTGGAAAAGGAACTAACAAAAATAGAAAAGGCAGGGATAATAGAAAAAATTGAAGCTACAAATTGGGGTACACCTTTGGTTCCGATATTAAAAGAAGATGAGAATATAAGGATATGTGCCGATTACAGGAATTAGTACTTACTTGTGATGCTTCCAAAGTTGGTATAGCAGCGGTTCTGTCCCATAGATACGAAAACAAAGTTGAAAGACCAATTGAGTTTACGTCGAGAACATTGTCTGATAGTGAGATGAATTACGGAGTCAATGAAAAAGAGGCACTGGCAATTGTGTTTGCGACCAAGAAGTTTTAGAAGTATTTGATAGGAAGGCATTTTGTATTGGTAACAGATCATAAGCCACTTATAGCAATTTTTGGGGAGCATCGTGGGATTCCTCAAATGTCGACAAGTCGATTGCAGCGATGGGCATTTCATATTTCTGCCTTTAATTACACAATTGAATATGTAAAGTCAGGACAGAACTGTGCTGACGCTCTGTCTCGGTTTCCATCTGAGATTAAGCCGCCAAGTACTGAAGAGGTTAACTATTTCAAGTATGTATGTGCAAATGATAGTTTACCTCTAAGTTGGGATATGATAAGGCAGGAAACTGAGAAGGATGGTGAGCTAATGGAAGTGATAAAGGCGGTGAAGAGCAATTATTTTGATGATTTGGATAAGAATAAATTTGGATTTTATTTAGTAAAGAAAGATGAGTTAGTCATGGAAGAGGAAGTGTTAATGTTTGGACATCGGATGATAGTTCCAAGCACTCTCAGACAGCAGTTATTGCATCAAGTGCATCAAACTCATTTAGGTATGGTTAAGACAAAATCAATATTGCGGTCATATGTATGATGGCCAAAAATGGATAAGGAGGTGGAGGCATTAATAAGAAAATGCGAGAATTGCATAAATGTATTGTTCAATCCTCCAAAAGCGCCAGTTATTCCATGGTCGCGTCCAGATGGTCCATGGAAGAGGATCCATATTGATTTTGCGGGACCTATGGGTAATAGATTTTCATAGTTATATTAGATGCTTTTAGTAAGTGGATTGAGGTTTTTTACACTTCCAGTCCAACCAGGGAATTCACAATTCGTTGTTTGTCGAATGTATTTTCACGATTTGGTTTACCGGAACAAATTATAATTGACAACGGGTCACAGTTTGTATCAGTTGCGTTTAAGAAATTTGTGTATTCGAATTAAAACATTCGTTGACACCGACATATTTTCCTGCCACAAATGGGGCAGCTTAGAATGCCGTAAAAACGGTCAAGAAGGCCTTGTATACTGCGGGGTTTGACGGGAAAGTCCGGGAAATGTGGACAACATATTGTGCAATTTTCTTTCTGATTATAGAAATGTAGCTCATTGTACAACAAAGCTTGCTCCAACGTCATTAGTTCTGAATTTTAAGCCTAAAATAAAGTTGGATTTGCTGTTGCCTAGACCTGGAAAGGAAAAGGTTTGGGACAGTGATTTGAATGAAGGGGGTCGGAGGTTCAATGAGAAGGATGAAGTGTTAATCCGAAACAACAGGTCAAATAAAAATTGATTAAAGCAACAATAAAGAAACAGTTGGGACCAAGAGTATATGTGTGTAGATTGATGAATGGTCAGATAATACATAGACATGTGAATCAGATTAGAGGATGGGTTAGAAATAATATGTTAAGTCTTAATAATAAAGTGGAGATGGAAGGCGAGTAATCGAGGCACAAGATTTAGACGATGTTGAGGAAATTCAGAAAAGGAAACCAGTTAAAAATGAGGAGAATCGAAAATTTAATATTGTGATGTTCTACCATGGCGGTAATGGAACTGAAGCTATCAATGATAGCGTTTCAGGTAATAGACATCTTGTAAATAATGAGTCAACTAAAGGGATTATATTGTTAATGAAGAAAACCAGCATTTTTTTTATCATATTGTGTTAGAAGATTTAAATTTAAAGCTTGTATTGGTTTTTTGTTTATGTACATTCTTAGGAGTGGCGGATGTAATGTATGGAGTTAATTTAAATATTCAAACATAGATGTCATGATAATGAATTGTAAAACTAAACTTAGGATTAAGAAAAAGTACAGTGTAAGAAAGATATAGAAGTGTACGTTGGTGATTAAAGAAAAGTAAGGAAAATTAATTGAAGCGTTTTAAATCTAAAGAAAGGATTACCATCCGGCATAAAATACACAACAATGGGCAAGCAGCTCTGTAGGACTAGGGCCAGTTGCTGGCGCTTCTGACGCTATCCACCAAGTCCTCCAGTTCCCTTGCTGTCGCTGGTATCTCCAGAGACCTAGGCGACAAAAATCAAAGTTCAAATGTTGATAACTGTAAATGTTTACCTGCTCCGAAAATATTCCATTTCAGGCAGTGGTTAGAAGTCTTATATTATATCTAGATCAGGGAATTCGACCAGATGTTGCTTACATTGTCAATTTTTAAGCAAATTCAATATTGATGTTAATAATTCGCACGGTACAGCTTACTAAAACGAGTTTTTTCGATACTTGAGATACTGGAAGCTAAATTCGGGAAATTAAAGGATACAATGAGGCTAATTTGGCAGAAGATTTACAATATCAAGTTACCATACTTGTTGAACATATTGTGTCCCTTACTTCGTAATTTCAAAGGATTTGACGCATTTGTGAAAGCATTTGGAAAAGCAATGCTTCGTCCAGATATTTTATCCACGTGTCATCAGAAGACTATGCTGAAGTTCTATGAAGAAGTCGAAGGTAGAAGCGCCCCTGACCGTTCAATCCAACAATGTACAAGCGAGCTACGATTTCCACGATTCAAGACTAAATTATATGAGCTTTTTGTATAGAGCTACGGATTAGCCGCTGCATTTAGCAGATTGATCAAGTGCCGCTTGGCAAATGAATGACAGCATGAGAACTGTCACGCATGGGCGTCTCCAAAACCGATTATTCATCATTACTTAAACTATGAACTGTTGTCGCATTGAATTTTTTCAAGAGCTGAGTATTGTATATTCTATGGTGCGAATCGTTTAGAAGCGTCACAATTTCATACAATTTTAAATTCTATCTCACGTCAGGAATGTCAGCACTCACATCTTGATCAATTCATTCACAAGTCTAAAACAAAATTTACTATCCTCGTCAAGCGTAATCAAAATATGGGCATGTGGAAAGCTTGTTTTTTTAAATTCGATGGCACTAGCAAATGAAATACATCGACCGAAGACATGATTGACCATTAGATCATCCCACAGTGATTACAATTACAGTTTAAAAACTTGTGTGCAACTAAATCAGGACGATCGGATACAGTTTATGACCATTTTGAATTTGCTGTAAATGCGATGAACATATCCGATAGTTCAAATTTGCCAAAACACGACGTTGCAACTTCTCGTTCATATTCGTTGGCGATCCTTTGAATGAAGAAGGCAAAATAACCGGTAGTCCAGATTAAACTCCAGCGACTTTCACAGCATTTACTACATAATCAGTAAGTCCATGATAGGGCTCATTACATAATTTGCTCTGTTTATAACGGATCAAATTTAAATTTCAGCCTCTACTTGAAGGTGTGACTCAACATTTCCAGCATTGCCAGTTCGCCTCCTGTGTTGGTTCTCCATATGGATAAAGAATCCCGTATGTCATTGGATCAAGATTTGGATTCAAGATATTCAGGTTGATTGTTAATCGGTGCGCTCAGGATTGCGGGGTTGGCTGTCATTATTGAAAAACTTTGCTATCTCATTTAATGTTGGATCATCAAAGCATCTTTGATTCGTTTGGCGATCTCGGTGTAAACCCATATCGGCCACGGGTACAATCAATCGATATAATGTGGCGTAACGGTTGCGTGAACGGAAAAAGGGCCATCAATTTGATCTGTTGATGTGCACTGTCCATTATGTATAGTTGAACAAACTTTTTTACTTCGCCTTCTAGAGGATTCTGATATGATGTGCGATGGTAACTTCGACCGTGGACCTTGAATATATATGGGATTTTAGCCGGAGGAAGGATCAACTATTTTCACATCCGTTGAAGCAAAAGGAACGAAACCCGGGAATTTCGATAGTGAGTGTTTTGGTAAGACAATATATCTACATTTAGATTCATTTGTTTCGGAGGCCTAATTTTGTGGCAACAGCTGCTAAACTTTTGGTCATCCAGTTTGTCGATGTTCGATCTAGAAATCGTAGCTTTGAAGAGGTTCGATCAAAAGTGCTACTTGCCCCTCAGGATTCTTGTATTGCAACAGCTACGGTAAAGCGTATTTCTTCCATGTTACGCAATAATTACGTTCAGGTTTTCATAATGTTTTGGAGTAGTATGTATGACTCGTTCTTGGCCCGTTCTTCATTGGTGTTCACAATCAATTACCCGTTGGAGATAGGGTATGCGAAGACTTTTCCTGGTAATCCTTCCATTCGAACGTCTTGTTCTTCTTGGTTAACTCGCCTAAACTCTTTGCGACTTAGACAAATCCTGGCGCGAATCACCTATAATAGGTCTAAAATCCCAAAAAGCTCCGTAGTTTATGTAAATATTTAGGTCTTGCCTAATCTTACCATTTGCTTCGCCGGTGTGAATTCCATTGGTCGTTATCGGATAACACAGATATTTTACTTCCGTTCTTCTTTTCCGCCAGCCTGTAACCGATCCAAAACCTCTTCCAAATTTCTTAGATATCAACGATATCCTTGCCTATGACAATGATGTCGTCCAAATATAATAGGTCTTCCATGAAATCCCTGAAACACACGCTCCATTAATCGTTCAAAAGTTGCAGGGGCTTTACATAATCCGAACGGCATAACATTAGATTGCCAAAGTCCGTTTTCTCGCAATCTTCTTCCTGGACTTTCATGTGCCATAACCGCTTTGTAGATCTAATGTTGAAAAAACATGAGCACCCGATCATATATCTAATGTGTCATCGATCCTGGGCGGTGGGCAGCCCTATGTCACAGCATTGAGTTTTCTGTGTCACGGTAAAACCTTTGGTCCATTTCTGCATGAGTTGTTCTACAATTTCGTCGATACTTCTTCACATTTGCCGATGACTGTCCCTTCTTTGATGGTTTTCGTCTAATCTGAGACATTTAGAGTCCTAATTGGTACTCTATAGTATTTGTCTAGTTTAACTAGAGCTTTCCCGATCATTTCTTTGGCTCTCCTCTTCGTTGGCTTCGAAAACCTGAACCTTCCTCCAATCGTCCCACACAATTGTCTCCGATACCATTAAGCCATTCGCCCCCATGTCCATTCCTAAAATGACCTCCTCCACAATATCTTCTATCAGCACTTCGGGTTGGAAAAGAATTCTCCTAGCTGGTTGTATACTTCTATAGATCAGATCTGTACTGACAATCGTACGATTTGCTCCCTTATCTAGGGTGATGATGCCGTCTATGCCATCAATGTCATCTTTGATTGTTAGGCTGTCACCGCCTCTTGCTACTTTCGAAACGCGGATGGAGGTGATGGGGCCATCGGTTGTGGGAGTCAGCTTCTATCCCTTTAAGCTGTCTTTTCCGCTGGGTCGTCACTGCTTATACGATATGGTGATGTCCCACGTTCCCTTCTTATTTCCCAGCAGTCCCGCGAGACGTGACCGATCTTATTACATGTACCGATCGCTCCGTGTTTATGCTGGTATCGATTTCCACGCGGCGTATTTTCATTGACGAGTTAAGACAACATCACCACACTACGTGTCTCTGGATCTCGATGACATCAATGAATACGTCAATTTTGAGCCTTAGTCGCTCGATTGCCGATGAAAATTCCGGTAGCGATTCTTCCCCCTTTTATTAGCGATATTTAATTCCATCCGATAAATTGCCCGCTTGTAGTCACTGCCTTAATTCCGATCGAACGCCTTCATAATTTCGGCATGGCTGTTGCGTTCTTTTTTTTAAATGGTTTGTAAAGCCACCATAGATTCTCCTTTAAGGACCACTATTAGCGCTGCGACACGAGGTTCATCATTCCAATGATTTTGATTGGACGCCGTTTCAAATTGAATTTTGAAAATGCGTAATGATGGTGTTCCTTCAAATGTTGGCAGCTTTAATTTGACAAAATGAACGGTCTGAACCACTTAAGTCGTTGTTCCACTTGTCTTGAAATCAGTTAACTCTCTCTCTCTCTCGAGACGTTGAAATTTTTTGATCAAACTATTAAATTCAAACAGAAAATTGTAACAGGTAAACAAATACACGTAACATATGACGAAAATTTTGATGAGGTGGTCTCCACTCGAATTCTTTCCCCAAGAGTCCAGGTGGCCACATTACTGATAGTAACGCAGTTGTAAATTGTTCAGCAGGTAAACTCACTCGAAATGATATGTAATCGCAAAGCAGGTCGTTTACTTCTTTGGGTCAGCTTTTAACGCACACAGCTTGATCAAGTTTCATTTTACTATTAATAAAATTTTCAAATTGCGGTTTTTTGACCGACTTAGCAATTCTACTTACAAAAAGCCACCGTCGTGCCTTTAATTTCCTGGTATAACAATAGGCTTGGTCTACGCGAGCGTTACGGCGGTAGATTGATCAGTTTGTATTTTCGATGGTGGAGGAAGTTGTGACGTATCCACTGAATGAATGGTTGCAATAATACTTTGGAAGCTGCACAGCTATTACCATGGTATGCAAAACATCATTCATCTACCACAGTCACCCGAGTTGAACGATTGTTGAGTTGTTACACCATTCCAGTTTTCCGTATCGGCAGTGTCATTCCTTGAATCATATTTAAGTTCTAGAAGACAAAAGGTTAAAATTTAAGACGAGTTATCTGATGAAGTTTTAATAATATCTGGAGTACCACAAGGATCCATACTCGGCCCTCTTCTTTTCAGTATGTTTATTAACGATATATCTGAATTTTTAAAATCCGTAGGGTTTCATATTCATGATTTCCAATTGTATGATGCCGATTTGCCTAACACATTTGGTTGTTGGATCCAATTTTTTTTTATCCCTTGATCTTTTTACTTGCCTACTACGCCCCTCTAATTAATTTTCAACTCTTGGTTTAATTTATTACAGTTTATTATAATTTCAAACGGCAATATGTCTCCCACACATCAATGATTTAATTTCCTAAATTTCTTAAATAACCTGTATTTAATTGTTTTTTAAAATTTCTTTCAGTATTAAAAGAAATTATTAAGCTATCCTTAGCTGATATTGTAAAATTGTCTTATTTGTATACGTTTTAAAATTGAATAAATAAATAAATAAACAAATGTAAATGTAAATTGACTAGAGCATAATCCAAATATAATTAAATCAGGGATTCGGAGCGAGAGAAATACCGCTCCAGCTCCGCTCCAGCTCCGCTCTCACTCCGCTTGGTTAGAAATTTGCTCCACTCTCGCTCCGCTCCGAGCAAAATTTGTCCGATTCGCTCCTTCAATCCGCTCCGCTCCAATGTCACTGGAGATATGTATGCGGAAATTAATAAAACATCAAAATAACTTTATAGTTTATAATAAGTCATAATACAGTATATCATAGAAAACCAAAAATAATAAATACAAAATTAATTAATTCATAAACATAAATGTTCGGTAATTGTTAAAATTTAATTTAATTAAAGTTATTAAGCTTTATAAAACGGATGTCCTCAAGGACAGATAGTAGTTATAACCAGTAGTTATATTTTTGGCAATATATTAAGAGCCGAAATAAAGAAAAACATACAGGTGATCTTGGGGTTTTCTATTAAGTTTAAAATCCAAATTTTCTAGAGAGATAGTTAAGGAAATATAGGAAGTAAGGTTGGGAGAGCGAAAATTTATTTAATTTTTTAAACGCTCCTCGCTCATTTCCACTCCTACATTAATCGCTCCAACTCCGCTCCACCCTCCGATCAAAATTGGGTCGCTCCACTCCGCTCCTCGCTCCGTTCCGAATCCCTGAATTAAATTCCGCTAAAGCCGCACGGTTTCTTATTTTTCGCGAGCTCCCAAAAACAGAAACTTTTGTGGCCGGCCCAAACCAAATAAAACAAAAAATCCACAAATTAAATATTTTTCTTAATTTTCTTTTTTAATAATAATCATCATTATAATAGTAAATCTTATAAAACATAAATTAATAATAATAATTAATTAACAATATAATGTATAAAAAAATATTTTTCCTTAAAATTTTTCATTTTGAAATTATTTTCTCCCGTGTTTTGTTTTTTAAATTTATTATGTAAGTCACTAATTTAAAAACCAAAAAAAAAAATGTAAATGTTTTTGCTGCTTTTTATATAAATAATGTAAGTCTAAATTAATTAAGTGCCACTTTTAAATTTCGCTTAAAAACTACAGGTTAGTCAGTTATAATAAAAACTAAATAAATTTTATCCACTGAAAGTAAAAAATAAAAAGACGAGAAAAATTTCAAGATTAAAATAAGTTTTTTTTAAAGTGTGGGGTGGTTTTTTTTCGGGGGGATTTCAATTCATGCGTTCTAGGGCGGAAAAAAATAAATGTCCATCTAACCTTTTATTTTGGCCATTTCTTACGTACGGATTTTGTAGAATTCGTGGATGTGTTTCCATGACGCGCAGTAACAAGTTGTCTAAATAGTCTTCTAACTCTTTGATTTTCATTTTTTCTGATCGCACTTCGTTCTCAAGATTATGTGCAATTTTAATAATTTCCTAAATAAAAAGTAATTAAATTATAGTCGTATGGTACAAATAAATATTTTATTAACTAGTTACCTCCCGTGATTTTCCTTCATATTTTTTTATCATCTCTTGTGATATCTCAACTGATTTCCCATGTTTAACATCATTTTCGTGCCCAATGATGATACGTTCCTCATACTGTCGCGATAATCCGTGCTGCTTTTCATCACCTCCAGATTTATCTTTTCGGAAGTATTTTAGTTTCTTGGCAAATAAACCCTTTTCACTCTTCTCCACCTTATCCTCTTTCTCAATCACCGACTCAAGTGTTAAACTTCGTGGCAGTGTACGTGGCTTCTCGTTTTTCTCGACTTTGGGTATGGTTGGTATATCATTGGTGTCTTTAGTACCACCGTTATGCTTATCGTTTAGCGTTGGCGTACTTGGAGCTGTAATACTAGCTGGTATATTGGAAGTTGATGAAATTTTCTCCTGTGATAAAAATTGTTCGCTTGCATCACGACCACCATTTAAATTTAGTGGCACACGATTATTCTCCCATGATCGACGTTTCAATGAATCTGCACTGCCAATCGGTAATTGATTTTTACCATTACCATACAATTTTGTTTCCCATTCATCTAATTTTGGCTGACTTGTCGTGTTGCTGGTTGCTGTAGTAACCGCTGCCACAGCTACGGGAGCCACAATCACAGGGGATGTTGATGTAAATGAATTCCGCAATGGTTTGGGTGGTGGCAGTGACGAATCACTTGTGAGATTTTCTTCTTCTAGCGTACTAAATGGAGTATTAGCTGGATGATATATTGTGGCCGAACTCTTATTATTCAACGAGTTACCGCTACTTTTGTGTGATAAATTATCTAGTGTGAATTCATCCTCATTCTCACTTATCACTCCCGGATCGGCATCATCAAATGTTTGACGTGAAAATTTAGGACTTTTTTCTGTTCCAATACTTGTAAAACTTTCGTTAAACGAATCTAAATCTGGCTGCTGTTTATCTTTTTTCGATTTACCACTGATATGTACCTAAAACCAAAAATAAATTGTGTTAGTAACGAATCCGAATAATTAATTTCTTGTACTCACCTTTGATCCTAAAGATTTGGCAAATTTTTTAATGCTTTTACGCTTTTCTAGTGTGCCCAAACTCAATAAACTGCCGCCAACGTTCGATGCCATTTGGCCGATGGATGATTTATGTTTCTCTTTTTTGCTCAAGTCTGTCAAGGAACCAGCCTTTACTGTAAATGCGACTCGCACTTCAAGTTCCCCGCGCTCTTTTTTCTTTTCTTTACCCGGTTTACTTTGTAATTTATACCATTTAGCGCGTGGCCTCTCATAAACATCCATCTCACTGAGCGGCAGAATAACTTGCCCCAAGAATTCATCAATGCCCAAACTATTGTGATGCAAACATGTTAGTACCAATTCTGCACGATTCCCTTGATTGGGGATCGTCCTATAAAACAAACCAAAAAAAAAAAAATTGTTTAGATACAAACACACTTTCTAAACTCAATAAATACTTACAATTCACACTCCTCATGCCAATTCACATTTGGTTCGGCCTTTTCCTTAATCGATGTCTGATATTTTTCTTTGCCCAAACTGATCGTAACGTAACAGTTATTTGTACCATGTTTACCTTTGGTTAAGACATTTTTGGCTTGGAGAACTGTGCAAAATGCAAAAAAAAAATATAAATACATATTAGAAAGAGACATAACATTCCTCGGTTTATGAATTTTGTTTTATGTAATTGAAAAATACCGATCGTCTTAAAATGTATAAATGTACAGTGTTGACACAAACACAAAAAATGTGTTTTCTAATCGTAAACAAAAAATCGAAAGAATATTTTTTTATTTTTTATTGTGTTGTTGACTCGTTAATTGATCTTTACTGAAAAATGTCACATATATGGGTGACCAAGCAACAAAGCGATGATCTAATCGACAATATTTTAAAATGAACGTCGAGCTAGACTTCTTTTTATAATTTAATTATGTAAACTGATTGTAGATAAGTAAGAAAAAAAAAAAAATTGCGATTCAACCAACAGACTCGATCTCAATTTTCAATGATCTTGTTGGACCACAAACAAATATTACGATCACACGACTATTACCATGATTATAACGCTATGGTTAGACTACGATCGATAGCAACGAATAAGTTTCAATTTTTAAAACTCGATTGATCGACTTTAATTCTAAAAACAATTACTCGATATTGAGTGATTTTAAACATAGTTTAAATAGATCACATATTCCAATCCCTTGACGTTAGTTAGGTTCAAGTGATCGTAAATTTGAAAATTCTTACAAGCCTTAAGGCGTAATTTTATACTATATTCTCATAGTGGAACCTTTTATGAATTTAAAATTTGAATTGGATGAGCCGTTTGTAACTTGAAGATACTCGAACGTCTAAAATAATGTATTTTATTACTACATAGTTTGGCTTAGCAGAATCGACAAATATGAAAAAAAAATGAACAATTTTGGCAAATGTCTCTCCACATAAAATCGAATTTCTAATCATAAATTTCAAAATTCTTCATCTACTAGTATTTCGAAGGTAGTACAGGTATTTTGAAATGACTAAGTATGTAAGTACGAACGACATTGGTAGACCCTTCAAAATATGAAAAATTTCCAGTATTCAATAAAATAAGTTTCATGATGTAATGAGAAGTATGTCTGATTTTTAACTCAAACGAAGATGACAAGAACAGAGCTTTCACAGATTACGATGAACACCGATAAAACAAATAAAAACCTCATATCACCCAGATGATGACTACCAAAATAAGGTAAATAACCACTAAGTGACTTTAGTCACATAACAGTATCGTCACTTTCATTGTCTGTGAGTTGAGGAGTGTCTGATCAAAAGTCGCTATTTACATCTTACTTTTTGCTACTTACTTTTGATCACTTTTTTTTTTTTTTGAAACAATCTTTATTTGTTTTCATTTTACCCTAGAGGTCTCAAGAGAACCTATGAAGGGAATTTCTTACAAAGTCTTAAACTTAATACAATGATAAAATACGAAATGAAAATAAAAATAATAAAATATGTACAACAATTTATAAAATAATATTCAATTTTAAGCGTAAAAATATAATATACGATACAGGAGAGAACAAAATCTTCATACTAAGCAAATACTAAACCCAATTTTTCAACACTTCCTTCATTATATTATCATCTAGATTATCATTAAGACAAATAAATTACAGGATAATCTGCTACAAGTAGCCCGCGCATGAGACTCAGTAATGCACAATGTATGATTCCATCAAAAGCGGAAATGATTCAATAAATGATTACTTAAAATTCTTTTAAAACTAAAAATATTATTAGACCTCTACTAAAAATAATATTCTGGGTGAAAGAGAGTCTGGCAAAGACTGACCTATATAAGAGTTTAGCTCTGTTGCTATGATCATAATAATGGTAGTTATTCGTAAAATTGAAATTTGTCTTAATTATTTTGTTTATAATTTTATTCAACGTGATCATCAAATCATAATCAACCAACACAACTACAGGTAATATATGAGGAGTGTCTGATCAAAAGTCGCTATTTACATTTTCCAAAATGATATTTTTTTTTCAGGGCAGAATTTTTTAAGTGAAATAGACCAAAAGTGGCTATTTCCAGCATGGACCAAAAATTGCCAATTTCTCTATGAAAAATATTCCTAAAATTCTTGATTTTGGTCAAAACAAGCTATTTACTACAAAAAAGTAATCAAAAGTAAGTAGCAAAAAGTAAGATGTAAATAGCGACTTTTGATCAGACACTCCTCGTATTATCTTTATAAAAATCCACAGTATGCGTTTGAAAAGGTAGATCAAATATATTCCTAATTGCTCTGTTCTGTATAACTTGAATTGCCTGTAATTTATATTTAGGTGCAGAGCCCCATATAGGACTAAGATAAGACAAGCTAGAGCGAAAATAAGCAAAATATATTGATTTTAGAACCTGCTTCGATAGAGCAAAATATATTCTTTTAAGCACACCAGCAAGAGCCGAAAGCCTTTTATTCATTATATCAATATGGGATCCCCAATTTAGACTACTATTTAATATCAGTCCAAGGTATTTAGCTTCCATAACACGATTAATAGGAGCACCATCACACTATGGAGACAATCAAAAATACCATCCAAAGAACTATTCCTTAAAGAGAAGATCAGGAATACAGTCTTTTTGACATTGACCATGAGTTTATTTTTATCCATCCATCTTTGAACTACTGCAAGATCTTCTTCCATCGCAGCTCTTAATACAGAATAATTAATTTCACCATAAACCAGAGCTGCATCATCAGCAAATAATTGAAGAACACCATGCAATTCCAATTCAAAGATATCATTTATAAATATAAGGAAAAGTAATGGTCCCAGGATTGAACCTTGGGAATACCAGTTCCTATCGCAATAATGTCACTGTTTTCAGATCCAACACATGTAAATTGTTTTCTATTTCCCAAGTAACTTTCAAAAATCTTAAGCGCCCGACCCTTCACCCCAATTTTATTTAATTTACAAAGGAGTATTCCATGGTTAACACTATCGAACGCTTTTTTGATGTCTTTCAAAAGAACCGAGGTTTTCTTCTTTAATTCAATATTACTATACAGTTGTTCGACTAAATTTAAACAAGCCGACAGCGTAGAAGAACATCTTTGAAAACCAAACTGATTATTACTAATAAAATTCAACCTATTAAGATGCATTTCTAATCTGGATTTTAAAACCTGCTCAAAGATCTTCGACAGCATCGGGAAGACTGAGATAGGTCTATAGTTACCGGGTTCATTTTTTGCACCTTCCTCTTTGTAAATAGGTGTTACCCTGGCTATCTTAAGCTCATCGGGGAATTGACCTGATTTAAGAGATTGGTTAATCAGGGGCTTAATGATTGGAGCTAGTTCCACTGTCATTGATTTAATTAATTTCGTAGTAATCTTGTCATATCCTGGTGCAGCGGAGTTCTCAAGATTTGAAATCAGGAAAACAATTTCCTCTTCAGTACAAGGTTCAAAATCAAAAATTTCTATCAGGTTAAGTGGTGTATGACAACTGTTATCACTGAAAAAATCTGAGTTACATTGATCAGTCAAAACTTCACCAATATTGACAAAAAAATCGTTCAAGGCGTCAGCTTTTATTTTGTTTTTTTATCTGATATTGATTAAATATTTTATGTTGTATCTGATATTGATTCTGTTGTATTTTATCGTGATGGGATTTTGTATTTTATCAGAAATAGGTTAGCCTAAAGTGTCAATATTTTGGGTTTATGGTAATGCTTTGTTATGTTTATAGGTGTTTGGGAATTCTTTGTTATATGTACCGGGTAATTATTATGTCCAGTTAATTGTACTTCGTGTGTGTATGACAAATTCCGGGTATGAGATACGTCGGTGGTTAGCTTAACTCCATATAGGTTTAATGTAGTTATATGGGGACGATGGTTTGGAGCTTGTATAGTCACTTGGCGCTTACCGCTGGTAGGGGCTATGACCCAAGTGATATATTTAAGCGTGGAGAGTTTAATGTTAGTTGTGAGAAAGATGAGATCTTATAAGTGTGAAAGATTATTCAGCGGGTATAAATACTGCCATATTTCTTTCTTTCACAATTACTCAATCTCAACGGTACCCAGATGTTAGTATGTTGGTTATTTTATACTTACCAAATTGGTTGGTTGTGCGCGATCCGATGACAGCGTCTCTCCTACTACTGGTCGGATCTGTTGGCGTTTCCCTGATGCATGTATTGTTCTGGTGTTGCTGGATTCTGTCTTGACTGAGGGTACATCATGTTGATACGCATGTTGTTGAATTTGTCTGTCAGCTCCCTGGTATCGGTTGATGGGTTGTTTTTGGTATTGGGTTGATATGGGTTCTTTGTGAAGAATTTGCTACGGCACTCGTCGAATGTATGGCCAGTGGTGGTCTTGCAATGCGAGCAAAATTTGGGTTGATATCGATTTACCTGGGTGTATTGTGCTGGTGGGTATTGATTTCTGTTTGGTTGTACATTCATCGTGGTTAATCTATTATATTGTTGATTTTGCTGTGTTGATGTGGGATATTGTTTGTTGTACGTTTCTGGTCGAGCTTGGTTGTGGTACGTTACTGGTGGTTGATATCTCTGATCTTGATGTCTTTGTGTGTTGTAAGGTTGTGTCTGGGTAGTTATCCTTCTCATCCTTTCCTGATTTATTCTTGTGCGGCATATATCCCATGTGTGGTTTGGCCGTTGACAATAGTTGCATGTGACTTGATGGTGGTTACTTTGCTGCTGTCTTGCAGGTAGGAATTTTGGTAATGGGTTTTGTGTTAGGTTGTGGGATGTTGTTACTTCTGTGGTTGCAGTGAGCATTCTTTCGATGATTTCTGTTTCGTCTATGATTTCGTCTACATTTTTTGCCATTGAGGTTGCTATTCTCTCCTTCAGTATTGTATTGTTTAATCCTCTTTTAAAAATTTGTACTGAATTTGTTTCGATGTGGTTGTTGTAAGCTTCGTCGATTTTTGTTAGCTTGTATTTGGTCTTGTACCCTATTCTGTATTGTTCCAATGCTTCTAGGAGCCGGTAACCATAATTCCTAATGGTTTCACCGTAGCTCTGTTGGATGGTTGTGTATCCTCTTTCCAGTTCATCTAACGAGTACGTTCTCGAGTACATGTTATTAAGTAGCTCCCTCAATTTTGTGTAATCTTCGATGTTTCTGTGTGCTACCCTGGTAAATGCGTCGCCTGTTAATCTTAGCTTTATCAGCCTGCTAAATATTTTTTTTTCTTCTTCTGAGCCGAGAGTCTGGTAGATGCTGTCTGCTGTCGCTGTGAATCTAGTTAAATCATTTGTTCTTGTTCCTTGGTTTTCACCGCTAAATTCTGGTACTGAACTTGCTATGTTCTGTTGGATCTGTTGTTGGTTCATTATTGTCTGTGGTTGTTCTTTGTTGAGAGTGGCTTGTTTTTCTATTTGTTCTTGTTGGTTTGGCTGTTCTTTTTTTGTCGGTTTGAAAGGGAGGTTTGGCTGTTCTTTTTTTGTCGGTTTGAAAGGGGGTATTGGGGGTATTGGGAGGAATTCCTCTGCTTTAGGTTTAGATGCTTGGGTTGGTGTTGCTGGTGATTCCCCACTGGTTGTACTAATTATTTCTTCTGGTAATTTCTGTTTTGCCTCTTTTGTCTCGCTGCTGCTTCCTCTGCGTTGTTGATTGTTGGTGTATGCTACTGTTGGAGATTGGTTTGTTGGTGACCGTAGTGTCTTACCCGACTTCACGAACATTCACCTTTCTTTTTACTTGTTACACTGCGGACTTACAACCCTGGGCAATTTGTACAATTTCGAAGAGATTTTGCGAAAAATACAACAACTTAATTCTATTCCAAGTTCGAACTCTACAGCGCCAATATTTTGTTTTTTTGTTTTGATATTGATTAAATATTTTATGTTGTATCTGATATTGATTCTGTTGTATTTTATCGTGATGGGATTTTGTATTTTATCAGAAATAGGTTAGCCTAAAGTGTCAATATTTTGGGTTTATGGTAATGCTTTGTTATGTTTATAGGTGTTTGGGAATTCTTTGTTATATGTACCGGGTAATTATTATGTCCAGTTAATTGTACTTCGTGTGTGTATGACAAATTCCGGGTATGAGATACGTCGGTGGTTAGCTTAACTCCATATAGGTTTAATGTAGTTATATGGGGACGATGGTTTGGAGCTTGTATAGTCACTTGGCGCTTACCGCTGGTAGGGGCTATGACCCAAGTGATATATTTAAGCGTGGAGAGTTTAATGTTAGTTGTGAGAAAGATGAGATCTTATAAGTGTGAAAGATTATTCAGCGGGTATAAATACTGCCATATTTCTTTCTTTCACAATTACTCAATCTCAACGGTACCCAGATGTTAGTATGTTGGTTATTTTATACTTACCAAATTGTATGTATTCCTGAATTGAAAATCTCGAATTTTTGTCACTTAAGATACTTTCTTTATTTTGTTAATTTTACTTTACTTATGATTACACTCTCGATTACACTATCTTTCTTTACTTCTGATTACACTGTCGATTACCTTGTGATCCTATTTACAATTTTATGTCTTTATATATTACAATTTAATCTTCCTGTTTACAATGTTTACAGAAGATACGGAAATCTTTTTTTGTTGAAGCTGCGGAAATCTTTTTGTTGAAGATGCGGAAATCTTTTTTTTTTGTTTAACACGCGGAATTTTACAAATTTTATATATATAAAATATTTACGGAAATATTTTCAATGTTAATATTTTTCAATGTCATACATTATTTATTTTAATTCCCCTAAATGGCATTTCAAAAAGAAATTAAGTTTTTTCTTTTATTTGTATGTAATTTTTACTTAGACTACTTTCGGGCGCAAAGATTATTGGTGTCAAACTCCCCACCTTATTCAAACGAAACGTGCCAATTTGTTATTGTAATTTCTGTGTTACCAAAGTGTGTTATTTTGCTATTGTAATTATGCAGTATCTTTGCTTACTTTTAGGTTTTTTAACATTTAGATATCATCATTATCGGTCCCAGCTATGGATGCGATGGATGGCACAACACTTTATCTTTATCAGATGAGTACATTATGCCTTTATGAGTGATAGATTGAATCGTAACATCATTTTTAGGAGGCTTATTGTAGAGAAGAGTATTTATAAGGTTCCATGTACTTCGTGAATTTCCTAGATTTTGTGAAAATTTATCTCCGTAAAATTTCTGTTTTGCCGCTCTAAATTTACCTTTAATAAGTTGCTTGACAGTTTTATATCGTTCAATCATGAAGTCGTTGGCCTCCTTTGCTATGGTAAGTTTATATTGTCTCTTCTTCTCTTTACAAAGCGTAGCAATTTCAGATGAACACCATTTATTCTTATACGAAGCCCCGGTTTGCACCATTGGAATTGTGTGAGATTTAATTGAACTACTCATATTATTAATTAAATGAACCCACTTTAAATCGCTCATAGTCAAGTTGTTTAGATAATTCAAAACATCATTTTTAGGCCATTACAAGTAAAATACTTAATTTTTTCGTTCGTAGAACAGATATTAATCTCCTTATCAATATTCAACAACATAGCCTTATGATCGCTAAAATCAATATCGTCAATTGCCAAATAGTATTTATAGTCGCCATATATAAAGATAACTTATTCAGAAAGACATAACCCTCAGACACAGTGGAAAATCTGAAAGCCCTTGATTTCGTATCATTATCATTAAAGATGTTGATGTTAAAATCACCGATTAGTATTAGGTTTTTGAATCTACTACGTACTTCTTGATAATACTCATGGAACATTTCAAAATTTGTATCACTAGGTTTATAGACTGCTGCTAAATCAAACTAAAACCATCTAATCTGACTATAGGAAAACTGGCTTTTCCATCTATTACTACATTACTCATTAACTCAGACGGCACATCAGAGCGAACAAAAACAGACACTCCACCACCCATCTTAGATCTCCTTGAATGATAACTAACATAATTAAAAAAATTAATATAAACCAATGAATAATCTTGTAACCAAGTTTCAGTAATGACAATAATATGCACCTCGGACTTTTAGCACCAAGTAGCAGCTCGATATCATCAAGTTTATGATTAATGCTCCTTCCATTTAAATACAGAACATTCAACCCTTGATAGCAATTTTCACTATACAAAAATTTATCATCATATGAGACATTCAAACACCGATCTAGATTGAGATTTTCATCCATTAATAATTACTTAAGAAGGGCAGTGTTAGAAAAATAAATTAAGAGATAAAAGTGATCATAAAAGTAAAATATATATAGAAAAATATGAATCTAAGTATCAATTGGTAATGTTAGTTAAAAATGTAACCAACAATTTAAATATAGGGAAACACAAAAATAATAATTTAAAAAAAAAACAAAATACAGAAAAAGAATAAAATTATGCAACACGTGATCCTATTCTGCGGTGACATCAACATGCGTGTCCAAATCAGTTTCAGTTTTGATCCATGTGATTCGGGATTTATCTGCTTTACGCACCAGCACTTTGTTATTTTGCGTCCACACATACTTCAGTTTCCCATCCTTACAGTATTGCCTTGCTCTCTTTAGAATTTTAAAGTAAAATGATGAAAGTTTCTCGCCAACATATATCTTAGATGTAGATGAACCACCTTCAACTTGCAATTCATTTAAGTAGATAATTTTTTTTTTACTTTTTTCCAAATCAATTATGGCTTGTTTAGTAGGACCATCCTTCAAGATAACATCAACTGGTATTCCGTACTTTTTTGTTTTGTAGTAAATAGCTTGATTTGACCAAAATCAAGAATTCTAGGAAAATTTTTCATAGAGAAATTGGCAATTTTTGGTTCATGCTGGAAATAGCCACTTTTGGTCTATTTCACTTAAAAAATTCTGCCCTGATAGAAAAAAAAAATATCATTTTGGAAAATTTAAATAGCGACTTTTGATCAGACACTCCTCAGTTGTTAAAGGCAATGGTGTACGGAAATTTTAAAAGCTGCAACCACGCAGCCCAGATTTTAGGAGACATAAATATTTCAACAAATTTACGTTTTTGCTGTTACGAAGGACAATGTCTATCATATTACATCCCGACGTAGCAGGTTGCTGCGGCAAAGAGTCATCGATGTTTCCGCGATTGATAAATGGCAAACGAAACGAATCAGATAAAAGTAGACTCAACTGTAATGTCATTCTAAATATAAGCGTTTACACCACAGCTGAGTTGGTAACGTTTAAGCGAAATGACAACGACATAACCAGGTCGATGTGCCAAGTTACGCAGAGGGATTTAAGCTCCTGGAACACCTCGATTGATGGATTAAATTATAACCACGGGATTAAAATAAATTTCCCAGAAAATAAATCAAATTTGGAATAAAACAAAAAACAATTTTTTCAAAACTCCAAGATTTGATTGCGCACGTCTTTATCTAGCCGAGCATTAATATTCATAACGATAATTCATTTCCACATTGCATTTTTTTAAAATAAAAAACGAGCAGCACGTCTAATTTAAATTAACGACCTAACCATTTTTATCTTAAAAAAGCAAAAATTAATAAAAAAATAAACAAACTTTCCATTAACAACAGTTTTCAATTTTGTATAGTATATACGACATATTATGACGGTATTTGAACAACAAACACTCACACACCCAAAAGAGCAGTATCATAAATTATACAATATAATGTGAAGTCTTAATCTTAATGTTAATAACGAAAATTCTAATTTTAGTACAGCGACACGTATAAGTTTGTTTAATAGGAGAAACAAATTGCTACGATATTTAATAAACCGAAAATAGAAGAAAATTAATTAAAAATCGAATATCGTGCTTTAATCGATTTAATGTTTAAATTTTGTTTTGTTTATTTGCATAATTACTCAGTAAGTAGTATATGTACAATTGTTTCGTTAGATTTGCGTTTTTACAAGTCTCAATTATTTTGCTAATGCTTTAATTAATTGAAATATTTTCCAATTTGACTAACAATAATACTAAACAAATTAAACCGTTAAGTGAAAACATGTATTGGCAGGCTGTAATTCTCATCGGATTTCGAACGAACGATTTTTTTTACCGGAGGCAGCTTATCAAACACGATTTTAGCAACTTTGTCTGTATTGTCATTTGATTGCGATTATTTTTTTTTTTTTACATATTTTCGTCAATCAATTTTATTTTGCAAAATGATGTCTCTCGAGATGTTGAATTTAAATATGTATTTGAAAAGTAAAAGTTGCGATTTTTATCAATTTATTACAAATTTTTGGTGATTTAAATAATAAATAATTATGGGGGCTTGTTGTCTTCAAGTTTTATACAAATGCCGCTTAAACATAATAATTGTTGAACAAACTTTCTCTACACAAATACCCTTATTTAAGTTAAATCGTAATTCGTGTAGCTAGGCTACATTGTATATACAAGAAAGTACAAATCCGCTAAATTACTCAAAATATATTTTACTGTTTCTTTATCTAATTTGAAAATTAGCATTCGAATAAATTCGAGAAGAACTAAACAAATTTTAAAATTCTAAAATTTAAGAAAATTTTAACTACTGAAAAGCTTAAAATGGACGAAAATCTTACTTAAAAGTAAAATCTCCAAAATTTAAAAACCAAATTAGGCCAAATTATTGCGCAGAAGTTTAAATTAACCGGGCAGCTAAATAACTGGGCTGGGTTAAGCTGTTAATCTTACCGTGCAGAAAACCAACCTAGCTGTAGGTTCAGTCTAAAAACTGTCTCAGTCTCTAACGATACCTCCGGATACCTGGCGCCCTCCGGATCATGTGACATTCTTTCCTCCGGTACTCTTGGTATTTTATTGAAGAGGATAAAATTAAAACTAAAGCGGCTTAAAAACCCGGAGACTGCGGCTGAAGGGACGGGGAAGAAATTAACTGGAACATAAGCAAAAATATAGCTAATCACAAAACAAAAATCTGCTGCTGGGTACTTCG
Organism: Tipula vernalis; assembly: GCA_958295665.1. Lineage (NCBI taxonomy): Eukaryota > Metazoa > Arthropoda > Insecta > Diptera > Tipulidae > Tipula > Tipula vernalis. The sequence continues at coordinate 402,383,939 of OY282558.1, read as the reverse complement.
GCCGATAGGTCTCTTTTTCAAACAGCGGACATTAAGAAGGAAATAAGCTCGAATAAAGTTGGCTCCTATGTTCCAAATTACCAGAGCCGAAAAGGCCTGGAAAGCTCTAACAAAGCTCAAAAATATACCGTCAGGAAGTAGAATGGTTAAAGAAAACGAAACGCTCGCTTGGGCTATAATGATTAGAGAGAATAAGCAGGGTGATTCCTCGAGGGCTTTCAGCCCAATAGGCGAAAATCTCAGGAGGTTTCACCTAAGGATGCGAAAAGGTTAAGATTGCAAGAAACTGTAACCAGGCCTTTTAGTGAGGTTCTCAAGGACCAGATGATGGTGGCTGTAATAGATAATGTGCAGGAAGATGGGATTAGAGTGTCAGTTAATTCCTAAAAATAAGGCGGTAAGGTACAGGGGTACAGGAAGGGTGCGGCTGGCAAATCCTGGGCAACACCAGCAGGAGGGGAGATCCCATGTGATATCCTGCCTGCAGGTGGTGGCCCGAAAGTGCTTCAGACTAAGTCTATAAAGAGCATGGAAACACTCTCTTTGGACTCAGAATTGTCAAGATCCTTGGGGTCACAGTGTGAAATCCAAGGGGACTCAGGGCGGAGAGTCTGACGCTACCGTGTTGAAGGCTAATATTTAAACCCATGTTGAGGCTTCTGCAGATTAACCTCCATCACTTTAGGGCAGCCTCGGCTGCTCTGCTGCTCAATCAAGCTGATGTAATTGATGTTGTTCTGATCCAGGAGCCGTGGATTAGAGGAGACCGGTTTATGGGGCTCTGGGCTCTAAACTATACAGCGATTTATGCAATGAAGGTAAGATTCGTTCGTGAATTTCCTACTTAATATACCAGCTATCCACTGCCTTTCAGAGAGTTATGTTGGGAGCGTCTCCTCTGTCTGAGTAGACCTTTGAGTAAACCACGGCCACCTTGGTGGTCGAAATCGCCCCAAGCTCTAGTTAAAAAAGCGCAAAAGTTTTGGCTTGAACTTTTGTGGGCCTCAACCAGTGCGGAATCTTTGGAGTTACTACTAAAACCCACTTTCCGGAGTGCTTTGGCCTTGTGCTTCAAACGCCTAGTGCTATTAGGGGTTCGGGCGTTGCAAGTCTCATAATAAGAAGGAGGAAGTAGTGTGGGGAATTGACAGCTTTAAGCCATACAAGTCGGATGTATCTGATGGCATTATTCCTGTGGATGTTCCGCAAACTTGCTTTCTGTAAAGGGGGATCTGTGGAACCGCTCTACACTCCCTTATTTGTCCTTTTGACAAATCGCTAGAATAAAAAGAATACTTACCCCTTGGTAACTTTTATGGATATAGAGGGGACCTTTAGCAACGTTAAACTGGGAGTGATTACTCGGGCACCATCAGCGAGCACAGCTATAAGGCTCAAATTCAACTGCATGTGAACCTGTAATAATATAGGACAGTTATTCATTCTGTGTAACAGAGACATCCCTGATACCAACGACTACATGATTCAACCACCATCTTTTGAGGAACGGTTTCGAGCGTTTTTCAAACTGAACTAATCGAAATAATGGAGGCTATGGACTGGTTGAGGAATTCGCTAGTGAGGTTATATTTTGTCTCATTTTATCAAGTAAGGTAAATGTTGAAATTCTGCTCACTACATTTAAACTATTGCTTCAGGAAGAAGCTAGAAGAGCAGCGAACTATAGATGTTCTAATTGTACCTCTGGTGTTACAAGTCGGCAGATCTGGTTTCAACTAGATCGGTCATGAACTGGACAGTTGTTATCACTTTGATAACGACATGTTAGTATGGTCGTGGGAGTTGTTGAAGTGTTGTTGGAGATGAAGAGAAGGAAGGTACTTTACTCCACTTACGCTGGCGGATCTCAATGAGAACGCTTCGTCGTAAGCTCTGGATGTTTCGAAAAGTAGAGTTGAGGAAATCAAATCCTAACAATCCCCTTTAAAATCCAAAATCTAAAAATTTTATTAATCTCAGAGTTTAAATTTTTTTCCTGAACAAATTCTAAAAATTCGCAAATTAATAAAATTAATTAAATAATTTTATAATCGTTTTATTCCATAATTGGACCTTATGAAATTACGAACAGATTCCAAATTCTTAACAGTTAATAGAAAATTTCATTCAAATTTCTAAAATTAGTGTGGACTTATTTAAACTCGTTTCAAGATGGAAATAATTATGAAAATTACTTATTTTACTTATTTATTAATTTATTATTTATAGAAATTAATTTGATGGTAGGTTCAAATTTCAAAATTTTTGAATTAAAAAACGAAATCGGAATTCTAAGGTTTTAAAAACTTCAAAAAATTTCGATTTTTTAATCACACATTTTTTCTTTTGGATTCCAAATTTTTGGGGGTACTTAAAACTCAAGGTTAGAATAATTATGCGCGCCACCACTTTTAATGCTCACTTTTATAAGGAGTTTTGTTTTATGGGTCACTGGAAGGATGACCAGCAGGCGATGATTTAAAGGGAACAATTGGTAGTTAAAAAAATCGCCCAAACCTCGATAAAGTTTTAAAAGATATTGCGACTCTGACACACTATAAAAAAAAAGTTGCGCTCTTACTTAATAGTCGTCTTTTTCTGACTAAGCTAAAAGTTGGGTCCTTCTTCTGCATGCACAGGTTAGAATGATGACAAGAGTAAAAATTCTGGAAGTCACAATTCGAATATTTGTGTTAAAATTTCTTCTTAAGCAGCAAATCCCTTACAGAATGTTACAACATTTTCTCAAGTAATTTCCGAGCTTTTGTAATAATATTCGAATATTTCAAATCGAGCTTTTAAATTTCGTATTTAAGGTTCGCAATGGGCTTTCGTCAAATTTCGTATTTTAAACCACAAAAAGAAAACTCCTAAAATAAAGAGATTTAGTCGATTTTATTGCCTTTCGAAGAAAAGGAATTGGTAAATGCGACACTGTGCTATTCGAGGAATGAACTAGTTTACTTACGAGCAAAAGCTCTACTGATCAAAATTTATTATTTGATAAAACTTTTAATTTTCATTGTTCAATTTACCAGCCACTAAATATACCGAAAATGGCATAAATGTGCTTGGCCATGACCAAGTGCTCATTGACAATCAAATGTCACAAAAAGAAATTCGCAGCCGATGGTTAAAAGCAGGACTTTAACGTCTATAATTGCTATATTTAACGTCTTTAATTGCGGATAATATTTTTCAAAATTTTAATCGATGTGGCCGTTGTAATGATGCTTGAAGAACTCGTTAGGTACATCGTTCTGAAAGATTACTCGTTATACACGAAACAATTTTGAAATCACGATTGATTGCCTGGTGAATATGGTCAGTCATTTGATTGGAGCAAACATTCATTTAAAATTCATTTAAAAAAATATAAAGGGCTGAAAACTTATAAGGTGTTCAGAACTTCGGTCTTCATTAATTCAATTCAAAAATCATTTTAAAATCCAATTTCTAGCCCACATGTCAAATTTCATCACATTCGGTTGAGAATTAGGCCAGTTCCACAATACTTGGCCATATTCCAGAACTTTATCCAAAAATAATTTTAAAATACCATTTCCAATGCACAAGCCGAATATCATAATTATTGATTGAGAAATAGGCAAGTTCCATCGTACTTGGCCTTATTCCAGAACTTCTTACAAAAATCATTTTAGAACCACATTTCCAATGCACAAGCCGAATTTCCAAAAATCATTTTAGAATCCCAGCATATATAAAAATTAGCCAACTGCTCACTATATCTCAATCCAGCCCGAACTTAAGTCCAACTCAACTTCCACTCACCCGCATATTGACCCCTGACTTAACCTTCAACTCAACCCCAATCTCAATGCCCAACTCAATATTCAAACATATTTAAAAGTGTTAAATATTTCTATAGCCAGGGGCCCTATTCTTGAATTCCACATCCATTTTCCACATGTGGACATCTGTCAAAATTCATAAAAATGGAATTTCTTCGCTACAAAGGGAATATTTCCGAATGGGTATAAGCATGTGGAAGAAGTTCCTCTTATAAGAAAATGTCTATATCCCCTGTGTTTTATACACGAATTACAATTTCCGAACGTTTTGATGAATTTTGACAGATGTCCGCATGGGGAAAATGGATGTTCAATTCGAGAACAGGTCCCCAGGTATTTTGGGTCAATTTGTATGGCAGATACCCGGACCCTCTTGACACCCCGATTCCAAAAGCTTTTCAAATCTCGGCCTTGACCATAGGAAAAGATTGGCAAAAAAAAATTCCAAATCGAATAAGCCGTTCTCGAGATACCACGGGTACAGACGAACAGACATCCAGACAGATGGACGGACATTTTTTTTTTTTTTTTTGCTTTTTTAGACTCAGGGACTTTCAAAACGTCTAAAAAAGTGGTTTTGGACCAACCAAAATTTGACCATTTCTTACAGGATTTCAATACTTTGGTCTTTTAGACCGAAGTAAATTCAAATTGCAAGTGGTGGATCGATATAACGGCTTTTATCAATTCAAGGATAAATCAGAGAAATTCGCAATTCTAAGTGTAATCAGAAATTACGAGTTCGATGAAGTTCAATTGAGACAAAATGGTTACTGGTGGGAGTCCTTTGGCTGGCTTACAAATGTACCAACAATATATGTTACAGCGCCTAATTAAAAATCTGATGGGTGAATCGTTTTCAACAAGAACGCTACTGGACACTATATGGTGAACTACGATGTGCGAAATTGGAATTTGATCGGTGATTTCTTAGCGAGTGATAGGAAAAAGGAGAGCCAAAAGTATTTTTAGACGTAACGCTTTTTAACAACTTAAGACTGGGGTCCGATGCAATTCTGTACAAAATAATAGATTTACTTAAACCCATCCGACCACAGCTATGCTGTTTGAAACAGTTTTGAAAACTATTTGGTGAGTTTTGCAAGTAATAAATGGCACAGCACTTATAAAATTGACCCATGAAATTTCTGTTCAATTAGCTACCAATTTAATGTTAAAAAGTGTCATCATATTATGGGAATTTTGGCCAAAAAATCTGCAAATCAATAGTTTCGAATTACTAAATTTTGATATACAACAATTCAAAGTGATTTGTCAGTTTGAAAAATTATTTTGAGAAAATTATGTCTCAAGTATATCTGTCGTGGAGTGAACGGATTCAGGATATTTGGAGCGCTAAATTAAAAAACAAACGCTTCCTTTTAATGCTGAGAGGCTGGGTATTAAAGTACATAGTCTTGCTAAGGATATAAAGAGAAGTGGTACTGCTAAAGAGAAATTAGAACTTTTTTCGTCACAGAGAAAATTACCGAAAAATCTCATGGCTGTTAAAGGGACATTGGATTGTAGCTATTTTGGTGCCAATTATGTTAATAGGTTGATAAAATATACCCAAGCCTAAACAAACAATCAATTTGCAAATCAGATGAGACCAACCTACACTCTCAGTGGTCAGGAATTATTCATGATAGTAGGATTCGGAAACGTGGAGGTAGTTTTGAGAAAGTTCGAAGGATTCGAAATGACAATCAGACAGGAGGAGTTAAACGTCAACAAAATTCATGCCAAGGAGAGACCGATCATATAAAGATGTTTTGGCCAAATCAAAATGATTTCGTATTATGGACAATCGAATTTGAGTGGCTAACGAAAAGATTCCAAAGAATGTTATTTGTTACACACTAATTTTTGAACCAATCATCAAATGATGTACCTGTCAAAATAATGCAGTTTTGCAAGTCAAGTATTCAAAAGACCATGGAATTTTGGTAAAAAATTGATCATTTTCCAAAATTACAAATTATATGGTTGAGAAAATTTTAACAAATATAATGCCTAGGCGCTCTATTTGAATTAAGCGCCCAGTAAGTGTACTAATAACGCCTAGGTGTTATTTACGGCGGAAGTTAATCATATAAAATTCATAATAAAAGTAACAAATCTTGGAATCCCCCCTCACCCCTCTCACCATTCCAATCGTAACATTCATCGTTACGCGTTACTTAATTTATGGACGTTCCTACTCTTTAACGCTCTCGCGGACAAAAAAAAATATTATTGGTGGATCTGCTGCTCTTACACGAGTAAATATCTGTACGACGAATCCTTATCGAACTATTGTTGTTTTAGTTTTTTATTGTTCTCCTTGTGCGACCAAAATTACCCCTAACATGTGCATTTCAATTTTTTATCATGTTTTTCGCTAAAACTGTAATAACTCGGCAAGGAGTTGTCAACCACAAATTTCAACAGACCCTTTCTTATTCACGGTTTCTTATTTCTCTACAGAAAAGCTACTTTGGATTTGCGAATAAAAAATTTCGATAGACATTTTCTTTATCCAGCTAATATAATGAGAATAATAAAAAGTTGATATAAAATGGAATTCCGACCAAGATGTAGTGGAAATTTGCCAATTATTTTTAGAATATCTGTAGTATAGCTATTTCACCCTACCGCAGATCAAGAGGTCTGAGTTCACAATCCGTATCTGAACATTACAATAAACTACAAATTTCACTTATAAAATTCTTTCTAATTTATGAATGAAAATATGTAGTGTCTTAAAACCATTCGCTGGGAAAATATGATTGTTTTAATTAAGATTTTAATTAAAAATGGAATTGAAAAAAAAAAAGTAGTTTTTTTTCTAGGTCTGTGTGTCACAATGAAATCGAGCGTAACATAATGTGCGCAAAATTTAACCCACGAGCTTAACGAAAGACTAGACTAAACTTTAAGAATGGCTTAAACATATAAAATTCAACCTTCGCGCATTACCACCTTTAAAATTCATTGTCAAATCGACTATAAATTCCGATTATTATGTACTCTACATATTTGCTTGTTTCATTCCCACCTCTGGAAAATGTAATCGTGTACGTACATTACCTATATAAGTAAGACTTCATGCATTGCTTTTTTTTCAATTATTGTGTAAATCGTATTCATAAAATTGATAAAATCAAAACTAAGGAATGTGAACAATAGAAACTATTCCTCCCCACCAAAACCTACATATTCTTACAACAAAACAGCTAAAAAGAAATCTAATTCATTTTTACTTTCAAATTACTTCTAGAAATTATGATTTGTTTGTAAGAAAATATGAAATAAATAAAACAAACGACTTGCTGCTGGTTGACATTTTCTGGTTGCTTTACGTATACCTTTCATTATAAAGACTATTGTGATAGTAGAAATTCTTAACTACGATTATCATTGAATTTTTTTTTTTGTCTTATTTATACAACGTAGTATGTATTATTGTGACACTGTACATGACTTAAGCAAATTGTTAAATTAGATAAGAGCACACATATTTGTTGTGATAAAATGTCAACACTACAACAATTGCGATAATTAAATTGAGAAATGATAATGCAATAAGCGCGATTGAACAGAAACAATTATTGTGAATTGTACGTACTTCTTTTATATGGTATCAGCGTTTATAAATTTGGACGAATTTTAGCCGGTTTTATCGTTAATTTCAGTTTCTAATGGTTGCCAAATGAAATTGAAAGAATTATTTCAGGTTTGACCGCAGTATAATTAATGGAGAAAGTGATATTTCTGTGAATTTATGCTGTTGTAAAAAAAATATTTTGATATATTTTCCTGTCCAAGCTAAACTTGATGTTAAATAAATACTTAGAGTGGGGGACTCAAAATGCTCCAAGTCTGTGTTATCAACCAATTTTGAAGTCTTTACATCAGACCAAATTCCGTGGTTAGGTAAATCAATATTTATTTTAATTTATTGTTTGATAAGTAGCTCCATATTAAGAATGCCTTTTTGCGTTGTCAGCTTTCCCAAATAAAGCATTCTAACTCGCATTTATCCCTTTCTGTTTGTACCCAAATTTTTATTAACTTTCATTTAGGAAGACCAGACGTCCTGATTTCCCCGTACGTGTGTCTTGGTTTTTTTAACTTTGCTGGGGTCTGGGGAAATTTCTTACATTGTTCTGGCTTTTAGATAAAACTCATTTACATTCCTAAATGTATAAGCGGCAATGTAAAATGCCGGAGGAACCAGAAAAATTAAATGTTCAACACAGTTCTGAACTTGTGCCAATACATTGTTTGCCCCCTTTTGAACAAAAGGCGAACGTAGACCATTTTTATTGATATAAAACGAGTACAGCAAAGAAAGGAATCAATTCCAATTAGATGTAGATATGCTGCATAAAGTTTTTTAATTCCCTCCTTTATAATGGTAAGTATTTCTACAAAGAAATTCTTCAGAACGTGATTTAATCTATTTTAGAGTAAGAACTATTTATAGAATTGATTTAACATATTAGATATAAAATTTCGCTAAATTACAACGACAAATGTGTGTGTGTTTTATTTTCTGCTTGAGGCGGAAAAAAAATTATCTGGGTTGGGCGTGAATTCGAGTAGTATTCTAAAATATTTCTTCCCGTTGACCCATGTTTTATTTTTAAAAATCTGATCACAGCCCAACCTTAAATCCGAAAAATCCTTCAGACTATGAAATAACAGCAATAATGCCGGAGACTTAGAAGATATAGTCTGACTTAGCTCAGTATGTGGAAATAAACTTGGCCAATATTTATTGAATTAAGAAATACTACCCGAGAAGAAATGGCCGCAGGAATTCTTCAGAGCCGGAATTAATCAATTTTATACTACCAACTACTTAAAAAATGGACTTCCTAGCTAGTTCGACTTTTAACCTGTCTGAATTAGTTGTTCATGTGAAAAAACAATGGAACAGACAACAAAACACTTGCTTTGCCACTTGTGGATCCTGAGTGTGATTCCAGGTGGTGGCAAGAAGGAACTTGTCACGACTGGGTGTTGTGTTTGTAATGTAGTGTTAGTTTTCCTTCAAAGGGCTTTGATAAAAAAATACTCGGAAAAAAAGAATCGGTTTAATAACTCAGGTATAAAATATCGCTAAACTCCATTGACAAACGTGCGTTTTCCATTAGTTTATATATGTAAAAAACAAATGTATGCTTTGTAGTGCCCGCAATATTTGTTCAACAAATCCCATCTTTTATTTAAGAAACTCCATCACAGCCCCAAATGGAACTTCCGCGAGTATGCCCCAATTTCATTAAAATCTGGTACTTGACCAACATATTTAATGCACAATGAATTAGTTGCAGCACATCCAAACGATGAATCAAGGTAACGGACTTGAAACTTTTTTAGAAGAGGTTTCACCACAAATCTGTTTTATAGCTAGTAGATGATCGTCGTCGCCAAACCAATTCTATAAAGCATTTTTTTTTTAAATCAAATACCTAACCTATTTTCAAACTTGGTCAATGTTCTAGTTTTCTAAAGTAACAAGTTCTGGGTTTTCCAACTTTTTCAAACTTCATCCAGGTTTTGTTGCAATTTCCAGTTGTAAAATTTGGAGTTTCGAAATTTATTCGAACCGAAATCTGGGAAAATGGCCAAAAGAAGGAAAAGTCACAAATACCTTGAAATACAGACACTCTAAAATGTCGGAAAATGACGTCATTTTCGGGTTAGTTATTATAATTCGTTAAACATTTTGCAAATCATTTTCATTTATAAGTTAGAGCAGAGGAAGAAAGAACATTCTTCCGTTTGGCCGCGCCGAAACCAGAAAATTTCTTGAAAAGGTAATACTCAGATTTTACACCCTAACACTTTAGACAAACTTTATCAAATAGATTTTTTTGGAGGAATTGTTGAGCTAACCATCGACGGGAAAATATTAAAAGCTGGTCGGATGCACAATTAACACTACCACCACCCGACAATAAAAACTGTTTACTGCCGCTGAAAAAAGCCCTCGAATGGGTATCTTAACAAAGTGTTTGAAGACGTTTTAACCGCAATCCAAAGTATTTTTTTGGTTTGCGGTGATTCAAGAGTGTCTATATAAATCTAGCGTCGGTGCTTTTTTTACAGTAGGTATCAACAAACGACAACCACGCCCATTTAAACCAAATAAACAGTAAAACAATCTGGAGTTAGATCGACACAGGCTATTGATGTAGCAAAATAATTTAGTAGAACTGAAATATACAAATCAGAAAAATATGTAAAAACATGATAAATCCATTTTCGTCTCATCGAGCTTACGGACAAATCAGAGCCTCTTCAAGTTATCCGAAAGTTTTCTATCATGCAACAATTAAATCAGGCGGTACATTTTAATTTACAGCAAATTCTAAGCCTACTCAATTTTACGGCAAGTTATACACGGTTATAGCAATCGATCCAGTTACGAGTGTCAAGAACCCATAATTAGCAAAGTCCCAATTGCAAAAAAAAAAACGATTATGTTAAGCATTACGAGAACTTGAAAACCCTTACATAATTGCGTTTTGTCGCATTTTCAAAAAAAAATTTTGAAGCTCATATAAAGCTTACAAAATCACCCACCTGGCGCCCCGATTTTCGAGATAGGAGGGGGGGGGGGGTTATATATTTGATAATTTTTGGAGATTTTAAGTGCTTTTGAGATTTGATTGGGGTTGAGAATATATAAGAATTTTGCGAGATTATTCAAGATTTTTGATATTATTCGAGTTTGTTTGGATTGAGTGAATTAAGAGATTTAAACCCGAGATTTTTGGATTATTTAATCTATGATTCTACGTTCAGTCTAGATTTTCGGGAATATTCGAGATTAATCGAGCTTCTCGGGTACATTCGAGTTTCTTCGAGTTTCTCGATATTACTCCAATTTTTTAAAGTGCAGTAAACGGGATATCTCAACTAATTATAATGATAAATCGATATTTTAAGGGATTTTCTAAGTTTTTAACCATATTTCAGATTAGCCTGGGGTTGAGGTTGAGTCTTATGTAATAGACATTTTTTGAGATTTTCGGATATCACTAGAGTTTTGCTTGGAGTTGAATTAAGCGTAGCACTGAGTTAAATGATCTTATAGAGATGAATTTCTCGAAATTCGAGATTTTAAGTGCGAGATTCTTAGTGATTTCTTAATTTTTTGTTGCCATTTAGATATTCCGATACGCGTTCCATATTATTTACAGACACTTTTATGCATCGAATCTAAAATTTTGATTTGTTCATCAATTAATTGTCAACTCGAACGACCCTAAGAGAGCTTGTACACTCGAAAAATATTGCTAAAAGAAGGTTTGGATCGAAGAAATGCCACTAACATTATTTCCTGTCATATAATATTCTCCCTTGCATGCACAATTCAAATTGCTTTTTTTCTCAATATAAATGAACGTATGTATATTGCCTAAAAATTTTTGGGAATTTGTATAATTGACAGTAAGATGAAGAGAAAGAGCGTTCGTAATTCAAAGAGTCGATCGGGAAATAAAGAAAAAGCAATTATGATTTGCGTTTTTATATTATATTTTTATTTTATATTAAATCCGAATTTCTTTATGCATGCTTGAGCAGCCGCTTCTGGTTAAATGCAGTATCTACAAAGAGCCATACCAAGCTTGTGACAAGTTGAAAAAATACCAAAATATTCTAGCAATACTCTGCAAGCCTATATTTAACTGCCTCACAGTTGCTGCAGCAACAGCAGAAACAAAGTGAAATACCTTAGTAAATCACTTGATCTCTTTAGAAGAATTAACATTTAGTTCAAGCAAATTGTTTATCCTAAGTTTCTCAATACCCTCACATATCAGAAGCCATTTTTTTAGGCAATTTTGGCAAGTTTGTTTAAACGACTAAGATAACAGGCCCGCAGCGAATAAAATGAAATGGACGTGGCGAAATTTTGCAAAATCATCTACTCAAGGTTTCAAAGTAAAAATATACAGAAGAGGAAGGTAAATTAGGACTAAGACCAAGATATCGCAACAAAAGGGGGAATTTTCTGGTTATATTTAAGTGGTATTGTTTTCAATACGGAGAATTAGGACACTCGCTGAGTGTGACGAACCCTTAAAAAAATGGCACGGGCCACTTGCCTCAAATCAATAAAATCCATCTTAAATCCATATTAAAAGTTTATGTCCAGCAAAAAAAAAAGTTTATTACTTATGTCATTATATCTCTCACAAAGACATTTGCGCAATGAATTGGTTCATTTTATTAGATAATTGTTACCATAGGTTTTTATATTCGATTCTAGATTTAGTTTTCTTCTTGTGCCACAACTTTCACCAAACACTCCAATTAAATATAAAATCGGGTTTTCATAAATTATAAACAGAAAATAATTTATCTTAACGGTTGTGCTGTTTGTTTATATAAAAGAAAATCAACTGTACCATACCGATAAAGAATAAAAACAAGAAAATAGAAATTCTACTCATTAATTCTAATAAAGTTAACGACAAACTTGTTTTCTTACAACCTAATAAAGGTTTTCATATAAAGTATGTGCGAGTGTTTTGGATACGTGCAACGCCTAATACTTTAAATATTTTGTTGTTAGTTTGTATTGTTCCCCCCTATATGGAAGAATATTAACATATTTCCCAAGAAGTTTTTTTTTTTTTTTTTTATTAAACGAACGAACAAAACTGTTTCTATATAAATTTATATTGGTTGCAACATTAATGGTTATGTTCTAATTTTATTTTTATTATAATAATAATCAAACTAAAAATAATAAACTAACTGTTAGTGTTAGTTTGCTGGTTAATCATTTGGAAAGTATCATAAATGAGAAAAATATTTTTTTGGTGAATCGTTTCATATAATATTGGTCTGTTAAGGCAATATGATGGGCTCGCCAGTTATTACCATATATAAGGGTGACCCTTTAAATTCGAAATTAATAAGTTAACGCTCTTATTTCGTGTAAATTAATTAATTTCTCTGGATTAAATATATACGAGAAGCGTCTAAATAGACACAATCTACTCGATATGCCATTGAATGAATTTTTACAAGATATGTAGGTAAAAAAAATTTGGTTTATCTTTATCTATATCGATGACCTCAGCTCGTGTTTAAATCTTAATTTATACTAACTAGTCAAATTATTGTGAGTGAAAAGAGGCAAATATTGTACCAGGTACCACAATTTTATATTATAGCATACATGCCCTCAAATAAAATCCTCCACTCGGTTACATGATTACCTAAACTAGAATACGCAGTACGGAGTCTCATGGAATTTATAACGTTTAACCAAACCTTGGCTAAACATCTTTACAATGTGTTCAAAAGGTTTTTTAAAGATAAGGTTCGATTTCGAACAATGCTTACACTAATATTTCACTTATATTATTGTTAACATTAAAATCAAACATTTTATAAAATTGATTGAATTTCCTAAAACCATATCAAAAGAGTTGTGATTCTATATTCGTTTGAAATTTCAAACCTGAAAGAAGTGGTTTAGTCACTAAACCAAATTCCCCCAAGAACACACAAAATGAAACAATGAATAAATATGATATAAATGCTTTACATAATGCTAATTTGGTATTGATGGGCCCTAGATTAGAGCTAAATATTCCCCTAACTTCGAGTCAGAATATTTATGTAATCGGAAAAACTTACACCAAAAGTGAAATTAAACTTGTCAATGTATCCAGTTTAACTCCTTAAATTATTCCCAGGTTGTTCCATTTTGTGCATAATAAACTCACAATGTACCATCATTATGTGCTAAAAACTGGAATTATGCTCAGGAAGCACAGTAAGTAATCAATTTCATAAAATCTCAGTAATTGTCTAACTATTGAGGAGCTGTATCTAAATGCCATGCCAAAGCTTTTCGAGGCCATGGTTTATAAATCCATCTTTCAACTTCAATGCTTTTATTTCACCTGCTCCACATGGATTTTATCCTGAGAGATCAACAGTTACTAGACAGCAACTGGATACATTGACTTTTCTAAGGCCTTTGCCAAAATTGATCTCAATCATTTCAATAAGCTGGCTATTTGTTAAGATAAATGATTTGTCACGTTTGTTTCATAACATCATGTGAGACCTGGACCTACTACTTTCCCCGATATTTATTATTTTGCGCAGTGCCTACTTTATCCAGATGATAAGAATATTTTTGCACCGATGGGTAATCTACTTGAACGTTTGAAATTACAAGGCGACTTAATCGTTTTTGTAGTTCGTCTAGTAACAACAAAATGCTCTTGAATGTGAGTAACTATAGAATTATTTAATTCTTTCGCAAGCGCTATCCCATACTAAAGCAATATTTACCATATTGATCGGGTATTATATCAGGTTTAGAATAGGCCCATTAATTAGCTAGTTAAAAAACCCTAGTCCATACGAATTATTCGTTTAATAAAAGTTCTGCAAAATTATATTTTTGAAAGGGCACTCAACACTCAACGGCAATATCGGCCATTGCCAACAATGATGACAAGGGTTTAGATAACACATGGAATAGGTCCCTTAATTATCTAGTTAAAAAACCCTAATCCATACGAATCGTTCGATGAATAAAAGTTCAGCAAAATTATATTTTTGAAATCGCACTCAACACTCAATGGCCAATATCGGCCATTGCCAACAATGATGACAAAGGTTTGGCTAGCACATGGAATAGGTCCCTTAATTATCTAGTTAAAAAACCCTAATCCATACGAATCGTTCGATGAATAAAAGTTCAGCAAAATTATATTTTTGAAATCGCGTTCAACACTCAAGGGCCAATATCGGTCATTGCCAACAATGATGACAAAGGTTTGGCTAACACATGGAATAGGTCCCTTAATTATCTAGTTAAAAAACCCTAATCCATACGAATCGCTCGATGAATAAAAGTTCTGCAAAATTATATTTTTGAAATCGCGCTCAACACTCAATGGCCAATATCAGCCATTGCCAACAATGATGACAAAGATTTGGGTAACGCATGGAATAGGTCCCTTAATTATCTAGTTAAAAAATCCTAATCCATACGAATCGTTAGTGAATAAAAGTTCTGCAAAATTATTTTTTGAAATCGCACTCAACTCTCAAACGGAAAATATCGGCCATTGCCAACAATGATGACAAGGGTTTGGCTAACACATGGAATAGTTCCCTTAATTATCTAGTTAAAAAGGTCTGCAAAATTATTTTTTGAAATCGCATTCAACTCTCAAATGGAAAATATCGGCCATTGCCAACAATGATGACAAAGGTTTGGCTAACATATGGAATGGGCATCTAGATTGCTTAGTCAAAAAATCCTAATCCATACGAATCGTTCATTTAATATCTAACTTTTTTAAAATTTCGATTGAATTTACCACAAAAGTGCAAAAATATCAAAAAAATCCAATATTTGTTTAATTTTTTTTAATCCAGTGGTACCTTTTTTGTATTTATACGTGCCATTAAACTGATTTTTGGGGGTAAACATCTGAGGTATACGTTTTTGTGAATTTGTCAGCATGAAAATTAGTAGTAAAAATCGAATTAAAACATGGAAATCAGAAAAAATATTTTTATTAATAACGAATATTCCCTCCTCTGGCCCGAATGACAGCTTCCATTCGATGAAGCATTGATTTCACCAAAGTTTTCACAAAATCTTCAGATATCGCCTACCATACCTCTACGATCGCTTGTTGCAGTTCCTGGAGACTCGTTGGAGCAACATCTTTGGCTCGAACCCTTTTTTCAACTCGTCCCATATATGTCCAATGGGATTGAGGTTCGGGCTTCGAGCAGGCCACTCCATAACAGGCACATCCACCTCATGAAGGTACTGGTATACTACACCAGCCGTATGCGGGCTCGCATTATCCTGCATGAACAGAAAATTTTCACCAATAAACCCGGCAGAAGGTACGACATACTCCTCGAGTACTTCCTCAATGTACCGTTGAGAAGTCATTCCTCTTGACCGACCGCCAGTATTGGCTCGGGTGGTGAATACAAGATCTGTCTTCGCCTCTAGTGTTATGCCTCCCCAGAACATGCACGATCCACCGCCATACGAGACACGTTCTTGGATGCAACATTGTGCATATCGCTCTCCTTGTCTTCTGTATACTCTTCCGCGTCCATCGGTGTCATATAAACACATCCTGCACTCGTCAGAGAACAGGACTCTTCTCCATTCTTCTTCTGTCCAATTCAAATGCTCTCGAGCGAACTCACGACGGGCTCGTCGGTGGGATGCGGTCAATTTCGGCCCGTTTGCTGGTCTGTGTGCAGTCAGATTAACTTCTCGAAGTCATCTTCTAACTGTCCACCGACTGACTTCGACTTCACGAACTTCTTGGAGCCGCCGTCCCAGTTGAACCGCATTCATAGGATGATTTCGCAACGAAGTTGTTACAAGAAAGCGGTCATCACGCTGTGCTGTAGCACGAGGTTAGCCAGATCCTTGTCGCCGTCTGAAGTCACCAGTTTCCTGATATCTCGGCCACACTCGACGAACGGAGAATCGGCTCAAATTTAGTTGTCGAGCCACTTCACTTTGGTTCTGCCCTGTATCAATTAGTGCAACCACTTGTGCAGCTACCTCTGGTGTGGTATCCATTTCTTTACTCCGGTTGAAGACGTAATTAATAGAGGACCGTTTAGACTAAGCGTCGATATGCGAATGAAGACAATTCCGAGCGAGATATGGCATGCTATTGTATTGATCTTGTTGAATTATTTTTACAATTTAATTCGAAAGCTTGCTGTATGTATTTGACAAAAAATCACTTTATTGGCATGGTACAAGTACAAAAAAGGTACCACTGGATAGGTATTGAAATAGACTTTGAATATGCATAAAAAAAATTAAACAAATATTGGATTTTTTTGATATTTTTGAACTTTTGTGGAAAATTGAGCAATGTGCGATTTTTTTGCACCCAAGTGTATAGATTCGTTTCAATTTACCATTTTTAAAATCTTATTGGAATACAATTTGAAGAGTTCCAAAATATTTTTATTTCAATAACTTAGGTTTAAATCCTGTTTTTTTATAGTATTGTCAATGTTTTCTCAAACGAGATAAATAACAGCAAGCACGGAAGTTGATAAATGTAAATGTGATAGCCCTTAATCATTTGAAATGTACGTTTTAAGCCATTTAGTTTTATTAAATTATAGTTATTAGTGTACTTGTAATGATATATTTTATTGTTATTTATTGCTTATTCATATAAAATATCGATTATTATAAATCGTCGTTAAAAATGATAAATTATAGTAAAATTTGTCACACAATTCATAATGCCGTTATTTTAATTTTTAAAAACCGTTTATTTCTAATTTTTTATAAAATTTCTTTACATTGGAATTTAGCAGTGTACTCTGCACCACTACATATCAAATCTATAATAATCCAATATAAACTCGATAAATTCTAATTGGATTCGTTTGGATACATATGGAAGAATCTCTGGAAAACTATACGCGCTCCTTTTGCAATGGTAACCGATTGCGTTCCAAAAATAACAGTATCCACTAAATATCCGTACCTATCCGAACCTTTTTTTCTAGTCAAAATAAATTTTATGTTTTTTATAATTAATTATTGCAGATTATATTATAAATAAATAAAATCTAGTTTTGACCGAAGCTACCCGTTCTTAATTCCAAAAAGAATGGTATCAAGCATAAAAATGTTAATAAGTTTAAAATCCACTGTTTTCGGAATTAAAATTTAAATTTTTTCCAAGTCTATTTCTACTTTTTGTTATTTTAAGTCCACTGGGCTTTACGTTAATTCATCGTCCCTTAACTTTATTTTTTTTCTGAATTTAAACCCTCTTGTATGGGGGAAGTTTTGTCAGCATATAAAAACATGGAACTTCCAAAATTCAGCAATACAAATTAAAAATAACAGACGCCCAAGATGGCTTCCTTGCTGAACGTCGGATGTAACATTACGGGGTAGCGAAATGGAATCGCCAATTTTTACCATTGGAACTCGATCACACAGAGAGGAATTAATCCACAGCAAATTAGAACAAATACCAAACGCATTGAATTTAGATGAGATAGTCTAGTCTTGTGAGAGATTCTACCAAAGGCTTTCGTTAGGTTGGTAAACACGACATCCATTTATTTACTTACCATCATCAATATAATTTTTCACAAAAGAAACAAATTCCAGGAGATAGCAGTAGATTTCCGAGGAGGGTGGAGTAATAACAAGTATGTATAGTGCCCGGGGAACGAAATAAGGGCACCGGAATTACTATTGTAAGCAAGTTAAATTAGATTCGGAAAATAATAGAATTGAACTTGGAAATTCGGATCCTGAGGCTCCGCAGCTTATTCTGAATGTCACAAAAATTAAACAACCTCGAAAATTATGGAATTAAACTCCGAAACTAATTTTTTTACGAATTTAATTCCTGTGACCTTATTTTGCAGAGTGAAGCTGGTTTAGATGGCTATACCATCGCTTGATACTGCCACCTAAGCCAAAGTTGTGAAATGGTTGCTTGTATCGAATTAAGTACGCCAAAATATTAAATCTTTTAAATAATTAGGGGGAACACAAGGGTCCTATTATGGAGAAGGGCACTCCGAAATTATTACAACTAGCTCTCGAAGTTTTTATCACTGACAAAAATTAAGTTTTCCAAGCTTAAGCATTTTAGTTCAAATATTTGTATCTTTACCGGTACCTGCAGCATCAGCGGACATTATTTTTGTCTATTTTAAACAGTTAAAAAAAATATTTTCCTTGAACTCTAGATCCCCTCCTGGTGATATAAAATTTTTAATATTATGTAGGTAGTATTTTCGTTTTTTAAAAACCAAAATACTTCCTCTTGCAGAGGAAAGTTAGTGCCGTCCGGCCACTCAATTACCAGATTACAATCAATAACGGTATTAATGTTGAGTGATTCTTGGGCATTATTAATTTCGCTTAGTTCTTCTTCGCGTCCGTAATCATTCCCAGATCCCAGCCTTAAATCATAGACATGAAAATATAGTCATTGGGAATTTGTTCTCCGGCAATTAGTAATAGCCTAATTGAATAGGGTTGCTAGCGACAAATCATCATCTTTACCGAAACCACTTGGCATGAATACAAATACTTAAAAGCATTTATTATAACGCTTCATGGAATAGTGTCTTAAAAGACTTAATTATTTGTTAATCCAACGGTGCGGACTTAATTACTTGTTAATCGAAAAGTGCATTCTGTGGCAAGAAGTGTTATCTATGAGGAATAATGCTTTCGTTTAGGTAGATTCTTTGATCCTAAGCGCGCTGCTACTTTCGGGATGAATTGATCAGTAAATCATTCCTTAAACAGCGGAGTCCATCGCAATTGTAAAGCCTTTGAAACAACATATGTAATTTGTTTTGTGTTCACCCATCACTACATAAAAATTCATTATTGCACTCCAATTTGCCATTCATTTGTTTCACCTTTAATTGGAGAATTTCATTGCTAAGGTAAACGTCCATAATGTGGATCGTTGTACCGATTGTGGATCGTTTAACGTTATTTTGTTAAAAATAAGAAAAATAAATTCGATCGATTTTTTTTTTTTTAGATTGATGGTTAAAAATAATTAAAATAAACCATAGAATGGTAACTAACAATAGTGAGGGAGCTAAAGCGAATTTTAAAGTTGCCTTAAAAAGTGCCTTAGAAGCTGTAAAGAATGGCATGGCTGTTCGTATGGCCAGTAAAACTTTCGATGTTCCCAAAACAACATTATACAACCATTTCAAAAAAAATCTAAGCGCTGACGTAAAACAAGGGGCACCAAATGTTTTTTCTAAAGGACAGGAGGGACATCTATGCTCATGGATTGACCACATGGCCAAAATTGGATTTCCCATATCGAAAGATATTTTATTAGATTCTGTGCAATTACTTGCTAAAGATTTGCAAATTGCATACAAATTTAGAGGCGGTAGACCAGGTAAATAAGTCTCAATTAATACTACATTCCAGTCCGTCTTATAATATAATTTTTCCTGATAGGTCGCCACTGGTACGAAGGTTTTTTGAAAAGAAACCCTTCAGTTTCTAAAAGAGTTTCGCAATATTTAATTAAAAGTCGTGCACAAGTTACCGAACATAAAACAAAAGAATGGTTGACTGAAATTACAGTTTACCTGGAAGCTAACGGATATTTACCTATATTCGATCATCCGGAGCGTATCTTCAATTGTGACGAAACCGCATTTTTGTTAAGTCCAAAAGAAAATTCTGTTTTAGTCACAAAAGGGCAGAAATCAGTTTACTCATTAGTAGCCAACGACGAAAAAGAAAATGTAACAACACTTGTGACGGGCAATGCACTAGGGAAACTTGGTCCCCCAATGGTAGTTTTACCGTATAAGAGAATTCCTGTTAGTGTAGTTAAAAGTATGCCAGCCAGTTGGGGAATTGGAAGAAGCGATTCGGGTTGGATGACAGAGGAATTGTTTTTTGAGTACATAGCCAATATATTTTTCCCTTGGCTAATAAACAATAATATACAATTTCCAGTTGTACTTTTTGTAGATGACCACACATCACATATGACATTAAATCTGAGCTAGTTTTGCAGCGAGAACGGAATTATATTGATTGCTCTTCTACCCAACTCCACATCAATAATGCAACCAATGGATGTGGCTTACTTCCATCCTTTGAAACAAGAATGGAGAACAGCGGTTAAAAAGTGGCGCATGGAAAATAATGGCGTAAAAATGCGCCGGGAAGATTTTGCTCCATTGCTATCAACAATTTTAAATATTCCTTGCTTCGAAAAGAATTTGAGCAACGGATTTAAAACTTGTGGTTTGTGCCCTTTCGACATCAACGCGATAAATTATAATAAACTGCTTAGCAATAAAGGTCAAGTACTACAATCTAAGGAAACGGGAACAAACAAATTAGTACAACAAAATCTCGAACATCTTCAGCGATATTTAGGAATTGAAAAACTAATTAACTTCGAGAAGTCGTTCTCATGTAATTCCTGGAATGGCGATATGAAGGATGCTGCATTATTTGAATATTGGAGAGATCTTAAAACTAATGTAGTTTCGGATGATTTCAATGATGTGGCGCCTGAGCTGAATATTGCAGAACCTTCTTTAGCCAATAATATACTATTGGGAGGTAAAACTAACGTTACATTGAATGTAGATACCGACGGCACAGTAACGGTTGACAACGAACCTCACACACCAATCAAATTAGTGGAAAGTCCAATCAATAAAAACTTACCGACTCCGTTCAAACAAAATTTAATTTGACTTTCACCTGCAGACTCAATTCCAACAAAGAAAAAATACTACCAGCAGTAGTATCCTCTGAACAGTGGATTAAATATACTCAGTTGAAGACAGTTAAAAAAGCAAAAGAACAAAATGAGAAAGAAGAAAGGAAAAGACAACGAGAAGAAAAAAAAACGAAACATTAAAGGAAATGAATACCAGAACAAACCAGAGCAAATTTTTATTAAGAGAGCCAAGAGTTGATGTTGAACTTAAAATTCAACAGTACGTAATTGTGAAATATGAGGGTGAGTTCTTCCCCGGAATCATTGAAGATAAAAAAAATGACGAATACTTCGTAAAAGTAATGTGGTCGGGCAATAACTGGAGATGGCCTGACAAAGATGATGTTTACTGGTACAACAAGACCGATGTTATCCAGCCCATACCGGAACCAGAACTGATTAACGCGAGAGGACTTTATTCTGTTCCGCAAATTAAATCGGTCCGTGATAGCAACTAAATTAAAAATTATTTAGGCTTAAGTAAAATTTATTGTATAAAATGTGAATTACCTAGGTTTCAGTTTGGTTTTTTTTTTTTTTTTTGGTGATATGTATTAAGTTACGCTTATATTTCAGAGTTTTGTGTTTGACGAACACTGATCATTATCCTCAATAATTGTTTCTTTCTTTTACGTAGTCATCATGAAAATTTTGGACTTTGAGATTTTTGGAGATTTATTTGTTTTGAGTTCCCCTAAGTACGAAAAATTGAGTTTCGAAGTGGTGTCTGTGTGTCAATCTGTCTGTTAGTCTGTATCCTATCTACCTATGGTTCAACAAATCGAACTGAAACTTCATATTTAAGGTTTTTCCATAAATTGGGATGTCCCAGTGAACTTTAGTGAAAATCGGCCAATCGGAAGTAGTCACTCCTTTGGGCCAGAAAATTTATTTTGCAAATATCTCAAAAAGTCAGAAAAATTATTAAATACAAAATGTTCCACAAAAAAAAATATAATAATAATAATAATAAATACAAAATAAGCGCAAGATTAAAAAAAAAACAAATTAATCCAATTATAACAGTTTTTACATAGAAACATGAACGAGTGAAAAAACGAATCGGGAAGAAAACATTTTCTTTTCCACCACGACAATGGACATGGAAAAAATTATCGAGTTGTGATGTATACATGAACTGCCCTCTCACCAGCACTTTTCTTCAGATTTGGCACTCGCCACTTCATCCACTTTCAAAACATAAAAAAATGGACCGGTGAAACTGATCCGCATCGAACTATAGCAGGTCATCGAACGAGAAATCATGTTTTAAGCAAGTTAGAAAACCGTGTGGCAAAGTGTTTCGAGGTAAAAGGAAACATAAATAATTTTGATAAATCAAAAATTCTTGCAGTCACTTAAGATCGGCATACAAAAGATTCAATTTATTTATTTTTTTATAATGTCAAAAAATCGAATTTGTTTTATGATAACATTATTAAAATTACAAATATTTACGTTTAATTATTTAAGTATTCCACTACCAGGTATCACTCAAGATTGGTATTCATCCAACCGAGCTGATAAATAAACTTCTTACTACCACAATGAGGGAAGATTAAAACGTCACAAAAATTGTTCATTTGCCAAATATAATTGGGGCTATTCGTGACCTAGCGGGTATTTGTGATCTAATTCATTTGTAAGGCATTTATTAGAGGCGATGAATGATTGTGTCTCTCATTTGCTGTCTCATAAATAGTAATACACACTTCTCTGTCCCTCTACAAAAAATTACATGAAAATGCTAAATTTGCGCGGGAAAAAATCATGTAAATGTATAGCTGTCAAAAAAATTGTTGTAATTTCATAACTTTTCAAGTAATCTAAGTGAGAAGTCATCGAAAACATCCTTCCTCTTTAAAAAACAGTAAGTACAAGTTAAAATTAAAATTTATGTGTAAATTAAAAGTATGTGTATTGAATGAAGTGAAACTACAATAAAAATGTGATACAATTTTAATTTAAAACTAACAAACCTAAATTAAATTCGGTCCGCATTACAAGCAAGCATGTTTCTTGTATGTGGGTAATTGTGACCAATAGGTCAACAATATAAGAAATCAAGCAATTTTAAAACGCTAATAATTTTATATAAGTATAGATTATGTTTTTAAACTTAATGTTAACGACTTTAAATGCAGAAAAGCTTGAACTTATTAAAAACCTATTTGTGACATAAGCTTTTACTCTTGTTAAATTTAAAATTTCCATAAACATTTGCGGTCACAACTAACCACCTTCATTCGGTTCGGAATACCGACAAAGTAGGTTCGAATTACAAACTACACGGCTTTTTATTTATTCATAAACTGATGAATAATAAAAGAATAAAACTCAAAATTTCATTAATTATGCAACTTTTAATTAATCAAGGATTCATCTTTGCTGCTGTGACCTATCACTTAATAAACAACTTAGTGGTAAACAGCCCAACAGATTAACGGTCACAGATTACCTTCAAATAAGTCACAAAATAAATCTGGTTTGGTTTAATGTCACAATGGGCAAAACAAAGGCCAAAACTCAAACTGCTAAATATTCGGAAACAACCGTCCATCAAGCTATTGCCGCCATCGAGAATGGAATGACCATTTACGCAGCCAGCAAAACGTTTGGTATTCCAAAAACGTCTTTGTTATATAAATATAATGGAAAGAGACCAATATCGGGTAAAACTAGACCTCCAACCGTATTATCCCTAGAGGAGGAGAAAATACTGGTAGATTGGATTATACAAATGGGTAAAGCAGGTTTCCCCATCACAAAAAATCAGCTGCTTGATAGCGTAACGGTATTAATAAAAAATCTAAAAAAGGAAAATAATTTTACCAATGGAAGGCCAGGTCGGGCATGGTTTGAGGGATTTCTCAAAAGGCACACCGAGATATCGCAGCGTCATACGGAGACGCTACAAAAATATCGGTCCATTGTTACTGAAAAAAAAATTCGAAATTGGTTTCGCGAAGTAACTGAATATTTCGGAGCAGGAAATATGATAAGCGAACCGTCAAGAGTGTTTAACTGCAAAGAAACCGCATTCTTTCTAACGCCAACAGGTGAAAAAGTGCTTGTTGAAAAAGGAGCAAAAACAATCAATAGAATCGTAGCCAACGATTCTAAAGAAAATTGCACAGTTTTCATAACCGCTAATGCTAGTGGAATGCTCCCACCACCTATGGTAATATATCCGTATAAAAGGCGTATTCCTTCGGATATTTTTAACAAATATCCAAAAAAATGGGACATAGGATATACAGAAAGTGGCTGGATGACTTCCGCTACATTTTATGAGTACATCACAAATATTTTTTACCCATGGATTCTGGAGAAAAAAATAGAATTGCCGGTAGTTCTCTTTGTGGATGGGCATTCGTCATATTTGACTTTACCATTAAGTCAATTTTGTAAGGACAAACAAATTATAATGATCTCATTCCTGGCTCACTCAACGCATATTTTACAACCAATGGATGTAGCATTTTTTCATCCCCTCAAGTCAGCGTGGAAAGATTGTGTAAGCAAATGGAGAATGGAGAATTGTGGAGCTAAAATTAACCGTTCGGAATTTGCACCGTTACTTAAAAAGGCATTAAATTTAGCTAACAAAGAAAGTATCTTCCGAAACGGATTCAGAACTTGCGGACTTTGCCCATTTTCCGAAGACGCCATCAATTACACATTACTCGCTACTGGGAAAATTGAAAACAAACAAACAGAAACTCCTGACAAAAAACAGGCTACCGAAACCTTATTTAGATTTCTGACACATTTTGAAAGTCGTTTGGATGAATCGGTGAAAATCAGTTTCCTTGCTTCGGAAAGCCAAGGTAAATGGTACGGGGAGGAAAAATACGAAGAACATTTTAATTATTGGCTTAAAATAAAGCACGAATTAAAGTTAAGTGCTGAAATAACGCCTCCTTCGGCACAGGAAGCTACAATTCTATTTACTACCCTGGACCTATCGGACCATCATATTATTAACCGATTAATACCAGACGGCCAAAATCAAATAGATTTTACGTTTAATCCGGAGTCAACAAACCACCAAGATGCAACGGAGGCATGTAATCCAAATTCAGACGACCAAAATCAAATAAATTTCCCGTATATTTCGGATTCAACAAACCATCAAAGTGCAACGAAGACCAGTACTCCCCATACATCAAATGTAAGTCATAAAGTTATAGGTGTAATTTCTACTCCAATAAAAATTGTGAGGAACCACGCGTTATCTACAATCCCAACTCCGTTTAAAACTTCCTTATTTTGGCCGCAAGACGTTAAAGAGCCTTGGAAAAGAGCTAAACGACCCAAGGATAAGCTTCCAAAAGTTGCTACCAGTAGCCATTGGATAAAATATAATCAGCAAAAAGAAAAAGAAAAAGTCAAAACTGAAAGCGAAAAAGCAGCCAGAAGGGAATTGAGGGAAAAAAAAGAAAGATTAAAAAAAACAACTGTTTAATAAAAGGAAGGATTTGGAAACCAAAAACAATATTGAAGTTGATCGAATTCCTCAAAGTTCCGAATTCATTAGGGATAAAGATCCAATTAAAACTAATTCTTTTGTAATTGTTGTATATGAGGGAGAATATTTTCCAGGTATGGTCATAGAAGCAAAACTTGATGAATTTAGAGTTAAGGTTATGGCGATGAGTGCAGAAAAGGAAGACATTCTGTGGTACAATACATCTGATATTGTACCTACATACAAATATTGAGCCCATTTTAATAAACGCTCGAGGTATTTATTCAATACAGAGGTAGAAATTTACCGGAAACCAATGTAAACAATATGGAATCAATTTTTGTTTTTACTTATTTAAGTAATTTTATTTTATTTGCGCTGTGCTATACACCAATTTATTTATTATTTATTTTTACTTTTATTAATTTTTGAATTAATTTGTGATACACTAAACGAATTTTTATGTGATAATTTTTAATTTTATTTATGTAAAAATATATTTATTTTTAAATTAAATGAACGTTTTTTCTTTGAAGAAATAGTATATGTAACCACTCGCATCAAGCACTACTAACTACTAAATACTAGGTCACAAATACCATCAGCGATCGATCACAGTTATAATCTACTCTGTCACAAATACCCACAAATATTTTATTTTGACGTTAATATTAAAATATATTTTATTTAAATTCAAAGAGCTAAATCTAACTGGTTTGGTTTGTTTTAAGTATAATAAAAATTGTTCAGGTTCATAATAAAATTTATTTTGATAGCCTGGTGCAAATAATTAATCATGTATACATTTTTAAAGTGAAAATTGTTTTTGAGACGGTCACAAATACCCCCATATACTAAAGTCGAAGATGCAAAAATGAATCGAATCAACAAGAGTTAAACAGTAAACTTCGGATTTTAATGAAAATTGGCCCTGTGATTGGATCACGAGATATTCAAATTTTAAAAATTCCAATTTACCATATAGAATTGTGAGACTTCACTAACTTTGCTAATGGTTACCTCAGCAATACTATTGTTTTTGTGGGTCTTTCATATTTACAACATTCAACAAAAAAAAAAAAATTAAACAAATTTTGTTTAGCAGTTAAATTTAAATGTTTACTGTCATTTCCATACAAGTCTCTAATTGTTTGTTTATTTTTTTATTTCACGAATAAGTCTAGTTTCATTGGGCCAATTCTCATAAAAATTCGAAGTTATGTAGGAAAAGGGACTTCAGCCAAAGGGCCGCTAAGCGGCTTTGCGGAGCTCGTTATTTTATAATTTGCAAAATTTTGCCATTTTCTTGTAATCTTTGTGCAAAGGGAGTGGGGGAAGACCAATGCTAAGCGGTTTTGAGGAGTTCTCAATTTAACTAGAATATTTGGGGTGGTAGCCTCTAGGGTATCAAACGAATTAAAATAATCTTAAAATCACTGCTCTATCTGTTAAACTCACTGTGGCTCTATTATTATTTTACTAACCTGAGAATATATTGGAACCTTGGTACTCGGAACTCTCACAAAATTTCAAAACATAATAACAATGTTAGTGCAGTTAGTTTAATAAATTGGAATTTTAAAAATTTAAATAACTATTGTACCAATCACTTCCGCGCAAAAATGTATATAAAACTAATCATGATCAAATCGTATTTCATTGGGCCAATTTTCATAAAAATCTGAAGTTCTTTAGGAAAATAGACTTGTTCCAAATATATTCCGATCACGACAGTGTAAGACAAAAAATTTACAGAAAAACAAAAAAAAAAAAGATTACAAATATTTGTGTCACCGACTTACTCTTACTGTAAGAGAGATATATTGAAGGTAATCTCATCCAAAACACATTAAAAAATTACGCATCAAAGTAAATCAACTAGCATTAATATACACGTCAAAACTACAAACACACACACAAACAGATTAAATCTTTATAAACACATTAGCTGATTACAATACTGTAATGAAGAATCATCATGTAATAGTTGGGTGCGCCCGAATGTTATAAAACTATTTTGTGCACGATATGAAAATACAAATAGCGCACACAACCACATAGCGCACAAGGTTAATAAGGTTACAGAATATCAAACAGTAGTAGTTTATATATTGTATCAAATAATACTATACAAAAATGTAATTAGGTTTAGTTATGATTTTGCACAGATTAAACTCCACGTCGCGATGAGTGTGTCATTGAAATTATATTTACATGAATAATTGACAGAGCTGGCAACAGATTATTTAAACAAATAGTTTATGTTTAACTCCAATGGAAAATATTTAGAAAAACCAAAAAAAATCTGCTTTGCCCTTTGTCTCGAAAAAAAAAATAAAACTAAAATTGGGAATTTTACTATTTATAGGATTTCCGGTGGTGTATACAAAAATATTGTCGTGTCAATCACCATATATACAATATATTCCCAATACAAGAAATATATGGGATTATCAGTTTTAATTTATAATCTCTTAAGAGATTATTATGTAGTCTCACTACTATTGATTTAATATTAAATATTAAACAGTTACATTTTTATTTTGTGTTGCCAATACAATATACTGGGTTAGTCGCGGCCATGACAATAAAACAAAAACAAACTGAAATAATTTTGCCCGCGGCAACGAAGAAATTAGTTTCCAAAAACCACACCTAATCATATTTGAAACAACAATATTGCGTTATGTATACTATATTCAAAAATCTTACGTCACACTGTTTACTTTGTAATAAACTATACATAGGTATAAGTTTGAAAAGAACATTCGCAAATTTGATTTTAGCATATACGAGTACCTAACAGTTATGTCATCTTATTGTACATAACGTCATTAGCTGCCCAATTGTGTGTTGTACACGTAATTTATAGACAACGGTAGAAACTACTTACATACTCTGGTCTAGCACTTTAACATCTTAAATTCTCAACTAACCTGAAAATAGAAAAGATAAATCAAAATAAGTATTAAGCTTAAATTTGTTAGTTAAAATTTGTGTTAGGTCACTGTGATAATGTGGTTAAACCTGAGGGCATTGACCAAGGTAGAAACTAACCTTAGATGAAGATTGTGACTTTCTTTCTTAAACAGTCTTAAAACTTATCACTGGGATTAAAGTGAACAATTTAATATGTAGTTTAGTGCGAACCTTAATAGTTTAAATAAGTTTAAAATTATAGTTAAATCTAGATTAATATGTAGATTAACCTCTATTAAACATAATATTTACATTGGAAGTAGCATTTAAGCTTTTGCATTTATTTGTAACGTTCCTTAAACCGTATAATAGTAACCGAAGACGAATTTTGGTTATACATATTTTTTTATAAAGCTCCGACTTAGTAATTGAAAATAAATAAATGTTTAAACATACATACAACCAGTAAATTACGTAGGACGACAAACTTAGAAATGGTTAAAAAAAATCCAAGGTTAATTTCAAACCCTAAACCGCTGCGAGTTCAAACGGCTAAGGAATAACCTTATTGAAACTAATAGGTTATATAGATTAAGTTTTCAACGTTGTTTAAACGTTACAACAACGACAAATTATACAACTTCTAACCTAAGAGCTAAATAACTTTAAGTTTACTTACGAATTAATCACCGTTACTGAATATCAAGCAGGCATTGAGTTTAAATATTGTATTATTTTAAATGCAATGCCGACATAAGGTTTACATCAGGGTTTCTATCTTGTTGACAAATAAATCAAAGAAGACACTTAGCGTGAACTTTAGAGAACCATAATAGCTACCCTTGTGTTGGTATCAACTTCTTCCTATCCAAACGCTACTGCCCCGCGTTGCTGGAGAAGCAACTGCGCCTCCTCCTTAAATTCTTTTTTGATGATTGCAGATGATTGAGTTTCAATTTAAATTAGCAGATCGACCAATTGGCGTAGAAATCTCATTTGTCAGAAAAATAAGGTACCTCAATAGGGCATCCAATTTCTGTCCAAAATATGAATACCGGTATTTCGGTAATACTTGACAACAAAACCGAGATACCGGTACACGGTGCCCCTGAACCAAGTTTAAATGGGCCAAAAAACCACTCTCGATTTCCCTTCGGCCATTGAAAGTTTCACCTTCGAGAAGTTCAAAAACGCAAAAATCAGCCAAATCCCCGGAGCCGTTTTCAAAAAAACACAATTTTAAGATTTTCTGCGCCAAAAATGAGAAAATTCGAAGAAAATTTTTTTTTTTAAATTTTCAATTTTTCTCCATATGGCTAAAACTTCTAGGAATACAAAAAAAGCACTCAGTTTCAACTAAATTTCAATAAAAATCAAGTTTTTTTTCGTGATCGATATTGGAATGAATACCTTGAATTGTTTGTAAAACGCCATCTACTGGAGTCCACCATGAGTCCACAGTCCATTTTGCGGCAAAAATATTGCACGTGAAAAAAAACGGCATAAACTTTCGGAGTGGTTGAAATTCCCAGGTCTAGATAACTTATTTTGAATTTCGAAACATAAACCTCAAATTTTTCGTCAAGAAAAATTGAAAAACACGAATTCACGACATTTGAAAAGTCACTAAAACATTTGACATACTTCAAACAATGGATGGTACATTTTGCCCGAAGAATATCTATTCTGTTTAACAAATTTTTGCAGGCATTTTCAGCAAAAGCGGAAGTCCCATGTACGAAATCTTTGGACACATTGCAGAACTTAGCCCATTCTTCGGCATCGTGCTGGAATTATTTCAGCATATACAGGGTGTTTACAACTCTCAACATTAGATGAAGTTCAAGTGGAGGGATTATTTCGATGATCAGCGTGTCTGGGTTTCCTGTAAATATAGGCTCGTGGATGTTACTGTGGAAATTCTTGGAACTAGCTTTTTTACTGCCGGTATTTTTGAAGGCCTCTGAATTTTCACGGCAGGTACGGATGGTTCTGTAATTTCCGCACATATTTAAATAGTCTTTCGATGCGGTACACCACGTACACGGAAAATGGCAAGAATGCGCTATAACACCAGTCATGATATTGGCTAGTTTCAGATCCATAGCAATGATTGTGTTAATGCATTGCAAATTCAGACAAGACCAGAGAGTACGAACATTCATGTAGTTTTCTTGCGTATCAGAAATAATTCCAAGAATCATCGATTTCCTTACACCCGAATCCTTAAATTTCCTGGCTTGTACTCCATCTTGATATTGCTGTCTCGCTTTCTTGGTATCCGAATTACCATTAGCTTCATCAAATTTGAATTGAATAGATAAACAAATTTTCAAAAATCCGCCGCCACCGTCCAGGCCGAATTTCAAATTCACTTCCTGCAATGCTCTTTTTTCTTTAATATAGTCAACCAATCCTGGCACATCATTGCAATACACAAAACATTCAAATCTTTTTATCGCCCGAGAATTTTTGGTATTCACCACTTCGCAAAATCGAGACTCGAAAAAGGAATCAAGACGATGATTTAACAAAAACAAGTCCTGTCTTAAGTTGGGTTGGAATATTTTCCTCTTCCCAGCACCAACTCGCAACGCAGCAGTCAGCGAAACTGTTTTTCTTGTCGACAGACCTAAATCTGTACTGATTTTTGAAATATCGGTCGGTGCGAGTGATTGTGTTCCCGGTCTGCTGGCAACATTGTTTGTATTCACTAACACTGGTAGTTTTTTCCCTCTTTTCTGTGATAAACACAACTGTCCTTGTTTTGTTGAGTTTTCTGGTGCAACTAAAATGTCTTTCAATATTGACGATGTCAATTGTTCCTTTTCTTTTAACGATAAATTATTTTTAATTAGGTCGGTCAGAGTTGAAACGCATTTTGAAGAAGTGCAGAAATTCTTGGTATCCAGTTCTCCTCCGCATTTCTTACATTTCCTATGAACCACTTTATTTTTCATCATTTTCCCGAGAATCATGTTCCGTGGTTGAGCTCGCACAAGTTTACACAAATTGCACTGACAAAGTATGTTATCCTGAGATCTGGTTGCACATGGAAGTGCCGGAAAATCAGAATAGTCCGGCAAAGACAACGTGGGTTGATCTCCGAAACCATGTTTACTGGATTTGTACAGAACGATTTTCCAAGTACTACAAACAGCGGATGGATGTCGACTATCGTCAACATTAATATTTACCACATTTTTTATTCTACTCTTCAATATGCCTACAATATTCCACATCTTGTCCTTTATCTTTAAACATAACAAACAGATTACGGATCGGTTCTCTTCATGAGTTCGCGCATGGTCTTTTGACTTTCGCGGCATTTTGAATTTTTTCACACAAGCAACAAATTAATGTAAATCACACAAAGAATATAGCTCGGACGACACTCCGTACCTGAACTTTATTAGTAAACGATTCGCAGCTAATGTTTTATTTTGAAATTGACTGGTCGGCTACTGCCTGACACCCCTCTAGGTTCTAGGTGATCAAGCAACCAATGATTTCATTCGATTATACATGCAAAATTTTAGGCGCGATTTCAAATGTCTTTTCAATTTTGGAGAAAATTTCAAAGAATTTAGGGACACGAAGAATAAGGGATTCCAAAGAAAAAAAACGGATTTTTCGAATCTTCTCATTTTTGGCGCAAAAAATCTTAAAATTGTGTTTTTTAAAAACGGCTCCGGGGATTTGGCTGATTTTTGCGTTTTTGAACTTTTCGAAGGTGAAACTTTCAATGGCCGAAGGTAAATCGAGAGTGGTTTTTTGGCCCATTTAAACTTGGTTCAGGGACACCGTGGGTATTAATACCGATGTTGTTTATGTAACACTTATAGAAACATCGAGCATTTTAAAAAAGAGTTTTAAATAATATATATATACAGTCAAGCCTTTCTTGCAATCTTATCGATAAAGATTTCTCTTAGCGCTTGTGGGTTTCACTATCAACATCACTTTCTGGGGTTGAAGAAAACCGCTTTATAAGATGGACAATTATATTAACTATTTATTTTCTAGTTAGTCGATTAAAATCGACGTCCGAGCCAAAAATGCTTTGGACTTCCTTACATTTGTGCAAATATTGCAAAAGGCAAGATAAGTTCGTCTTTCTATGATTCTATGGACCAAAGAGGTTTTCATTCGGTCAGCTAATAATCCTTCTCCCAAAGGTTAAACCATGAAAGCCAGGGTAGCGTCAACAGACAGAAGAGTGGGATTCCTCTGACACAACACTTTTACTGCCAGTTTGACTGTTAGAGTCATAGTTAGAAAACGTTGATTCTATAGTCTAGAAACGCCCGTTTCGATAAAGCTGATAGTTGATTTGACTTCGATCGGAACTTTTAAGATGCAATTTCTTAATTTATAGATCCGTTCCATCATGAAAAGTAAGCTATTCCATCTTGTTTTTGGTTCTAAGATTACAGATATTTCTTTGCCGAATTCAGTTTAAAGTAAGATTATAGACTAGCATTTTTGGTCCGTAATCGTCGAAACAACTTTACAATCTTTCTAATTTTATTTATTAATGGAGCAAAATTATTGGAACGACCTTTTTGTTGTTTTTCATTCAATTTTGTTTTTTGTAGAGCGAAACTCACAAAATAAAAATTAATATATTGCGTTACTCTTCCTGAACTTTGCTTTGTTTATAAATTTTCAAGAGTTTATAAAAAATTTGACTTTATACGATTCCTATAAGAATTCTGACTTTAATTACAATTCAATGAATATTGGGCGAATAATCAATAAAAAATGTAAATGCCGAAATACCGGTACTGATCGCTCAATACCGGTACTGAAAAATGGTCCGGTATACCGGTATTTCGGTTTCCGGTATTGGATGCCCTAGTACCTAAGCAGATAATTTTTACTGTACTACATGGTTCTTGTACGATCTTTCAATTTATATTTCACTTTCCGGTTATATTTCGTTTAGACCACAGTTGTGAAAAAAAGTTAAATGAGAATCAGCAAGCCCAGGACTGACGTGACGTTAAGACAAGCCTATATTTCATAATATCATAATCTTATGTGGTTCAGTGAGCCCGAGCAATCGAACTTCTATGCTATTTTAAATTTAATCTCAAACATTAAAATTGTGTACGAAGGGAGAAATTATCGAGAAATTTTGCAAGTTTCAGTTTCGATCTGAGTATAATTCGCATATAATGCTGAGTATAATGCGTATAACTCGCTAATACTTAACTACACGGTTGTTTTTTATATATAGAAAGTAATGTAAAGTGTAATTAGCATTTTCAGTCGCTATAGCCTGATGAGATTGACTGGTAAAAAATTAAAAAAATTTCGTTATTCTCACTCAGATCGAAACTGAAACTTGCAAAATTTCTCGATAATTTCTCCCTTCGTAAAAAATAATTATTTGGTCAAGTACCGATAAAACCTAACATTAAAATTTTGGTAAGCCTATTTGGAAGCGGTTTTGTGGTTGGAAGGTAATGTTTAATGCTATTTTGGACATTGTGAACTTTGAGGTCACGATTCTTAATGGAAGATCTTGGAATTGCCACGAACTACACACTTGCTGTCGGACGCAATTTGGTTTCAACCCACAATCCGATTAAATTATTTAAAAGATAACAGAAATTCGTCCATTCATTGGGCAACTGATCGACGATTATTTACGCCACTCAAACATGACACATTACAAAGAATTTTGGGATCCATTATTTGGAAGTCCAATTCGGAAGACAATAACTCAAAAACTAAAGAAGATACGTACAAAATGCAAGAGTACAAAATTTTAGGTTTTTCTCGCAGAAGGTTTTGTAATTTTTTTATTTCTCTAGGATCAAAAAATAATTGAGATATCATCGTTTTAAGTTCGCATTTCATTACGAGGACCACCTTCCCCAAGCCATTTAAACTCAAAAATCTCACAAATGAATGGTTCAAGGGAGTTCAACTTTACAGGGCTTGTTGCCCTTGAAATATCTGGCAAAATGGTTTTTGAAGGTTGTTTTGAGTATACCATTTTCCGTCCCCAGGTAAGGGGTGGCATTCACCCCCAGGATAAAAACACATCGGCACTGTTTAAATTTTGTTCCTTGAGCCACTCGAAATTTACTGTCCAAATTCCACGTCAATCGGTTTTGTTCGTAAGAACTCTGAGGTAATAACCTATTTTTACCATCAAACACTGGACTAATAATGAAAATATGCGGAATTACGACCATCAAGAAGATAGTGGCAATGACGTAGTGGAAACGACGAAGATCGCGTAAGTGGTAATTCGGATGTTGCAGGTGTTTTGGAATACAGCAGATTAGCCAATAGAATTTTCATTTTCAACAGAAATACGTCCTCCATCTAGCTACAGTTAACTGGACGTACTCCTGCACACAAGATAATAAAAGGAGCTGTTGATAAAGTGAGGCTCTCTTCGGGCCAATAGTTGAAAATCAAATTGATCCTTTTAGATTATATCTAACTTAAATTAGGATGGACATTGTCAAATATACAAATATTAAAGCCAGTCGTGCTTACCAGCAGAAAAATTATAAAAAAAAAGTGGAAACCTGCTGTTAGCATATAGTAAGTAAGCACAACCGCCTATGGAGTTGTCTGTATAGTTCAACAATATTCAGATCTTTTGTGGAACTTGATCGATTTATGCAATTGATGGGATTTATTAGATTTGATGATAGATCTACTCGATCAAAAAGAAGGAAACGAGATAAGCTCTCTCCAATTCGTGATATTTGGAAATCAATAAATCAGAATTTGAAAAAGTAGATGAGCAATTGGTAGCATTTAGAGGACGAGTCGGTTTCAAACAATATATTCCTTAAAAGACTGCAAAATATGGCATGAAAATATTCTGGGTAAATGATTCTTCAACCTGCTACCCGCTCGGTGGAACACCCTATTTAGGAAAGGAAAATGGTCAAAGAGCGTCACCGAACATTGGAGAAACAATAGTAGAAGGATTATGTGATCTATATTTTGGAACCAAGCGAAATGTGACGTGTAGTAATTTTTTTTCGGCAATGCAACTAGCACTAAAGTTGAAAAATAGTTGTCTAACAACTGTTGGCAAACTTTTAACTTTGGTATCACACACCCCAAAAATTAGAATAGCAGTTATTTTACTCTTGAGTAAGCAGTAAGCACCACAGTAAAGTAGTCGCATTTTGATGGATCAAATGATAACCTATTCGCGATATATAACTAACTTACTAGATACCAGCGGTGCTGCGACATATATTGCATACAATAAATTGTACCCGAATTGGGAAATAAAAAAGGAAGCTCGGAAGGAAGGAAATAAGGAAATAAAAAAGGAAGATTTGGTCAAAGATCACTTGAATAGAAGAGCTTGACTCGGTCCGTAGTAAACAGATAAGGTTTGGACACCTAAAAAGGAGTACTTTCAGCCGCTACAGAAAAAAATCGGCTCGGCGCTTTTTTTTCTAGGACGAAAATACGAAAAATAATATGCCTGGAGAAGATAACGCCCTTTCATGTGTGATGATGATTCTGGATATATATACAGGGTGTCGTATACATTCGCATTGGTTCCTACACATATATAATGATAGATATAGGGTTTCCGAGAAGGGTTTGGCAATGGATGTGATTCCTAAAAGCGTAAAAACACAACAAAAATAATAAAGATTTAGAGACGTTCGTAAGACCCGTTCTACACCGCCTCGAGATAATTATAAAGAAAATTGGCATGTTTTGGTTTTGAATGAGAGAAAGAGAGCCAAGATTCAATGTTTACATTTAGTATTCCAATGTTTTACATTTAGTATTCCGGTAGGCACTGACGAGTAAACAATAATCTGAAATCGCTGATTTTTCTATTTTCGATATGTTTTATCCGGATTATAAAAAGCGTGGGAATCACGAAGAAAACCGTTTCAAAATATGTCAAAAAAAATGGTGATCAATCAAAGAAAGGTGAAATCAAACTTGATGGAAGTAATCTCGGGTTTTGATGAATGTGATACAAGAGTGCCAGTTGTACTATGCCCAGCTTGTAATCTACGCCTGGACAAGTTATTGAAAGAAGATAAAAGATGTGAATTCTCAGAAATTGGAAAATTTCTGTCTGTGAAGTACAGCACGAGATCTGTTAGGAAAGGAGACCAGTCAATATTATCTTTGTGTGTTAGTTACCTGCCCTGTGGTACCAAATTTCTCGCGAAATCTGACACCAGTGGTCGTAAATAAAATTCGCCAGGAGAGAAAAAAGACAAAATGCGGAAAGGCCTCTAAGGTTCCTGAAATTAAAAAAAAGCAGTTATCAAACGTTGTGGTAAATGTTTAGGATTATTGGCCAGAGGAATTAATCACGTGGGCAATAGCACGAACTTGTTAAATAACATGCAAAACTTAGGGCTCAATTCGAAACAAAAAGAGCATATATCAACTCGCTTATTGAAAGATAAGATAGCTACAAATTCGTGTGGAGGAGAAGGTTAACACTCGCGTGACGAAGGGTTAATATCCCTCTCGCAGCATCACCGGAAACCATTGGCCGTGAATATTGTTGGAGGAACAAGGAATTCGCAGGTACCATCGATTTCGGCAAATTCCCTGCGGCAAATGCAAACTGATATGGATTTAAGTACCAGAAAAGTATTGAGAATTGCTGCTTTCATCCGGGCAGAAACCAACACACCAGGAATAATAGAACCCAATTATCAAAACAAAATATCAGAAAGTAATCATCGGTTTGACGAGTATTTTGAGCCACGAGTATTTGCATTTGTTACAACTAAAGGTGAAAAATCTGTTAATTCTCCAGAGTTTGTCGTCATTTGCAAGAATCTGCGAAGTTTCATTCAAGATGTAATAGAGCAACGACAAATTTCCAATGTACAACTCAAATTCGGAATTGACGGTGGGGGTGGTTTTCTAAAATTTTCTCTTTCCATCCAGTCATCGAACGATGAACCGCCCATGGCACCTCAAGGAAAGCTTCCAAGTACAAGATATGCTGAAAAATTCCTCGAATCTGGGGTAAAACGATTATTTATTCTTTGTTAAGCCCCTAACACTCAGGAAAATTACCATAATGTCTCGCTTATATGGTCAGCATTAGATATAAATTCCTTTCTTGGAACAGTTGCAACGGATTTGAAGCTGGCCAATATTATTTCGGGTCCTATGAGTAACTCAAGTACACATCCTTGCACATGGTGCGATGCTCCCCAAAAAAACTTAATTAACTCGGACAATTACACAACGATCAATGATTGTCGCGCCAAATGCGAAAAGTGGCGTTCAGAAGGAGGACTTAGAAAGTCAACCAAGTTATTTGATAATTGCATACATCCACCTCTCTTCAATGCAGAAGAAAATAAGCGGATCATCGACATAATTCCACCTCCAGAATTGCATTTACTGTTGGGAGCAGTAAATACCCTCTTCCACCATATGATGTTGGAGAACGAAGAAGTCAGCCTTAAATTTGTGTTTGTTGTTGCCTAAAATGAGTGCCACGTGGACCGGCAGTGTATCTTTGGTAGTCCAACATTTGAAGGAAATGCGTGTCTTGCTCGATAAGGTGGATATTTTAAATGCCATGAAATGCTTTGGCTGTGTCAAGTATGTGGATACATTTAGAAAATTGAAGAAAGTTGTCGATTCTTGCTTCTCATTGAAACTAGACCCCAATTTCAAGAGATATATTGAAGATTTCAAGGTTAGTTATCAAGCACTCGAGATACCTGTGACACCAAAAATTCATGGCACACTATACCATGTAGTAGATTTTTGTTCCGAAACCAAAAGAG
Organism: Tipula vernalis; assembly: GCA_958295665.1. NCBI lineage: Eukaryota > Metazoa > Arthropoda > Insecta > Diptera > Tipulidae > Tipula > Tipula vernalis. The sequence continues at coordinate 402,345,655 of OY282558.1, read as the reverse complement.
GACTAGGGTTTTATAGCGAACAAGCTGTCGAATCGACCCATGCAGATTTTAGTAAGACTTGGAATCGTCACAAAGTACTAAAAAATCATCCTGACTATTCATTCAAATTATTGCGAGCTGTATGCGAATATAATAGTTTTCATTTATGATATGTGTGCTGTTGTTTTTTGTTTCTTTCTTGTCTAGACAAGGCCCTCGAGGGGGCCGTAAACGGATCTTACAAACCTCTCTAAATTTTCATTTTTCGGTTGTGTTTTTATGCTTTTAATAATAATAATAAATAATGCTTTTAGAAGTGACAACACTTGCCGTACACTTCTTAAACACCCTATATCTACCATTATACTGTGTATGAACCAATGCGAATGTCAATGCGAATATGACACCCTGTATATATATATCCAGAATCATCATCACACATGAAAGGGCGTTATCTTCTCCAGGCATATTATTTTTCGTATTTTCGTCCTAGAAAAAAAAGCGCCGAGCCGATTTTTTTCTGTAGCGGCTGAAAGTACTCCTTTTTAGGTGTCCAAACGTTGGGTGAAAGAATTTCGGAGACACCGCACTTTTTTTTTTAAACCGACTCCAGAGCACCGTGGAAAGTTATCGTATTCTTCGGGAAGCTTATGGTGAATATGCGCCATTTTAAGATACTTGTGAAAGCGATGTTACTTAACGTGGACGTTTCTTTTTTGTAAAATTCCTATTCCGATAAAAAAATGTTCGCGAACATCGAAAAAACATAGAATATGTACTGGAAAACATAAAAATGTTCTGTCCAATAATTATCATCATAAGAACGATCTTAGTCTCAAAATGTACTTTTTGGCAAACAGACGATGACACATTTATTAATTTGAAATCATACAATTGCGATGGTTTAATTGAATAAACATTTTATTTTCAATACAAATCAGATTTTTCACCATCGGGATCTACCAATCGTCGGTAGACAACGACGCGGACCTATCAATTTCCCACACATATATGTCACCGTCTATAAGATCAAAACACGATTGTGAACAATTTATGTCCAATTGTTAAGTCAGAGAAAAACTAAAATAAATTGTTTGGTAATGAAACATTATCATTAATTGTTTACTTATTTCAAATCCTCCCAGCAGTTGCTATATCCCGTTGTTGGTTTGTCATTGCCGGCCTTATTATTAATTTATTTAATAATCCCTAATATTAAACAGTAACAAAATTTTATTAGTTTTAATTAGGGATTGCAATGCCGGTATTACCGTTACCGGTAATATCGCTTTTAGGACCATATTTTCTCTAAATTTGCTATGAAAGCAAATCTAAAGTACTACGGTCCAATCCATTATCGGTAATACCGATTACAAAATTTGGTCCTAAAACTGGTATTACCGGTAACGGTAATACCGGTAACGATAATATCTGTCATAAAAACGAAAAAACGTTTCAAAAACTCAACCAAAAAAAACGTGGGGTTTTGTAAACTTAGAAAACGTGCACGTTTTTCTTCAGTCAGAATAAGAAATAACGTTAATTTTGCGATTCAGCTTTTAAACTGTCAAAAAAAAAATGTAAATCGCAGTTGATCACCCGCAAAAGTTTGAAACCCAATAACTGCAATGATTATTGGATGAAGATGCTTGTAAACGTTGCCCAGCAAACAATTTCCGTTCATTAACATGCAATGGGAAAGTTCTTAAAAGAAGGAAATGGGTGGTCACATCAACTGAACGAAAGACAAATGGAAAACCGAAAAGTCTTCAGAGAAAAGTTCTTCAACGTTACGAAAGAAAATCTTGAAAGAAGAGAGTGATGATAACTGGATTTGTTTTAAGAATCCTAAGCAAAGAAAAACACGGGCGACTGCAAGGCCCGTGCGTTTGTTGGGATCAGGAAGGTGTAGTGTATTACGAGCTTCCAGGTGAAACCATTAATACTAATCGCTACCGACAACTAATAACCAATTTGAACCACAGTTTGGTTTGCATTAGTTAGAAAAGTAATTCAAAATTTATGGAATACACTATAGGAAGGCCATTATCTTGATTTTTTGTCTGGGTTGAAGTCTTTCCGCCACGGGGAAAACAATTGTAATGTCCTTGCTTATTAAGGAATTCACATTTATAAAAATGAAAGCATAGTAATTAGAGTTCCCAGATATCCCAGAGATAGTCCCGATTTCATTTGAAATTTTCCATAGCGTGATGGTTTTTGATATCATTCGAGATTTAATACGAGATTCTCGAATTTCAAGAATAATTGATTTTTAGAATTTTTTGAAATTTTCAAGATTAGGCATCTAGAAAAATCCCGCAAATACTCTTAAATTATCTAGAGATTATTATTCGAGATGAATAGAGATTATACAAGAATTATTGAGTGGATGTTACATATAATTGTAACGGTAGACGGCCTGATATATTTTTAATCATTCGCAATTATGACACAAATTTTAAATCATTTGCCTTATCTGAAACCCGATAATTTTAATTAGGTCAATAACATTACCGAAAATTTAGTACAAGGTTTTTTTTTCGTTTGACCCGCCCAGTTACTTAATTTCAGTTTTTGTTTATATTCAAAACAATTTTTGACTTTATAGATAGTTGACGAAATATTTGTTCAATTGGCTGCCCGCTATAATTACGTATATTATGACAAAAACAACGACAAAAAGTGTATTGCGGCCTCGCATAAATACAGCAGCACAAAAATTCGATGCGCACAACACTCATTCAATTTGAAATACAAAAGAAGAAAATTTACCTTCACTGCGCGCGAAATTTACATTCTACACTACTCGTGCATATTGTGTGCGCAAAACACTTGAGTGTGTGTAGCGAGTGAAATTATTTTATTATGCATGAAAAAATTCATTAAACTAAACTGGAAAAAAAAAATGCAACCTTGCTGTGTTGATTCGCATTTACTTATAGTCACAATATTGTGTGTGTGGTTTTAGTATTTATGAAAATTTCGATTATATATAAACACTAAAATTAGCAAACAATCAACGACAAAACATATTTGTTGAAATTTTGCGCGACCATCCATCCCCATTGTATCCCAAAATTTTTTTTTTGTAGGTTTTATATTGTTCCACACTGATTTTTAATTAGCTTTGTAAGTACATTCAAAAAGTTCTCATAATTCAAACTATTTATTATAGTTTTTCAATTATATTGTATTTTTGCTTGTATTTGTGACTAGTGTGTAGTGGTAAACAGCGAATTGAGTATAAAAAAATTATTTTTAATTTTGATTCAATGTTTTTTTTAGTATATTTCACAGCATCCAGAATTTTGGTTTTTTTTTTTTGGTTAGATATGAAGTAGACTAAATATTTAGCCTTGGTTGGTTGAATTTGAAGAGAAAGGAGGGAAACGGTATTTTGTATACCGATGATGCTTTATATTCAGACAAACTCGCTAATAATTTTAATATGCTACTAATTAGTTGATTTGTGTGCTGACATAAGCGTTATATTGACCACATATGTATATTGTTTAACAAAAATAACAAAACAATGTTGCATTTACAAGTATATGAAACATATTTCTGATTGTTCTTTGATGTACTCTCATATTACGTGAAATGCGAAGGCTTTAATTTAAGCAGTCTCTCGATTTTTGTTTACATTTTCAATTAAACATTTATTGAAAATTTGCATAAGTATATATGTCGTACTGAAACTTAATTTAAGCTAAGTAAATAAAATAAAAAATTAAATTAAAGAACGTCAAGGCTAAGATGCTAGTTATAGTCGTAATAAACCCTGTATTTAATAAATTACATTTCAATTTCTTTGTTGCGACTAATGAGTTCATTGTATATGAGCTCGTATAGTTTTGATTGTCAAAGTTTTATTATTCGTATAAAATGTTATAATCTGTTATGGTTGTGATACATAGCCAACGAATTAGAAATTGGGTTGACTCAGAGCATACTACAAAACTGTGCATTTATACATACCAAACCAAATCTTATCTTGCATCTGATATGAACATGTGATTCACTTTATTTATTGTACTAATTATTTACATTTTACGGTTGGTATCTCGTATTACTTATAGATGTTGTTTGTGTATGTTTAACGTAGATAACGTACTTCAATCAAAATGTCAACGATAAGAAACGTTTTGTCGATATGATTACTCGACTTAAAGCTTGAAATTATCTGTGAAACCATATAGTACAAAATGAAAATACTCATTTTCACGGCTTCGAACTTTCTTCGAATTCTAATCAAATTTCGTTCAAACCCCATTTTGGAAAAAATTTGAATAACATTTATTTAAATACTAGACCTAAAATTGCCTCATCAAATTTTTTTCAAGACTGATCTATATATTCGAAATTTTAAGCGCAATTTTAAAATAATATAGTGTTACAGGCTTATTGCCAGAATTCGAGGAAAAATTCTCTATTTTCCATTTTCAAAACATCCCTTCACGATAAATGTATCTCAATGATTTGACTTATGCACTGTTGTGATATCTGTGATAGCAATCTCTAAATTTGAATAAATCGTTCGGTTAATCCGCCAAGAGGTATGACAAAGCAGAGATAGAACCTGAATTTAGCAACTTTTTTCCCCCTTAAGAGCTTGATTACAAAACAATAGGCATCTTCTTTAAGTTACTTGTCACTATTGTCAACCGTATAAATTTTCACCCTCGCGTTCTAGGAACAAGCAGGTTGTGTTTACTTGTTATCCGTTAATAGGCCGTGAAAAACTTTAAAATATTGTATCCCGACTCCGAAAAGGTTATGGCACAAACCTATGTTGACCGATTCTGCTTATGTACTAAAATCCATTATTTTTTCTCAATTACTGAAATTTGGATTATCGTTCAACAATCATGATTAAAAGAAGCAGGCTTTAATAAACCTGTTTGATGAAATTCCTGGGTCAAGACACAAATTCTTAAAATTCTATTAAATGTGGTGGTGAAAGTAATTGTTAGATTTTTTGAATTCCTCCCGTAATTACGATTCATACTTGTTTTCCAGTCCATCGATAACTAAGTACACTTTAAGTAATAAAAGCAAAAATTTAATTCAATTTACTTTCAAACTCGACTTAAACATTATTTCTGTCACATTCTAATTCGAAATTCGTACAGTGAAACTTCTCTAAAGTGATCACTCAAGGGGCCGAGAAGTTTAAAAAATAAAAAATTCAATAATTTGAAAATTCACTGTCATTTTAAAAAAGAAGAATTTCCATCAATGATGAACAAAATGTATATGAAATACTCAAGGGACTGACAAAAATGATCAATTTAGAGAGGTGGCCAACATAAAGATTTGGACACTTTTGATGAAGTTACATTTATTGCAAATGTTGCTGCTCCCCAAAATCGGGTTGTCTTAGTCAATACTCAGAAAGTTTTATACCTGTGGTTACAAACCATAACGGCTTAAGTGTCAAATTATCAGGAAAACATTTTTAAAATTAGGAGTCCTTCAAAGTCGTTGTTTGTAGTTACCGGAATATTACAAAAAATTGATATGATATAAAATCGAATCTGGAGGTTTCGAATTTGAGATAATATGTAAATTGGCTTATCTCACCTTAAGCCATTATGATTTGTGACCACAAATATTATTCAATACTATTTGCAGTAATACACAACTTTAATTTGGTGAAAAAAATATCGAAGACAAGTCCTTAACTCTGGACAAAAAAGATTTAGGTATAATAAATTTGCCTCCTAATCAGATCAGGTAAATTATTGAAAAAAGTTGGTGATGTAACAAGGATGTAGACATGGAAATGATCATTATTAAATCTAGGAATATTGTAGAGAAATTGATGGTTTTCACCGAAGTTGTACCGGACGTAAAATCTTATTACCTGGTGTCCGCTACGCTTAAAAAAAATTGTAAAACCTGATAAACATATAAATGCTATAACGGTAAAATATTGTTAGCCTTAAATAAAACCTAAGATGTTTCCCAATTTAGGTTAGTGCCAAGATAAATTCCAAGATACTTAAATGATTTGACTAGTTCAATATTCAAACAATCAGTGTGACAGTTAGTGGGAGAATATGGAGTGTGGAGTTATGATTCCACAAATTCTAAAAACATAAACTTGGTTTTATCACTTATGGTGGAGATATACTCGACGTTACTCAGACGTTTCAAAATGTCAAAAACGCGCTTACAAGTATACTCAAGATAAACTAACTATTAAATTCGCGTTTTTGACATTTCTTTGACATTTATGACAATAAAAATCAAATCATTGTTTCTCAATTATTATAGAAATAATTATAAAATGAATCGACAAATGAATGAAGATCGAGTAAATAATTAAAACTGATGAAGAGCGGGATATCGGTTTGCCTTTTAGCACAACGCATAAAAATAAAAAATAAACGAAACGTCAAAATTATAACAAAAATAAAATAAAAATGGGATAGTATTTTGTAACATTTACTTCGGTCCCTTTGCAGTAATGTTACTGATTGTGAGGTTGGGACTGTATTTCAAATTTTCTTAAATTTGTGATCAATGAATGTTTCATTCATCATTAATCATGGAGTTTTTGTACTGGTCATGCAATTCGGTTATATAGGTTTACAATCAAAAACGCCAATACACATACATACATACACAATTATTTTTTTTTGGAAAACCGGGATTTTTACTTTTGATGGTTCCGTTGAAGTTTCGGTTGTAAATGTTTTTTGGTGGAAAAAAATTTTTTTTGGGAGAGTTGGTCGAGAATAGTTATCGAGTATAGATGATTTGTAAGAAAATCAAATCTGAAAATAATAAAGTGAAGAAAAAAAAAACAAGTAGACAGAGTATAATGTGGATTTCGATTGACCAAATTGAATTGCACTCAGTGCAAAAAGTGTAATTTTTTTACCCTGGAAATATTCGATTGACCAACAAATATTGCACTGACAGCTACACCAGTGCAATTTCGACTACTCCAGTTTTTTTGGTAGTTTTATCCCTCTTTTTACAAATGCACTAAACAGTATTGTCATTGTGCTGTCATTTTCGTTTTGACTTGTTGTTTTAATATGGTTTGACAGGTGACAGAACGCAATTCGGTGTTTATGTTCGATTGACGAAGAAATTGAGGTTACACTTTCAAAGAGGGGTAAAAAATCAATCGAAAACGACATAAGTAAAAGTGCATTAAAAAGGAAAAAAAAAAACAACTTATCATCATATCAAAAAGATACAAAACAAAATCTTGGTGATGTAACCTTGTGAAATTTAAAATCATCAAGACTAAACAGAAAGAAAAACTAACATAAATCATTTGTGAATTCGTGATTGTGTTTTACTTAATTATTTTCGAGACAAATAAAACTATTCCGTGTTAGTGGATTCCGAAATTTAAGTTTAAAGTGAAGTTAGCGGTATCGTCAAGGAATCAGAACATTGGAGACGCCGAGTTGAATGTAGCACGAATAGTGCAAATACAAACGTGTAAACATAGAAATAACGGCCTTAATAGTGTGCCTTTAAATCAGATTCGCGATTTACACAAATTAAATTAAAATTTTTCGAAAAATATATTTGTTGCTGCAACCTACAAAGCATTTTGCAAATTAACAACGCAGCCGTACGTATCATTAATGGGGCAATTATTGTAGACGAAGCAAAACGGAACGTAATTAAACAGGAGGCGAAAGCCGTAAGAATTGGAGAAGTTGGTACAGGGCAACCAGGCTTGACCTCATGAATATTTGTCATTTTGTTTAACTTTTATTTAAATCAATTTTTTTTGTATATTTTTTTTTTTAATTTTATTTTTGATCAGAATCAGTTCTGTTTATTATAACTTAAATCGTTTTTTTTTACAATACATACTTAATTATTTGGTGGACGGGTTTTCTGAATTTCATACATTCGATATTTTTTTTTGTGATTGGTGTAAACTTTAGTTAATTAACGTGTATTGGTTTTTTTTTTGAAGAATTTGGTGATTTATTCTTTTTCCTTACTCTAGAGCAAGATCGATGCCGTTGGAAGCGCTTTCTTCGTCAGCGATTTAGATCAGGTATTAGATTTTAGTTTTTTTTATATCATTTTAATATCCCGGAGCGAGTTAATTAACTTTAGTATTTCGTAGTAATTTTGAATTAAGATTTTTTTTTCCCCTTCCATCTTTCTTTAAGTGATTCTGATTCAAATGTTCTATATTTGTATTAGGAATTGAATTAATAAAAATTTGAATTAACGGTATTAACATGTTCTTAATTGTTCTTATTTCCGTTCAAATGAGAGCTTAAGTCAATAAATTACCATGGAAGGTGAGTTGAGTGAGAGTGGTATGTTCCAGTAAAGTATTTCTTTGCCATAGCACAGCTGTGTTACTTTTTTTTACTCACGACCAAAATATACCTCTACCAGCTGAGTCAGGAGTGCTATGGTGAATTTTTATTTATTTATCACAGCTACCATTTTTTTTATGTACACAATCAGCCACATTCACTTCATTTTTATTATTATTAAGGCTGAACGTTACAATTTCTTAAAATTTCTGTAAGATGTCACTTTAGCACTAAACAACAACAAAAAATCAACTTTTTTTTTGTTACTTCCGACCCGAGTCGCGTCGAGTATAATCGCTTTAGTGCAAATTCATACAATTTAACTTTTTTTTTTAGTTAGTCACGTCGGTCGCGTCGAGTTTATCTCCAGGGTTAGAATTAGACGATGCTTGTCAAACGATTTATGAAGCTGCCATTTAATTTAAGTTTGAAAATAGAATTAGTATAAATTAAAAACAGTAAAGGACAAAACCGAATTTTGGGGCGCTTAAAGTACTGTTAATTTCAAGTACGAAGCAAACCATACTTGTTTGCTACTCCTCTAAAACCAATGTCATGCAGAATAGAGAACAAGTCTATGTTCAATTATGTCAAAGGCCTTAAGAAGCATCAACAAACAAACCAGTACAAATATAACCACAGTTCAGCCCATTATGAATAGTATCCAAAAACTCTAGCAAAGCCGACTCAGTGCTCATATCTTGACGGAACCCATGTTGATGTATACACTAGAGAACAGAACTTTCAAAATAACTGGCTGGAGGGCAATTGGTCTAAAATTCCCTTTAACGGTTCAATCACCTTTTTTAAAAATAGGAATAATAGTAGTTGCCGATTTGAGTATCGCATTCATTGACCAGGTTTCAATTTGTTTTAACATCCACATTAATTTGATTGTAAGTTTTCAAGAAGATTTAAATTATTAGGATGCTTTTTTAATTTTTTTTTGCATTTTTTTATTTTTTTTATTTATCTGGCAAGTTAAAGGTACACTGCAAAAATTCCCATAGCGTAACGAAAGTCTAACACTGTAAAATAAGTTCTAACATAATGCATCTCAACATAAAGTAGGTGACTTAATTTCTTATAAATTTCGATTAATATCGAAAGATTCGAATAAGCTTAGAATTCTAGAATAATTTTGAAAATATCAAGAAATCACTAATGTTTAGTGTACTAGGTGATTTGAAAAGTTCGTGGAACGGAAATGAGAAAAAACAAGCTTTTAGTTCTGAAGTTTATTCTAAGTTTATTCTATGTGTATTCTTCTCTAAGCTCAATAAATTTTGGCCAGCGATTTTTCAATTAATTTATCCCATCTTTGAAGTGATTTTCCGGAATACCAATATGCAGCGTTCGTCAAATTTTGCCCTTTTTGAACCAGTCTTGAGAATGTCGCGACTTTTTAATTCGGTTTACGATATTTTCGATTTTAGCATGACAAGAAATTCATTTAGAAATGAGTTGTATAAATTGTTGTCTATCTTTTTTGGGGCAGCCATAACCTCGTCATTCGATGTAAAACGCTTTCCACGTAGACAATCGATCGACTCAAGCCTGCTTACGGAATCCTAAGTTCGGCTGACCAAATATCAAGCCATCAACCACACAAAACCGTCCGTATTGCGTCTACTCATAAAGTTTTTCTCTAGGAAGGGAAAGATCACTTGCGGAGGAGTCCTGTAGCGACTCATTCATATTCATAACGCTACAATATATCAACCACATATATTGGCGCGTACTTAATTCACATCTTTCGTCTCATCAACGCGATATATCAAATACATAATATCAGCGCTCTTGTATGCATCTCACACACTCGCAACACAACCGCAACCGCTTGACCAACAAGCAATACCAACCAATATTCATTCTACGTATGCGGTACAAAAAAAACACGAAAGAAAAAAACGAAACAATTCATTTTGGATTCATCGTTTTGCTTTAGCTTCGTTTTTTTGTTCCGCATACGTAGAATGAATATTGGTGGAAAATATGTCAACTCTTCAATCGATCGACTCAAGCCTGCTTACGGAATCCTCAGTTCGGCTGACCAATATAAAGCCATCGACCACACAAAACCGTCCGTATTGTGTCTGCTCATAAAGTTTTTCCCTAGGGAGCGAAGATCACTTGCGGAGGTGTCCTGTAGCGACTCATTCATATTCAAAAATATTTACATTCGTTCAACGCTACAATATATCAACCACATATATTGGCGCGTAGTTAATTCACATCTTTCGTTTCATCAGCGCGATATATCAAATATATATCGCCGGTGACGATGCAAAAGTGTTTAGCTACAAAATTCCTCAAAATCTTTTTATTGATTAATTGGTAAGAAAATTAGTGTTTCCTGCCTTTTACAATAAAATTTGTGACAACAACACGTTCAATCGTGAGCAAATATTCAATTTTGTTAGTTCATTTTAGTGTGTCTACTAAAGAAAACTCTCTCGTTTTCCTCGCTTCCTGAAGAATATCTAAAACGTAGATACACTCTATTGCATCGTCACCAGCGATATTTCAGCGCTCTTGTGTGCATGCATCTCACACACTCGCAACACAACGGCAACCGACAAAAAAAACCTCGGAAAATTAATTGAAAAATCTCATATAAGTAATCACAAAAACGTAGAATAATGTGAAAATTTCGAACAGCTTCGATGCTAAGCCCAAGCCACTAACAACTAATCAAATCTGTAAATCCATCTTAGTGAATTCCAAGTTCACGAAAATCATAATTAGAAATTCGATAAATACATAATCGACACATAGGAAAAAAACCGACACCTAGAGAAAATTGGGTTTTCGGTTCTAATTCAACGGGAATCTAATTTTTTTTTTTTTTCTAAAATATTCACAAATGTTAGAACATTAAACCAAAATTGACAATAGATCAACATTTTATTTGGAATGTGAACAAATTTTAGCGGGAAATCTAAAATTTCGATTTTTCGAAAAATGGTCTATAGGAATTAGGAACTATAGCACTCACATAACGGTTTATATGGATGACAATAACTACAACTACCTATATAACCGTGAAATTGGAGTTGATGAAATTGAATTTAATGTAAAATTGAGTATAAATTTTACACTCGGTAAAAATAGGTTAAATATCGATTGAATTAACCGAATGGTTTAGTTGAATCGCTATTGTGATGGTGTCCACCAAGAAATTTCATATTTTCAAATAATCTTTGTGCGTCCCTTTTAAAGAAACAATGAACTATAAGTAGAATTTATTTTTCAAGATTCCCCATCCATTGTGTGTATAATTAAGACGTCACTGCCTATTATGATTTTCGTTCACGCTTCAATTCCATATACACCAGCAAAATTGGTATTATGAATTTCGTTTGTAAATCGCTGGATGACATTTTAGCTCACGACAAATTGACGTGGAAATACTAATGTATCTTTACATAATACCAAATAAAATACGAAACGGAAATACAATTGGTGATCGACTCGTCGATCATAACAGAGATCAATGCAACAGAGAGCGCAATTTCAGTTTCGTATTTTATTTTATTTCTCCCGAAAATTCCTCCGTTTTTCAGGGTTTCTTGATATTTTAGCCGATTTCATCCCGAATCATAGAAAAAATAATAAAACCCGATAAATATCAACCAAATCCATCATTTTTTATTTCCCGAAAAAGTCATAGCCCCACAATTCCAGTGTAATTCATCATCTCCGCACAAATCAAGCTCAAGTGATACCAAAACGAAATAACATCCGGAGAGATTTTCTGTTCAGTTGTATAACTCACTGTTTCGTTTGTCTTCCAATAAAGTGTGTTGAGTTAAAAACTATTAAAGTGTAAAGTACAAGTGTTCTGAAGTAAAGGATCACCATCGATCAATTATTGTGTAATCGATATACAGGCATCAATTAAATAAATCAAATCAGCCAGCTGTAGGAGGATTCAAAATGTAAGAGCTTCTGTGTCGAATCCCGATAGGATGTCCTCTGCTTGCAGCAAAATATCGGACCTGATTGCGGAGCAAATACTTGCGGGTTTCAATGAGGAGTATTTTTCATTAGCGTTATCATCGGATATACGAACCTCTCCATAAGGACAATCAAGCCGAAGTTTTAGTTTCATTTAGGTCAGTTTGAGCCTTCTGTCACGGAAACTGTAATTACGGATTTTGTCAACGACAGGCTGGGGATATCTAATGGCAAAGCAATGAAACTTAAACCGAAAGATCGAAAATTGGAGGAAATGACATATATTTGCTTCAAAGTGGGAGTGGATTTCGATCCAGATAATTGGCCGAGGAATGTGCATGACAGTTTGATAACTCAATTCGGCAGCGAATCAAAATCAAGAAACCTTCTCGATCACTCCACATCATCAACAAAGGATCACTCGAACCTGTAAGCACAGGACTAACCACCTATATATCCTTCTTTTTCCAGAATGCTTGAAGTATTCGTGGCAAATCAAAACCATTTCGATTTGGAGTTCTTGATACCGATTATGATATTTTTGTTATTTGTGAAATGTTACTTTCCGAAAGTTTCCACTCCGCGGAATTCTTCCCGCGTGACTACGTGTTATATCGTAAAGACAGTTACAAAAACATTTGCAGCAAGCTCAAGGCTGGAGGGGTATTAATTACAGCCAAAAACTCAGTATTGAGTGAACTTATAGCATGTCATTCCTATTATGACATTAGCTGTCTTCCAAGAACAAATTTGATATTTGCAAGTACTGGTGAGTAGCTAGCCAATGGAACAGGAATTTTAGGAATCCGCTGGAAACGCGATATTTCATATAGATAAAGTACAAAACGCCATTTCAAAATGCGATATGGTACAAAACGCGATATTTCAAAACGCAATACGGTACAAAACGCGCTATGGTACAAAACGCGATATTTTAAAATTATTAATCTTCCTTCATTTCACATATAAAATTTTAGTTCACCTTTATGATGAAATTGAACATGTACGATGGAACTAGGATATGCTTTTCAATTATCGCGTTTTGTACTATATCGAGTTTTGTAACATATCACCGTATCGCGTTTTGAAATATCGCATTTTGAAATATCGCGTTTTGTATCATAACGCGTTTTGTACGGTATCGCGTTTTGAAATATCGCGTTTTGTCAAATCGGAAGGGAACATTTTTGGATTTAGTTTTTGCTACTAATGGCATGTATACAGAGATCGTGACATATAAAGATTTTACTGGTTGCACTAGCTTTTATCATACTCCAATTAATATCAAGATTTTTCACAAAAAAGGCAATACCAATTTTGTCAAGAATAATTTTAATTTTGATTTGAGGCATGCTGACTACATTGCGTTAAATGATTCTTACGAACTCGGATTATAATTTTTTGAGTCACAGGGCTAGTTTAAATACCATGATCTCTTTTCACAATTTAACGAGAGACTCAGGACTGGTGTAGGAAAGTTTGTTCCATTAATAAAAAGCAAGCAATATTTTCGTGAGTCATGGTAAAGGGTTTTCCAATAAGGACTTGAGAACTTTTTTTTTAAATAAAACGCAAACCATTTGAGTTATCTCGAAAATGTTATTATTGGATCAAAGTACAATCAAAACATTTATGTATATGGAATTCGACATCGTTCATATGTCCACCACGGGAACGTTTGCATGTGTCGATTCGTTGAACCCAATTTTCGATGACTCGGCCACACATTTCGACGGAAACGGCCGCTATCTCTCGTTCAATATTGGCTCTGAGCTCCTCTAATGACGCCGGATTGTTGGCATAGACCAATGATTTAATGTAGCCCCATAAAAAAAAGTCTAGAGGTGTTAAATCACACGATAAAGGCGTTCAATCGACAGGACCATTTCTGGGTATAACACGTTCACCGAATTTAGATTTCAATAAGTCGATTGTTAGACCCGCTGTGTGGCATGTCGCATCGTCTTGTTGAAACCACATATCGTTAATGTCTAGCTCATGCAATTGACCAAAGAAATAATGTTGCAATATGTCTCTGTAGCGATCTCTTTTGATTGTAACGTGACGTCATTTTCATCAACGAAAAAAAACGGTCCAATGACAACACCAGCATGAAAACCACACCATACAGTTATTTTTTGTGGATGAAGTGGTGTTTCTTGAAGCAAATGAAAGTTTTCACCTGACCAATAACGCATATTCTGTTTGTTGACGAAGCCAATTTAGCCAAAAATGCGCTTCATCACTGAAGATGATTTTGCGATGAAATTGGTCATCTTCTTCCAACATTTCGAGAGCCCAATCCGACAACGTAAGTCGCTTTAAATGATCGAGTGGCTTTAGTTCTTGTGTTAACTTTATCTTATAAGGGTGCAAGCCAAGATCCTTTCGCAAAATTCGCCAAAGTATGGTCTGAGCGATGCCCAATTCTTGAGAACGCCATGGAATCGACTGTTTTGGTTCGTTTGCGACAGACGCTTGAACGGCAGCAATATTCTCGACACTTCGACCAACCCGTTGTCTCGCTGGCACAGGAATATCCGACAACGAATATTTAGACTCAAATTTTTTCACTAGATTATGAATTGCTTATCGAGAACGATAATTACGACCAAAAATTGGAATTAATGCTCTTGAAGTTGCAGTCACCGACTCGGAATTTTTGTAGTAAATTTTAATTATTTGTAAACGTTGTTTGTTCGTGTACTTTACCATGATGAAAATGTTTTCTTTACTGAATGTTTTGGCACTGACAGTTTGGTTATTGGTTTAAGGGTGCGTTCACAGTGAAAGTTCAAAGTTGTCAAGTAAACCCTTTACAATCAAAAATTAGTTAAGTTTATGCACCTTTTAACTTAACGAGAAAGGTGTTTAAAACCTTAAATTCTTTTTTATATAATAATTATGTTTTGCAGATTGAAGAGGAATTGACTTCGAATCTGTAAAACTTTTGGAGTTTTATGAACGGTACAAAAACGGAAACTTTTCAGAGCTGTTTTGCCAGTCAGTCATCGAGTTTGAGAATTTTTTTGAATCGATTTACGAACCATTCCAGTCATCCCATGCTAGGTTCCGCAACTGTCAAAATAAAATGGAATTTAAACAGGGCATGATGGGATTCCAGCCAGCCTTTTAAAAAATTGCGCATCAAGCTTAGATATTCCTCTAGCTTTAATCTTTAACGAAAGCCGAGAAACTGGATTTTTTCCCGATGCCTGGAAAGTCTCTTTTGTTTGGCCGATTTTCAAATCAGGTAAAAGATGTGAGCCTTTCCAGACACACCACAAACGACTATGTACGACCTATAAAGCAGCCAACACTTAAAATCTTGACGCACACCGATTACCGACACTGCCTCCATTAATCTCCAAAATTATGGTTTGTATTCCATATGAATTTATTCTCTAAAGTGCTTGATTAACTAGTTGTAGACAGTTTTTCATATAATTTCAAACATTCAAAAGAACCAACCTTTGTTTTTATCACCAGCACAATCAAATTCTTCAATTAATAATAATTTTTTACTTATAAACCGGCCCTCATACTAAAAACTGTTAAAATTAATAATTCGGTTAAAAATTGTATTTACAAATAATCTTTTCTTGGAATAATTTTAAAAATGTTTTCGATCAATTTAAGATGTCAGACCTTGACCGATGATATCACTCTGCTGCAACAAATAAACAAAAATCCATTTAACAGAACAAAACTTAATAAAAAATGCTCTCAGTATATTTAGATAGGGAATTTTTACTAAATCAAAATTTTCCTCCATCATTATCACAAAAATAACCATAAAATGCGACTCACTCAGTAAATCTAAATAGTCAGTAGAAATTTCACTCATATAAAAATACAAATTTAAATGTGACAACGACAACCACGAAGAAAACGACGATAAAAAAGTTATTTATATAAATTAAATAACAAACACAATTTTTGTGTGTACACACGAAAACCACGATCGCCAAATTCTTGGAACACACAATCAAGTCTTAAAATTTATAAATATTTAGTTTGGCGGATAGATAAGAATACGATATGGTGCATAATTATGATTCATATCAATATAATGTATATGGCCTGTCTAATTAATAAAAATAATCGAGCCAACATTTCCAAATCAACGAATTCCAATTAAGAGATTGCACCGCGAAAATTATCAGTTACTGCGGTAAAAAAAAAACCCATTAATTTTCATTAATAAATGACACGACAAGATGTACACTATACCACAATCGCCGAATACATATTGTTATCACGAACGTAAATACTGATAACGCGAGATTAAACAGGCTATATAATACATACAGTGGGACGCCGTAATCTTCTCAAACGGAACACACTCCCATAAACATAGCTTAAACCACCAAAAATAAAACTTTCTTTATGAAATACTTATGAATGCGGAATTGAATAATAAATTTTATTGTTATTGGATGATCAACGAAATAGGTGCGCGAATATATAATAATGCGATGGTGTTGTTAATTTTCGCAAATTTAGTTTTAAACAAAAAAAAAAAAAAACACAAAAAGACTAACACAATGATACAATGCGATGAGTTATTCATGCATGAGACGTAAGAATGTGTAGTGTATTCGTACTCGTTACAGGTACGTTTAGCATTACTCATTACTCAAGAATCCCGTAGTTTTCTATTAATATACTACAAATCGATTTTGAAATTATGTCGTATACTTACTACAATCAACAGGTGGTTCATATCTATTTATAAATGTATCGATTGATCAGCATGTGCCCCTCCGTTCGTATTTCCGTTTTCGCTGAGTACAAATTATGTACGATGATTTGATTTCTTTATAGTATTTTGTAGTAAATGAGAAGAATGCCAGATGATTTATTTGTTTTATCGTCTGTTATGTAAATATAAAGATTTACTGGGTACTTAATATTCTAAATAATGTGTAAGTAATTGATTTACAAAAAATGAGGCTGATGAACTTATTACGAATAGTTATATACGAATTATGTAAGAATGAATAGAAAAATGTTTTATTTGTTTCATTTGAAATACCATGCGATCATTCACACGTAAAAAAGAGATCGTAACATTTTCTTCATTTCAAATTTTTATTTTTTTTTTAAGTAGTGGGTCATTTCAGAAGGTTTGATCCAAAAACAATATATTCTTAAATCCGAAACTTTCTTTTCGATCTTGCGATCCTAAATTTGTTATAAGGTAGATGATATTGCTATACATTAAAATATCGGTTTCAAACCAAACAAAAACGATTCGGTACAGAAAACCTAACTTTGTGTACTTTTCTTAAAGCCGTGTTATAACACGATCACAATTATAGTCAATGATCATATGATCACAATTAGTGATCGCTCCCAGTTCAAATAAATTTGATTTCATATTTGCTTTGCATTTATCTTGCTTGACCCGTGAGTTTGGAGTCAATTTGAAAAGTACACCAACCATTTTTAATTTATGGTTCAAAGATTACATTCGAAGCAAAATTTGTGATAAGAATTTTTTTCCATAATTCATGAAACATCTGTTTGGCATCGCTTATAATAAATAAGACACTTTATTTACAAAATGCAATAAGGTGTGCAATTTGTCTCGTCATTTAAATGGAATTTTTAAAGAGAATTTTATTAATCACAAAAATTCACAGCATAGAAGATTTCATTGATTTCCCAGAATTCTAGGTAGCAGAAGAAATGGTTTATTATTATCAAAAATTTTAAAGTCTGAAATTATTGTTTCATCGTTTTGTTTTTGGGATTTCAGTAGTGCTAACATTTCAGAATTCAACAAGTTTGAATATATTTTAGAGCCAACAACAAAACTTCTTAAAATCCCAAATTTTAAGTTTGAAAGTTTTTACAACAAAATTGACACAAAATTTTAATTTTTTAATATGTAAAATTCAAAGCAGACATTTCTATATCCAACTGTTAACAAACTCGTTAATTTTCAAAATTTTCAACTTTTAATTTAACGAACTTTCCAAAAGCTTAGTTACTGAATTAATTTTGGATTTTTCAAAGTCGAATTTTATAATTATGAAATTTCGAATTTTGCTCTCAAATTTGTAATATAAGCAAAAATCAACATTCTTTAAATTTTCAGAATTTTTGATTTAAACTAAATTTCAGGTAAATAATTTTTCATAAGTATACATATTTGTAATATTAAATTTGAAAGTAGACGTAAGTAGGTAATCGACGCTAAATAATGCACGATTTGTCCTGTATTGAACTTTGCGAACATTTTAAAAATTTCGGGATAATTAAGGCGAACGGTTGTAAGTATTTAAGAATATTCTAAAAAGATTGTAAAAGTTTCGACAGGGAGTGGTTTGGCCGAAATTTTGAATTGTTGAATATCTAGTAGTGTTTTTTTATTCGCTCCGGATAGCTGCTATCGAGAGCCGTCATATGAAAAGTGGCTCCGGATAGCGCTCCGTATAAATAGGTAGAGCCAAATATTTTTTATATCAAGTTTTCACTAAACAATTGAATTAAAAATGATAGTTTGATGTTAAATAAGTTTAGTTTACCAATAAATAGCGCGTCAAATTTAAATTTAGGCGTATAAAAATGACGGCTCTCGATAGCAGCTATCCGGAGCGAATAACAAAACACTACATCTGTCAGTTTACACTACAAATTAAAATTGTTTACCTAAATGCGACATACTAAATAATCAACTACGAAGTACATACAACAATTTTCAAATTTTAAATCCTTAATGCAATTTAGAATTGTAAAATTCCATAATATTCAAAATTTGAGATTTAAACAGATAAAATCGCACAAAACTGGAATTTAAAATTTGATTAACTATCCGATATTCTTCAAAATTGTGCACTGAATCAAATTTTATTGATAGATGGACTAAAATTCTATGACAACGGGTTGAAATTTTAAATTCAGAATTTTGATTGTATTGTAGATTGCTACTTTTGTAGTTTGTGGGATTTTAGAATTCCCAAATGTCAAGAAATTCCTTAATACTATCAAAACTTTCAAAATTTAGATTTTTTTTAAACTTTCGAATTTTTGGGGAATTTGGAATTTCTTAGACTTAAAACAAAAATGAAGTAGTAGACTCCTACTACTCCGTCGTTTGGCCGCCATTTTTATTTTTCATTTTACTAACTGCGACCTATCAAATAGTCACTTCAGAAACGTAAAATTCGTTTACTAGGTACTTAAAAGCATAAAATTGAGTTTCAAAATTAAATATTCTCAAACATTTAAGATTTGATTGAAGATATAAAATTGAATTCTGATTAATATATCAAATTTAGAATTTTGATTGCAGATTGAAATTTTGTAGTTTGGGTAATGTTAGGAAGTTTCTCAATTTTATAAAAACCTTCAAAAACAATTCTGTTTTTAAATTTTAGATTTTTTTCACTTAAAGGTTCGAGAATTAAGAATTTCATAAATTTAAAAAATATTGAAAGAAGTGTAGAGATAGCTGTTGGTGGCCTACCTACTCACTACTCCTCAATTTGGGGTTTATTTAAAGCAGGCCATTAAAGGTGAGCGGCGAAAGATTTGGGAGTACCTCGAGCCACAGAAAAGGTCGCAATCAAACTAAAGTTGAAACTGCAATCGATAGCGTGTTATTTCGCCGCCATTTGAATTTTCAAATTTCAATAACAAATTTCTTGAATACCTGCCAATAATCAACAACGAAGTGCAATAATTTTCAAATCTCGAAACACAATTTTAAAACCTTAACGCAATTCAGAATTCTAAAATTCCATAATATTCAAAATTTGATATTTAAACACAAAAATTTAAAATAACCGTGACGCATAAGACAGGTATTCAAAATTCGATTAATTAGCCGATATTCATCAACATTATCCACCGAATCAAATTTTTATGATAAGTGAAACTAAAATTCTACGACAAGGGATTTAAATTTTAAATTCAGAATTTTAATTGTAGATTGGTATTTTTATAGTTTGAGTGATTTTGGAATTAAGAAAATGTCAAGAAATTCCTTAATACTACCAACGGGTACAAAATTTCGATTTTTTAAACTTTAGAATTTTTTGGGAATTTGGAATTTCGTAAACTTAAAAAATATTAGGGAGTAGCAGATCCCTAGTACTCTGCCATTTTGAATTTTGATTTTACTAACTGGGACCTACCTTCAAAAATTTAAAATTCCCTAAAATTTCAAATTTGACATTTGCTTGAAAGCATAAAATTAATTTGTTTTTTTTAAATTGGGTTTCAAAACGCGATATTCTCAAACATCGAAGATATAAAATTGAATTTTGATTAACATTTGAAATGAATTTTGATTGTAGATATGATAAAACCTTCGAAAACAATTTTTTTTTAAATTTTAGAGTTTTTTCTTCACCTTAAAATTAACAGGTTCGAGAGTTAAGAATTTTATAAATTTAAAACATATTGGAAGTAGTATAGAGATAGCTGTTGTTGGTCTATTTTAAAACGACTCGAAGTTGTGTACGTCCTCAATTTGAAATTTGCTTAAGAAAGGCCATTAAGCGTGAGCGGCGAGAGTTGGGAATACCTCGACCCCAAGTAAAAAACGCAAAAAAATTAAAATAGAAACTTCATTCCACAGCGTGTTGTTTCGCCCCCATTTTAATCTTCAAATTTCAATAACGAATTTGAACAGGGTGCGGATTGACCGCAATTTTCATTTCTTGAATACCTGTCAGTCTACACTCCAAATTAAATTTTTTTAGCATTCGTCATATTAAATAATTAACAACGAAGTGCAACAATTTTCAAATCTCAAAATACAATTTTAAGTTCTTAATCAAATAAAGAATTCTAAAATTTCAAAATATTCAAAATTTGAGATTCAAAATTTTTAAATTATGTTAACGGAAAAACTGGAATTCAAAATTCGATATTCTTCAAAATTTACTCTACTGAATAAAATGTTGTTGGTAGGTACCAAAATTCTACGACATCACATTGAAATTTTGAATTCTGAATCTTGATTGTAGATTGCTATTTTTCACCAATTTCAAAAATTCTAGACATTTAAACACAAAAAATTTAAATATAAAATTACATGTTACACGTGTTATAAATACTTGTTATAAATATATATCCAAATTTCCTGTTAAAATTCAGAATTTTGATTGCAGATTAGTGTTTTTGGGTTAGGTGATTTTGGAATTCTAAAATATTATGAAATTTAATTTCCCAATATTTTGGAAACCTTCAAAAATTTAATTTTTTTAACTTTAGATGTAATATCAAAATTCAAAACGGAATAAATAAAATTTTGTTTCAGAAACTTAAATTCGCTAAATCTTGTTATTTGAAAAATTCTACAATCCCGATTTAAATTTCAAACTTCAAATAATGGGCATTTGTAAGTTTGGATTCAGATTTTTGTTGTATATGCCATACTCAACTAATTCTATTTAACATCTTCAATTATTCTACTAAAACACAATGACAGAATTTCAAAATTCGACAATTTTAAATTTCTTTTAGAGGCAACAACAAAATTTGTTAAAATCTAAAATTTTAAATTTTAAACATTTTAAAACAAAATTGTAACTAAATTTTAATTTTTTAAAATTCAAAACTCCTTTATTCAACTTTTATTAAATTCGTTAAATTTCAAAATTCTAAACTTTTAATTTACCAAACTTTGAAATTTCTTTTTGAGTTTTGGATTTTGTAAAGCCAAATTTCGTTTTACCCAGTAGGTACGTTAAATTTAGAGACGAAATTTATAATTCTGAAATTTCTAATTTTGCTCTCAAACTTTTAATATACAGAAAAAGTTACAAACACTCTTTAAAATTTAAAATTTAACTTAAATTTTCATAATTATTGATTTAAACCGAATTTCAGGTATATGTATTCGAATATCAAATTTGTTAGTAGACATAGATAATCTAAGCTAAATCAACCGACTAATAATCGAAAAATTCAGCCAATTAATGCGATTTGTTCCTATTGAACATTTTAAAAATACCGCGATAATTCCCAAATTTAGGAATCAGTATGTAAATTCCGGGTTAGTGAGAGGGAATAAAATGGAATGGGATTTTTGGTTATCTCGAATTTCGATTTCCCACTGAATAATTCCGTTCCACAAATTTGTATTATCGTTCCCTTTAGGAGATAATTTTGTTTAATACTAGTTCTAAATGGGATAAAATGTCAGAAATGGAAACTATTAGTCGTTAATTATTTTTATGGTTGGGTTTGCTGCGTATAATATTGAATTGTAATATTTTGTAAACAAATACTATATTAAACGTAACATCACTGACAGGCAGAAAGATTTTAGTTTCATTTTAAAAATCACATTGAAATAAGATAATTCAATCTCAGCTATCTCAGCTACTTTCTGTCTCGTTTTTGAATTTAATATTTATCGAGTTTATACAACTACGTAGATTATGAAGCGCGATAATCCTGAAAGCATTAAAATCGTGCTGACAGACTGAAAAAATAATGATGTTGATGCCTGTCGGTGGTTATTATACAACTAAGACTACTAAGGGATCGTACAGATCCTTTTACTAAGCCCGACGCCACATTTCGTAAATTGGTTAAATTCCAAAAGATTGTGTTATTGATGAACTGAAGATTTCGTTTAATACGAAATCCCGTCTCACGAAAAAATCTCATCAAACCGGAATCTATGCACACAGGCTTCGATAATATCATAACAATGGAATACTTAGGCCAATGTAATTTTTTTGTGTATATTAAGTATATTCTAAAAATAATTGTTACGTTGTCATCCTTTATGGTCTACGAAGCTCGCCATTTTGAATTAAAAACTTGCAAACTTTAATTAAATTAGAATTAGGGCAATATGGTGTCGCAAAAGTTCCGACATGATGTGATTTGGCCGCAAGTTTGATTTGTTGAATATCTGTCAGTTTTCATTTAAAATATCTGTCAAAACCGTGCCTAATTTGTGTAATTTTCAAAATGCTGTACCTTGAAAGGTTTATTGGCACATAATTCGGTTTCCTTTAGTCTTTTTTTCCTTATTCCATCCTGTTTTCCCATTTTCTTTCGCTAAAGCCGTTGAGATTCGCGCAAAAGATTTGGGGGTGCCTCGAATAGAGTCCTGTTTAGCCGCCATATTGATTTTAAGTTTCACTATCTGCGACCTAACAAATAGTCACTTCAGAATTGTAAAATTCCATAATATTCCACATTTGACATTTCCAAATTTGACAGTTCGCATAAAATTGGATGAAAAAGTTTTGAAAACTCGATATTCTCTAGTTTGGGTAAGGTTAATAAATTTCTCAATATTATAAAAACCTTCAAAAAGTTTGGACATTTTTTCACCTTAAAATTCACAGGCTTGGGAATTATGAATTTTATAAATTTAAAATATATTGGAAGTACTAAAGATAGCTATTGGTGGTATATTTAAAAATGACCCAAAGCCATACGCCCTCGATTTGGGTTTACATAAATCAGGGGGGCTATTTGGGAATTCGATTCAATTCAAATAGGAATCTAATACATCGAAGAATCGATCACGTTCGAATCGAATTCCCAAATAGCCCCCCAGGCCATTAAAGATGAACGGCCAAAGAGTTGGGGGTGCCTCGAATAGAGTCCTGTTTGGTCGCCATTTTCATTTTCAAATTTCAATAACGAAGTTAAAACGTGTAGAATTCCAAAATTTGAGATATTTAAAGACATAAAATAAAAATGTAAAATTACCTGTACAATCGAGAAGGTTATTCAACAAGGCTATATAACGGAATTTCAGTCCAAGGCATATTGGCCAATTAGTCTCACTTCGTGTCTAGTAAAGGTGATGGAAAAAATCCTGGATTATTTCCATCCTTGAGTGCATTCTTGCTTATCAAACAAACCCACTGTGGTGGCTCTTAACGGTCTAGTCAAGAGGATTGAAAGAGCGATGGGAAATAAAGAAATTGCCCTTTGTGGACATTGAGGGGGCATTTGATCATACCTCCTATTTATCGATAGAGATAGGGAGGGCAGCAATGGAAAAGGGGGTTCTGCTTTCTACCATTAGATAGACCCGCTCCATGCTGGAACATCGTAAGATTACTGCCAGATTAGGTGGCGAGCTATTAACCATCAGGGACGTAACGGGTTGTCCCCAAGGAAGCGTATTGCCTCCTCTTTTATGTTCATTGATTGTTGACGGTCTACTGATCCTTCTGAGTAGCCGTAGGTTTGATTTGAAGGGCTAATTTGATGGGTTATCTCTGATCTCATGTAAAATTCACTCAATATAATAGGGCAGTAGTGTGACCAGAAACGACTCAATGTCAATCCAAACAAAACTTTCATTATTCCTTTTACGAGGAGGAAAAAGCTTGCGCTTATAGCTCCCTCGTTAAAGGATAAGGTGGCCTAAACCTGAGCAGAAGGCAGAGCGAACTTTATTGAATAAGGTTTAGCGTATAGACTGCATCGGTGTTACGGGCTCAATGAGCATATGTCCAGCCGCTTCTATGGATTCACTTCTAGGATTGACTCCGTTGCATCTGAATGGGAAAGGAAATATCAAAACAAGCAATGGATTTCAGACAGACCCTAACCATAGGAATTCCTTCCGACTGTATGCCAACTAAACTGGATTTCCACAAACCATTCTGTCTTAGGTTACCTGTCCGGGATATGTCGAACACAGCGGACTGTCCTTTGAGCGTAGGTCAATGGTATGGTTTAAAGCAGGATTAAAAACGGTGGAAATGATACCGCTGATGGGCTCGCTCGCAAGAGTTCTGCCTCTCCATTCGTTGGACCAGAGCCCTTCTGCGGCGTCACTAATGGGTACCTTAGGGCATCGGTAAAACGCTGGTAGGATGTTCAAAAGTCCTTATACTGGCGCAGAATTCCAGGTTTGCGACAGGCGAAGAGATTTATATCACCTTCGTCTGTCAGGGTAAAGAAGTGTCTTGAACTTAGCAAACCTGATTTGAGCCTGCTAACTGGTTTCCTCACAGGTCAAGTCTCCTTAAGGTACCACCTTAAGAAAATGGGCCTAAGTACGACAGATGGATGCAACCTGGAAGCGGAATCAGTGGAACATGTTCAGTGCCAATACCCAGCCATTTTCCTGAAAAGACTGCAACAACTAGGAGGGAGAACAATGAGCTCAGATACCATGTATCACGTATACCGGTCGGTAGTATTATCAGGTTCATTAACAGCCTGAATATTGACTAGGCGGCTAATTGAGCAGAGCTTTTAGGTCGCATTGCGAGTTATACCCACAAAATTGTGTTTTAAAATTTGATAAATTTTTGAAAACGCTGGAAACTTTTGGATAGCAAAATTTTTTAAATTTCCTGTAATTTTGAACTCCCAAAATGTTAGGAAATAATTTCTCCATAAGTATTTTATCCTTACAAATATTCACAAACAATGAAAAATATCAAAATTCAAAATACAATAAAAAAAAAATCTGTTTCAGAAACATAAATTCACTAAATCTTTGTTTTAAATTTCGAAGTTAAATTAATTAATCTTAATTAGAATTGAAATCTTTTCTGTAAAATTTTAAAATGTTGATAAATAATTCGGATAAAAATTACAAATTCTGAATTTTGTATAAATAAATATTCAAATTTAAAATTTTAGAAATTATATTTCGGAATTTTCTGGAATGCGGGAAATTCAGATTACTGACAAACAGTTTCAGAGGACACTTCAAAATGGTTTTAAATAAACAGTAAAACAAACAGGCCTTCATCCAACATTTCAAGTTCAATCAAGCAAAATCATTGATAAGAATTTGACCCAAAAAATCGATCGATTTTACGAAATCGGTCTAGTTGTACATAAATATTACTAAAAAACTAAACCAATTATACCTAGGTAGATTAGAAATTAACCGTCTTAACTCAAAAATCAAAGTGAAACCATAAAAGCTGAAAACAATTTACTCTAAATAAACGCGGAGCACAAAACTGAAATTCCAACTATGTTTCCTATGCCTTGAATAATCATGCTTCTTATATCACCGTATTCAAATCACCCATTAGGTAATCTCTGAAAAGTTTCACTCGCAACTTTTGTTTTCGATTTTGATTTGTAGTTATTTAGCGAACCCCATAACAAACGAGTTTTGTCACATCGTTCAACCGGTCGTACGATACGGTACAAATAATTAATGTGTTAGTCATCTGCCATCAAAAATTAAATGTAAATACAGTAATCGATCGATCGAGCGCAGGTGACCGATAAATTTTTACAAATTCACAGTGGTATTTGTGTAAAACATGTAATTGTGTTCAAAAGACGAAAACAATCGAAGCAAAGTAATTACTGGTTAACTGTTTTATGAGCTAAATAACGTTTTTTGTTGCTGTTGTAGTATTCCAATTATGATGATGAGTATCGTCTTAAACCATTTTTTATTTAAAATGCCAAACAAAACACAAGTACACAAATGCATAAGGAAAATCTTACCTGTTACTTGTGTATGTGTTGGGCTCCACATATTTTTATTTTTTATTTCAATTATTCAACACGATTAACTTAAAAAACCACTTCACACAAAATCACTTAATTTAAAAACAAAAAAAACTTAAAGATTTCTTTTAATTAATTACAAAATTAAAATCACTAAATGCACATAAAAAACTTAAAAAAAAAAAAACAAAACTAAACCTGCTGACTACTACTTGAAGTAACAACAAACTCTTCGCAATCACTGACTGACAAGAAAACAAAAACTTTGCATAAACGTCACGTCATACGATCATTTTACTAATGCGAGAGAACGAGAAATAAATGAAAACAAAAGCCAAACCACAACAACACGTCCAAGGTGGTTAGTCATTTATACAAGGTAAGACATTAAAATTTTATAAATTTAAATTACAGTCTAGTGACATCTGTACAAAACTATATGAAGTAATACAACATTTGTAAGGTTTTTAGTAAAAACATAGAATATAGTACTGCCATCTATTGTATGTATATATCAACATAATTTAACCCTGTTTCAATACCAAAACTTTGATTCTATCTAACGGTCTTATACCGAACCAACATTTATTGAATGGTTTGAGTCTGTGTTAATATTAAGGCAAGTTTCCAAAAATAAATTAAGACACATTTAAATCGAATTATTTTATGTAGGTAAAAACCAAAAGTTGATTGCGGAGCCGCATTTAACCTTCCGACGCTGATAAATTGATGATTCTTTCGTTGAAAATTTGGTTGTTTTTGTTTCATACTTCGAGTATTCCGAACTATTGAGTTATTGAAATGTCAAACTGTCAATCATTTTTGGTACGTTCGTTCGATGTACTATGTATTATATAAACTAATGTGTAATACAGGCTTTATAATGTTACACTTAAACTCTCTGTCCTGAAATTTTTATCGTGGTACATCTTGTGAAATCACAATTTTAAATATTAATAGGTTATGGGCCCAGGTATCGCATTGTAAGCGAATATCCGTAATTGAAAAATTAAAAATAAAAAAAGGCATCGAAGAATACTTTCTACGACGAAAAGAAAAGTGCTGTTGTTACGATGACAGTCTGAACGATCTTATCCTAGCAAGCCGGGATATACCCCGCCTGGCAGATGTCATATGGAAAAAACAGCAGAAGGATTTTCACCACGACAAGCTACACACAAACTAAAAATAAAGTATATACTGTCAGTAATCCTTGGTGTATCATTTATCCGAATAGAATCATCTCCAGGATCACAACAGCAGTCATTTATTTTATATTGAACAAACGCATTACGATTAGCGTTGTATCTAGCAAATATGGCGGACAAAATAGATGTTGTGAATATTAACAAGTTTGACGGTAGAAATTATCGACAATGGAAGTTCCAAATTACGTGTGCATTGCGAGCAAAAGGACTTCAAGATATTGTGAATGGTGACGAAGTAAATCCAGATAAAACAATAATACAGGAACACAAAAAATGGATTAAGGATGACGCGAACGCCATGTTCACCTTAACCTCCACAATGGCTCTTGATCAAATCACGTTGGTGGAAAATTGCAAGTCGTCAAGTGAGATTATCATCAAGTTAGATTCCATTTACGAACAAAAGACGGAAATGAACAAAATGTTAGTGCATCAGCGATTCCATCAATATAAAATGATTTCAAGAGACACCATTTCCCAGAACATCGCAAAGGTAGAAAATTTGGCACAACAAATTAAAGAAATAGGAGAAGAAGTCAGTGATGTAGCGATTATCACAGAAATACTCGGAAGCTTGCCTCAAAAGTACATAAATTTAAGACAAGCTTGGATATCGATGGATGAGGCAAAGCAAACGATAGCTAACGATAGAGCACGTCTTTTGGACGAAGAAGCCAGTCTAATGTCATATGAAGAATCAGACTCGGCATTGCTAGTAACCAAGGCAGGATGCAGTAGTTCATCAATTCAACGAAATTCAATCGAAGGAAAAAGTAATCGATCTCGAATAACATGCTATAATTGCCAAAAGAAGGGGCATTTCGCTAGTCAATGTCGGGCTCCAAAGAAAAATCGAGGAGAAAAGAAATATGATGATACGAAAGAAAATAAACATTCACAATCAAATGTCACAGCTTTTTCGATTGTTGAAGATAGCTTGTTACTAACATCCACGATTGACGACGATTATTGGATAATGGATAGTGGCGTATCCGCGCATATGACACATAAACGTGAATATTTTTCAATTTTTGAAACCATGGATGATCACGCGTCAGTAAAACTTGGAAATAATCAAGGTTTAGTTGTCAAAGGAAAAGGTACCGTAAAAATTCAAAAACTTATCGGAGAAAAGTGGCACGAATCAACAATAACAAATGTGTTATACGTACCGGATCTCAAGAAAAATTTGTTCTCCAAAGGTGTAATAACGGCGAAAGGCATGAAGATTATCAAAGAAGACAACCATGCTGAAGTTTACGAAAACAGCAATATCCTGCGCAATTCGAGAATCAAACAATACATACCGATTGTTATTTCGAACAATCCCTGTCTCTGAAGCGAATACAACGACCAGTGTAGATATAAAATTATGGCACGAGAGACCTGGACATATTAACAAGCAAGCGATAAAAGAAATGGTAACCAAGGGAGACATTAAGAATGTCAGTATTGACAACATCAACAAATTTTTCTGTGAAGCATGGGTCTATGGAAAAGGTCACAGGTTACCATTTAAAACAGTAGTAAACAGAAAAACCAAACCCGGTGAGTTTATACACAGTGACATATGTGGTCCCATGTCTCAACCATCAGTCAGTGGAATGAGATGTTTCATTATTTTCAAAGATGACAACTCCAGTTATCATGTCGTTTACTTCATTAAACATAAATCAGATGCTTTCGACTCTTTCAAAGATTTTGTCAATCACTCACGCAACAAGTTCGGGTCGCCACTAAAGGTCTTACACGTTGATAACGGAACCGAATACTGTAACAACATTTTCAAGGAGTATCTCTCGAAAAATGGAATATCTTTGGAAACAACAGCTCCCTCTACACCCGAACAGAATGGGAGAGCGGAACGAGACATGAGAACTATCGTGGAGAGTGCACGATCGATGATATATGCAAAGAATGTTCCAATTAATTTATGGAGTGAAGCTATCAACACAGCAGTGTATATTCTAAATCGCACTCCAACCACTCAAGCACCCGATTGAACTCCATACCAATTATGGACAGGTAAAAAGCCTATATTGGACCATACAAAAATCTTTGGATGTGAGGCGTACATGCATATTCCTAAAGCGCTTCGTACAAAACTGGATCCAAAGTGCAAGAAACTAATGTTTGTTGGCTACGACGGAAATTCTACGAATTATCGCCTTTATGATGAAGAATCAGGAAAAATTAAAGTTTCTCGCAACGTTATTTTCAATGAAAATGCAGCTGTTCGTTTTCCAGGAAGAAATACGGTTGAGATACAAATAATAGAAGACAACACTGATGATGGTTGTACTCAATCAAATGAACACGAAAACCAAACAGAAAATCGTGAATCTGAAAATAATAGAACTGAAGGAATTCAAGACATAGAAGACGATTTAGAGAAACAAGAAGCAACAACACAGCAGTCAATAAATAGTCAAGTCAATGCTGACTATAAGTTACGCAATCGCGACAAAATCAGAATGCCTGCACGATACGACTACGAGGCGAATTTTGCTGAAGCTGACATTCTTGAGACGTTTGAGGAAGCGATATCATGTACAGAAGCGAAAAATTGGACGAAGTCAATACAGGAAGAATTAAATGCACTCGAAAAGAACAACACATGGGAGGTTGTTAAGTTACCACCCGATAGAAGTACTATTGGATCAAAATGGGTTTTCAAAGTTAAAAGAAATCCGAATGGAGATGTTGTTCGGTACAAATCAAGACTTTGTGCAAAAGGGTGTGCACAAAAACAGGGCATTGACTACAATGAAACATTTGCACCGACAACACGTTTTGACTCAATTAGGATTCTTCTCTCCGTTGCAGCAAGAAATAATTTTGAGATAATGCAGTTCGATATAAAAACAGCGTTCCTGTACGGCAATTTGCAAGAAGACGTTTATTTGGCCCCACCAGACTCGAACATGGTATGTAAGTTAAAAAAAATCATTGTACGGCTTAAAACAAGATTCGCACTGTTGGAATACAACATTTCACAGTTTTTTGAGCAAGTACGGCTTCGTACAAAGTAATGCTGATAATTGTGTCTATCGGGAACAATTCAATAATGTGAAAGTACTATTAATACTATATGTTGATGATGGATTAGTCATGGCTGAAACCAAAGAGGCACTGAAAATAGTAATTCATCATCTAAAAGCGACCTTCGAGGTTAAAATAAACGAACCGGATAATTTTGTTGGACTGAAAATTGAACGAAATCGTGAAAAACGTTCCATTTTTATTCATCAAACAGACTATATAAATCAAATTATAAAACGATTTAACCTTGAAACAGCAAATCCTATAAGCATTCCGGCTGATCCACAGATACATCTCAATTCAACAGACAATAGTCAAGAATCAAAAGAAAAATATTTTCTGTATTGAGATGCCGTCGGTTGTCTAATATTTGCCGCAATAGTCAGTCGACCGCAGACATCTCCTTTGCAGTGGGAGTTGTCAGCAGATTCCTGTCAAATCACACGGATGCCCATTGGAATGCAGTAAAAAAGAATAATTAATATTTAATTGGCACAAATAATCGAGGAATTGAATACAAACATTCAATCAATGCTGAACAACTTGTTGGATATTCAGACTCGGACTATGCAAATGACAACGATACACGAAGATCAACCTCCGGATATGTTTTCATACTCAATGGTGGACCGATAACATGGAACAGTCAACGACAACATTGAGTCGCACTATCAACGACCAAGGCTGAATATATGGCTGGATGTGCAGCAGTTAAAGAAGTGAATTGGTTGCGTCAGTTGTTAAAAGACATCGGTGAAGAAGTGAATGGTCCCTTCACACTATTTATAGACAACCAAAGTGCAATTCGATTGATTCATAATCCAGAGTTCCACAAACGAACCAAGCATATCGATATTCGATATCACTTCATTAGAGAGAAAGTGAAACAAGGAGAAATTTATGTACAATACAAATGTACTAAAGATCAATTGGCCGATATCTTCACTAAACCACTACCCTCGGATATATTCAAAACTCTACGAGACTCTATTTCGACGATTAAGATTTAAAAGATTTGCAATGTATTTAATTCAAATAACTCAAAAATTTTTTTTGACGAGTTCTCATTTAGTGGGAGTATTGAATTATTGAAATGTCAAACTGTCAATCATTTTTGGTACGTTCGTTCGATGTACTATTATATAAACTAATGTGTAATACAGGCTTTATAAAGTTATACTTAAGCACTGTATACTGAAATATTTTTGAGATAATAAAAAAACTGACTTCCGTTTAGTTCTTCAAATAAGTCAGATGTACTTTTTATTGTGGAGATTTTTATCGTGGTACGTCTTGTGAAATCACAATTTTAAATATTAATACGAATACATTTTTTTTTATCGTTGTCACAGAATCATTTAAGATAATGGTGATGCCCTTCAATTTTGTAGAAATTCGCTAGGTTTCTGAATTGAAAAAAAAAAAAAAAATTCCAGACCGTTAATCGATATTTTACACCTTTTAATGATTCTACAAATATAGAAATAGGGTGGATCATAATTAAATGAATGATTTGTTTGTTGAATGAATCTGTTGGACGTGTCAACTCCTTTTCCTGTTACCGAATACGTTGCGTAACCATAAACAAAAACCAACATTACCGACAAATACAAGAAACCAACGATATAGAACGAACGCATCAAAACGATTACCAAACGATGAGAAAAGAGTCTCTCTGAATTAAAATCGCGAAATCTCGAATCCCGTTTCCCTTTGTTTTAGAGGGTGAATCCGAGTTCTTTTGAAAATTTATCCGTATACGCGAGTGGGCTAGACATTGCTATTGGAAGTGTTGGTGTTATTTCGATTATAAATTCCACTTCGTGTAATTAGTGATTAAATGGAACATGGCGACTATCCGGGTGAAACAGGCTTCATTACAGAAAGGCCTAAAAATAGCTCTCAAGAAAAGAAAGGATTTCCAAGGCAAGGATCCGGATGTGACACTGCAATATTTGAAGGCGAACTTAACCGAGAGTGGTAGCTTCCTCTGGTCTTACTCAAATAAGTTCACATCAGCAATGCGAATTACGAGATGGCTTGGCGGATTATCACCGATTGGAATAGTCACTTCCACCATGGAATAGTCATTGTGAGATCATTCTCGTGAACACCATCGATAAATCGAACTCAATATCCAACATATCGAGAGCTCATCGAATTCTTGGACGAAAGCTGGGAACAATTGAAAATAATTTCAATGCTCAATTCAACATTAACACCTTGCCCCACCGTTAAATCAAAACCCATCACTATCCTCGCCTCCGCATTCTAGTTCCATCGTAGAAATGGAAACACACACAACTCGTTCATTCATCGCCACATCCACCACTCGGGATTCACCAACCTGTTCATTTTGTGTAGAACATCACAACGTTTTCCAGTGCAAGCAATTCAAGTTTCTCACATTCGGCCAGAAATCAAACGGTGTCCCTTTGCAGATGTGCTTTATGGCAATCGCTGCTATTAAACATAAGAACCAAGAATTTGACAAATAAACCTTCCTCTTGGATTTAGGCCCGAAGATAAACTTCCTCTCGGAAATCGCCACAAATCGGTCTCCATCGGCTGATTTCTTCGGCTTCAGGATCAGTTCTGAGCATCAGAACCGGTGATTTTAACTAAACGTAAACATATTCGTCGAAAGTTGTTGGCAAATTTGGTTGTTCGCTGGCCTCTAGTGTCGTTATCGCAAAAATCATGTTTCAAGAATTGTAGCCACTCATACTTTCGTGTCTGATATATAATATCTTAGAGATGGTCCACGTATCGTCGAAATCATCTCCAGGGACTTGGTTGCAGTAATGGTGGAGGTTCTGGGTGAAAGAGGCAAACAGGAGGCTATAATAGCCTCCGCCTACTTTCCTGGAGACTCAGAGTTAATACCTCCACTTCAAGTTAGGCGGCTGATAGCTCATTGCAAATGCAATGGGCTGGCCTACCTGATAGGATGCGATGCAAACGCGCACCACACGATGCACGGACATCAATAACAGGGGTGAGTACCTTTTTGAATTTCTGATCTCAAATAATGTAGACATTGTCAATAGGGGAGGGAAACCTACTTTTATAAATGCGATTAGGCAAGAGGTCCTAGATTTGACACTTGCTAGTCCGCATTTCAGCGAATTGGTCAAAAACCGGCTAGTGTTTGAAAAGGCCTCATTATCGGATCACTTGCACATCAGATTCGATTTGGCGGCTGAGATCATGCAGCGGCAGGAAATCAGAATTCCAAAACTGACCGACTGGGACTCTTATAGAGTCTCACTCGAATTAGAAATACCCTCGGTTGTGGGGAACATAGAGTCTCCAGAGGGCTTAGAGATCTGTTCAAACCAGCTGCATAGTTCTATACACTTGGCTTACGAGAACAGCTGCCCGTTAAGGCGAAGAGAGCGAAGAGAGTCCACAAAGGTGGTCCGTTGGTGGAACGGGACGCTGGGTAAACTGCGGAAAAAATCGAGAAGATTATTCAACAAGGCTAAGCGCACCGGAGAATGGGGCGAGTATAAGATGGCCTTGACGGAATATAATCTCGAATTAAGAAGATCCAAAAGGGCTACTTGAAGGAATTTCTGTGAGGGAATCAATGAATTGCCCTCTGCAGCTCGTCTCCAGAAAGTCCTTTCCAGGGATCATTCAAATGGTTTAGGACTTCTCTAGAAGCAAGATGGGAGGTTCACTGAAAACCGGAAGGAAACTTTAGAGGGGGAAAATATATACACCCAGCAAGGTGCGATGGGCTTTCAAATCCACTGGAGGGGATGGTATCTTTCCAGCTTTACCTCAAAAAGGTATTGAGGAAATACTCCCCAGCTTGATCCAGATGTTTCGGGCAAGTTATGCTTTTAACTATATTCTGAAACTGTGGAGGAAGGTAAATGTGGTCTTTATACCAAAGGGGGGGGGGGGTCTTCCAGACACCCAGGCCAGGGCATATCGGCCAATTAGCCTCATATCGTTTCTATTGAAAACGATGGAAAAAATTCGCTGCATCGGGACCAGTTTGCGTATAAGACTGGTAAATCCACTGTGATGGCCCTTAGCGGTCTAGTCACGAGGATTGAAAAAGCAGTGACATATAAAGAAATTGCCCTTTGTGCCTTTGTGGACATTGAGGGGGCGTTTGATAATACCTCCTATGGATCTATAGAGAGGGCAGCAATGGGAAAAAGGGTTCCACTTTCTACAATTAGGTGGATCCGTTCCATGCTGGAACATCGTGAGATTACTGCCAGACTAGGTGGCGAGTCAGTAACCATCAGGGCCGTAAAGGGCTGTCCCCAAGGAGGCGTACTATCTCCTGTTTTGTGGTCATTGGTTATTGACAGACTACTGGTCCTTCTGAGTAGCCATGGGCTTGATGTCCAGGGCTATGCGGGTGATGTGGCTATCATAATCTGAGGCAAGTTTGATGAGGTCATTTCTGATCGCATGCAAAATGCACTCAATATAATATGGCAGTGGTGTTACCAGGAAGGACTCAGTGTCAATCCAAGCAAAACTGGCATTGTTCCTTTTACGAGGAGGAAAAAGCTTGCGCTTACAGCTCCCTCGTTAAACGGTACGGTACTACTGTGCCTTTTTCCAGCGAGGTTAAATATCTAGGGGTTATCCTAGATCAAAAACTGAACTGGAGCAACCAAGGCTTTCTGGGCCTGTCAAAGACTCTATGGGCGTACTTCGGGACTACAACCAAAAATGATCTACTGGTCATTTTTTACAATCATTAGGCCTATAGTCACCTACGCATCGGTTATATGGTGGCCTAAAACTGAGCAGAATGCAACGCAAACCTTAATGAAATAAGGTTCAGCGTATAGCCTGCATCGGTGTTACGGGCTCAATGAAATCATGTCCAACCGCGGCGATGGTGTCACTTCTAGAACTGACACCGTTACACCTGCTTGTTAAAAAAGATGCTGCAATTATAGCCCTGAAAATGTAGGCGGAAGGAAATAACAAACCAGGCAATACGGTGGGTCATCTGGAAATCCTTAAGGAATTTCAGACAGACCCTACCATAGGAATGACTTCCGACTGTCAGCTAAACTGAACTTCCACAAACCATTCTGTGTTAGGTTACCTGACCGGGATGTGTGGAGTGCAAGTTGACCATCCTTTGAGCGAGGGTCCATGGTATGGTTTATAGATGGATCAAAAACGGAAGATGGGGCGGGGATAGGAATACACGGGAGTGGCACTACCCTCTCGAAGTCCTTGGGTACCAATGCTACCGACTTGATGCCAACAAAATTCGACCCAGCGTCGATACGTAAAGATCTATGCAATAACCTCGTCTTGCTGTCATACATTTCCATGCTACCAAAAATGCCTCCGTCGTCGTATCACTCGCTAAGACGAACGACGAAAGATAAACGTAAAGTTTCACTGACCTTTGCTCTTTCGGTCTTACGTGATATGCATTAAAAGGACCGGCCTAATCCATCCCAGCCTGCGCGAATGGTTTTAGAAATTGTATTCGTGCTGCTGGAAAGTCTGCCGTCAACTGCATTTGTAAGATTGGCCTTGTATACATTTTTGGGCTACGAATCTCGTTAACTTACGCCGTCGCACTTTTAAGGGTGACCCATTCTAAAAAAACCACTCAAATAACTCCCAGCGGAAGGCCTATATCAAAAAAAAAGTGTTGATACAAAAGTTGCAAAATTTTTGGGGGGAATCAAATGATGCCCTTCAATTTGACCTTGAGGTCAAATTTCAATGTCAACTCGGTTTTTTAATGGAAACACCTATTTTTGAGTCAGGATTATGAAAGATGATACTGAATGGCTGAAAGTAGAATTACACGCACTTTTAGAATCCAGAATCAAAAACAAGTGCTTCCATTAAAAAAACCGAATTGACCTTGAAATTTCGCATGGCGAAGTTTCTTTACTACAGATGCTGCACACTATAGAATTAGTAATTCTTGTTTTGTTACAATGATAGTTGTTGCCCGGATATTTTAAAACTTCGTTATTTCCCTTGGTATTTTGGCATTCTTAAACCATCGTTGAACTCGAGGGATTATCTTAAACTGGACACTCTGGAGTAAAACACATTTCCATATGCTGCCTCGC
The DNA here is from genome assembly GCA_958295665.1 of Tipula vernalis. Lineage (NCBI taxonomy): Eukaryota > Metazoa > Arthropoda > Insecta > Diptera > Tipulidae > Tipula > Tipula vernalis. Next base: position 402,308,635 of record OY282558.1, on the reverse strand, counting down.
CAACATCACAAAATCCATGGATCTCAAATTCCACGTCGCTAGTGATTGAGATCCATCTCGAAATGGTGATGGTTGATAGCACTGATACGTCTTCACGTATATTTCCCTACTGATCCTTTAATTCTTTGGGAAGCTCCTCATTCCAATCCAATTTAGTTTTCCACATAGGTGTTGAAATAAGATTTAGACCGGTACTATGGAAGGTACCACAAAGCCGAGTAGATCGAACACGCGATTTGCTTCACTCAATAGGGTTCCCTTTGCATATTTTATATCCGATTCAAAGTGTGCGGAAAAGGTTAATACATCTTGTATAGGATTCCAGCATGCGAGTCTCGTCATACTATCTTTTGGCATTTACGATCTTCAGGTGCTACCACGGTCTGCCGAGAAAATTTTTATAGATTTGCAGAAAATACAAATTATTGGGTACGAAACCTCACCAGCATGGGATACAATGAAGACTGCATTGTGGGACCGACTATCAACACGTCATTGAGAAATTTACCCGTTGAAATATTTGCCGAAGCTTCGAAGACTACTCTCATTTTAATACTCCACCTGTCGCCTTTAAAATACTATGGTGCGGTAGATAATACCCCAGTTGCTTAATTTAACTTGATTTTAGGGGTTTCATATGTCATAGCGTAAGATATTAATTCATGAATTTTTGATACATCTCCTCAAATTGGGCATCGGTGGTAAATATCCTCTCGAGAGAACGTAATCGACCAATTTTTAAGCCGATTGAGTTCCATAAACGTAGTCGATTCGATTCGATTTGATTCGTAGGCGATTCGATTGGTTGTGGCAGAAGTGTAGAATTTTTGAAATCTATTTACTTTACTGGTTAAGGGAATTTGATTTGGCACTGCTTCAGCTTCCCACATTGCTCGTAAATTCAGCCAACTGAATATGTTTCAAATATGTTTTGTTTCCTCGACAAAATTCGTAATGAGAAAGCTAGGCCGCTACCTTTGGTAATACATAGGCGTTAACGGTCACTTAATAATCTTTTCGTTTTCATTCATTATAGCTGTAATACTTGATTGCACACGCTGATGTTAAACCAATTCCTGCGACTGGAATTCTCCTCTATACTGTTGGCAATTTGAATCGTCTTACAAACCGATGCAAAAGAACTTGCAAAGCAGAACCTAAACGTTCGGGATTTGCCAATTGTTTGACTAAGGCATAGAAAACAGCGTAATCGCGATAGGGGTTTGACTACAAATTTCTTGCTACCGTTTTGACTGCCTATTTCGCTGCTCGCTAGTGTTATTTGGCTCAGGCTGCAGCAACGTAAGACGTCGTTCTGTGAGACAATTGAAGCATCTAAGATCGGATTGAATGAACTCACATCGTTTATTGAGTGGTTTGTATTTGAACTGATCACACAGATATCAGACAGCTTTTTAAAGTTGTGGAACGTCTTTACATCTGTCGGGGCTCTTTCTCTGCCCATTTCTCCCTTGTATGTCCATCCAAACGCGTTGTCCATGTCGCTTCCAAACGCTTTGGGACCTCGCAAGTTTTCATCGGAATTTTCCACAAGTTGTCGCAGTGAGCTCAAACTGGGTAATTGAACAGATCTTTGATCCAGGAACATAGTTATGTAATAAAAGCCTCAAAATAGTTGGCATCAGTTATTGGGAGGTGCTTGATATGATTGCTTGCCTCTCCCTTTAAATAGCCCCGAAGATACCAAAATTTCTACCTCTTCGTTAGATTGGAACGATCGTAAAAATTGGAGCAGTATAGATCGTAAAAGCTTAGCATATCCATGTAATTTCTGTCAAATACTAGGTATTATAGTTTTAGGTAAACGAGGTGCATGATAGTGTGTGACTTGTGACGCATTTAGTGTTTGCTGGACCGCAACGATATGTATCCTCAACCAAGTTCCTAACTCAGTTTCTGTATCGTAGTAAATAACTTCTATCCCAGCTGGGTCAATTTTTTCTTCGGGCTTATTTTAAGTAATGTCCAGAGAACCTGCTCCATAATCTCAAAATTTTCCGCGAACTCATGAACTCTTTTTATCGTTTTGACGTTTCCGCAATTAATTCTGACTTATATACGCAAGAATTATTGAATCATCAACACTAAGAATTTGGTTCGCTGACATGTCCATCCTGCGTCAAATATTGCCAATTCCGCTTATCTATCAACCAACAACTTATGGCTGATCTTCCAGCGCCATGCATGATTCCTTCTGGACTATTCTTGCATAATGAGGTGGATTATGTTGGTCTGCTGTCAATCAAATTATTGGAAGCAGATCGCCCAAAGAATACATCTGTTTTTTCGCCTACCTGTCAACCTACCAGCATTACATCTCGAACTAGTGTCCGACCCAACATAAGTTGGCATTTCTACATCAACAAAGCATGAAGTCAGTCAATTCTGGAATAGCTGAAAAATTTAATCACATTGAAAGATGGAATTACATGGATCTTCATCCCATCGCTTCACCTCATTTCGGTGGTTTATGGGAATTAGGGGTGAAATCTGTGAAACATTTTCTTGGTCGGATCATAGATTATGTCTTACTCACAATTATGTCCGGTAAATGGCCACGACGCTTTTCATGACTTGTCGAATGCGAGCTTTCAGGTCAGCAAGGAACTGTAGCTCCACAGAAAAATATCTGGTGTTGTCAAATCGGACATCGTGTGGTCACAAAACATTTGTTATAAAATGGTCATTGTTTAACCGGCTGTGTGCCATGTGGCACCGTCCTATTGAAAGAAAAGGCATTTCATACCAAGTTTTTTAGTACTTTTACCAAAATGTCGCGCAGCACTTTGAGTGCAAACAACCAAAGATTTATTTTCATAAAGCAGTTGGGTGCTCCATAACAAATTGTTGTTCACAAAAAATTAAACCGTATTAAAATGATATCAGATTTGTGACGGTCGACCTTCCGGGATAAAAACCACTCTGAGCTTGCGAAATTAATGCTTACAACTGGAAAAATAAGGATTTGTTTACTATGGCTTCAAAAAGTTATCGCAACCTAGCACTTTTTACCCGATTTAAACATCGGTCGGATGAAGGAGATCTTCCATGGATCTAGAAAAAATAACCTGCGGGCTATTTCGGAATAGGTACGAATACGTAAGTATAAGATTCTTATTTGAATTGAATCAGATTCGATTAACAGATGAACAAAGTTGTTAAGGTCGACTCAACATTGCAGAAAGCTCCAATCGGAGTGGACCAGAAATGCATTCATGGAAACGTGATCAACCTTCCTAAAATAGAAATAAAAATTATTATTAAAAGTCAAACCAGATTGGAGAAATGCTTGAACTGTCGGTATAAAATTAGCTCACAAACAGATAAGGTTCAAAAGTTGTCCACAGCTGTTGTATATAGGGCAGAAGAACAAGTTAGGATTTCATCAACGTCGATCCAAGTAGCATCTCAGAGATTAAAATTGCCGAATTTGATGAGTTGTTCGCCTGATCACCAAAGAATCATCTCAACATAATAGTCAAGATTTGCCTCACTGGAAATATATAAACAGCAACTAAAATCACAGATGAGATGATGACCTTCAAGGTAAGAATGATGAACAATTAGCTACATGGAAATATGGCCCTTCATGTTTCCTATAAGATCGACATACCTTGACGGAAAATATTGTCCAAAACGCCCGTAATATAGAAATACCTTAGCCTAACCATGATAATGCTTTATGAAAATAAGCTCGTAGCATTCCATATCACCAACAGATTGATGCCGCCGCCCATAGTGGTGGGTTTAAAATGGGAAACAAGCAAGTATTTTTTAAGCTTAAGTATTATTAGCGGAGAGTGTTGGTCGTCAGACGCAGCAATCACGTTATTTTCCTCCAAAGAGGTTAAAGACTATAGAGTTAAAATAAGCAAACGTCAAGCAAGGACAATTCTCCGCGAAAAAGAGAAAGACTAAAATAGGTAAAAGGGCCATATTTCGAATTTTATCCAGTGGATTGGAATGATGTGGGTTGCTTAAAATAAAACATGATGGTCCACGAATTTCATGCAGTAGCATTCGGATATAGAACCATTCAGCATTTTTTGGATGCACCGTATACACTCGTCCCAATTAGTCACTTTTGAAGATTTCATCATGACCTTCGACTGGAGGTTTGTCTGGTTATACATCGTCATATAGCAACACAGGAAAAATACACGTTTTGTCATATTCATAGATGATTCACTGCCTACTCTTACTGCAGTTTCTCTCGTAAATAAACTCGTTGACCATTTTTTAAATAAATGTATTGGGAAACCCATATTCGCCAAGCCGCTTCATTACTATTTATATATCTGACCATTGGGTTGTTTTCTCTGGTTATTGTGAATGCAGCCATATCTCAGCCTTTGTTAACATATTTGCACACATATTCAATTGATTAAGGCTAGCTAAGGTGTTTTGTACAATAGTGTTTAATAGAATGACTGGTGTTATTTTTAGCAACGAATAATGAAGCATTCAAACTACTAATGATAAGTTGAAAGGCCACACATTTCTTCAAAATCTGGCCAAAAGATTTAATTGGATCAACTGATACAAAACGAATTCCGGTTGTATTTTCTGATAAGTTTTGTCTGTCGAGCACAATTTTTTGTTTCTACATCGTTAGCGATAAAGTCGTCTAATGTATATTTTGTAATACTGTAATGAAATACGTGACAATCATTAAATGTATTTGTGTAGTACTGATAATGTATTTCAGCACAATCTCTTAAGTAGCTGCCGCCAATAAATAATGACTAATTGTGTACATTGAAAGTTCGATAATTTTGCAAGTTTCCAGTATGTACTGCAATGTAATTTATCACGTTGAATAGTCATCCACTTAACGAATACTGAATGTACATTTCAAGTACGGTGAACAATACAAATCGCAAAATTATTTCTAAGCGATAAACAAATGTATTATAGATATGATTTGCACCTGTGATAGTTAATAATTATAAGTATCCCCAGGTCTTATCAAAATTTTATTAATGATATTTATTCTTTTGAAATGATAAGATGCACACGCATGTATTAATACGGAGGTTAAACGACAAGATGCACAATGCGTGATACAGCATCGTAAAATGGTATATACTCGTAATTGATAACGTTTAAGAGCAAATGGAACTACTGCTTCGATAAACAATTTTGTTTCTTTAGACAGGTGTTCAACGGAGTACATAACATAATTTTATATGGTAAACAAACCAAATTCTTTGAATTTTCTTATCAAATTAAAATATTTAAACAAATATTAGGAGTTACCATTTTACGTTTCAGCGGTTAATCCCACATGACTCACATAACACCAAGCCTGCATTTACCTCATACTTCTATAGTAAGTAAAGTTGAAAATCAAAGTTTTATATAACTTGACGTGAGAAATAGTTCAGTTAAGTGGAACAGGCTTCTTATCAGCCACAGACAATATGAAATAAAAATTCTAACCACGACATTGAGTGATATTGTGGGACTATATGCGATTACAAATTGTAACCGAACGAACTTAGAATTTTTCAATTTATGATGTACTTTTGATGGCGATTTTATCATTTTAGGTTATAAAACAAGTGTTAGTAGATATCATCAGCATGTTGTACATAGTTAAAATCTTTTTCTAAATTACTGAACATTGCTAAATGACACGTGATATGCCTTTGGCTCTTAGTATAATTCGACCAATTATTTCCCATTCTAAATTTTGTAGAAATACAGGGTGTCCGCCGGGAAGGTATACTACTTTGTTTGTTTATAATTTTTGATTAAATGAAAGAGAATGGATCTTATATTGATAAATGTTTTATTTAATGTCGGCAATTATGTATGGAATACAATATCAGATAAATGTCCGCCTCTGTTAGCCTCACAAATGCGAGCCCTTTTGAGCACATTTTTCATTACATTCTCACACATTTTACGCGGTATTTCATTAATTTCATCACGAATATTTTGTTTGAGTTGCTCAAGCGTTTCTGGTTTGTTTGCATAAGCCTTGCTTTTTAGATATCCCCACAAAAAGAAGTCCGGAGCAGTCAAATCAGGCGACCGTGGAGGCCAATCAACATCACCATTTTTTGAAATAACTTGTTGTGGAAAGAGGTCTCGCAGTAATTCCATTGTAATCCTGGCTGTATGCGATGTGGCACCGTCTTGTTGATACCACATGTTAGTCAAGCCCAAAGCATGCAGTTGTGGCGTTAAAAAGTTTTCAATCATATCACGATATCGCTCCCCATTCACAGTTACCGTTACGCCGTTTTCATTTTCAAAGAAGTAAGGTCCAATGATTCCTCCTGACCAAATTGCACACCAGACTGTCACTTTTAATGGATGTAAAGGTGACTGATGAATAATTTGAGGGTTATCCATTGCCCAGAACCGACTATTCTGTTTATTCACATATCCATTTAAATGAAAATGTGCCTCGTCACTCATTATGATTTTTTCATGAAAATCGGGGTTGTCAAGAAGCTCTTGTGTCAACTGAATCTTAAATGGAAACAAATGCAAATCCTTGTGCAAAATTGTGGCCAAACTTGTTCTTTGAAGACCAAGCTCCTGAGCACGGCGTCGAATTGAGGTTGACGGATTGTTTTGAACACTTTCTTGAGCAGCAGTAATGTTTTCAGCCGATCTTACAGTATGTTGTGGCCCATGATTGGGCCTATCACTTACAGACCCTCTTTCTTCGAAATCATTCACTACACGATAAATAGTGCGTTTTGTTGGCACGTTGTTTCTCCCAAAAATTTCACGTAACTTTCTCATCGTCACAGTAATCGATGATTGATTTTGATAAAATGTTTTAACGATTAAAACACGTTGGTTTATCGAATATTTTTCCATAATAAATTTGCCACGTGTCTACTTCACGACTGCCAAATATGAACTGTCAAAACTAACGTTTACCAAAATGGCGGCAAAACAAAGTAGTATACCTTCCCGGCGGATTCCCGTATTAGGCCACGATTATTTCAACTTTATAGTAAAGTAACATAAAAACTTAAGTGGTGCATTTTTGCTCCAGCACTTAAGGAGAATCGTCATCTAAGTAACTGCCAAATCTTTTGGTTTTCTTTAAAATTACATATGAGTCTGAAATGACCCATGCTGAATATTTTCAGCTTGGAGCATAATGTTGCTTCAACCTACGTTTAAAGCTGTCCTTGCTTAAGTAAAAGTCGAACAGATGTTCGATTTTATTAAAAGTCTTCGACATCATGTTTACCGGTACATTGTCACCATAGTTTGTTCTGTGTTTATTCAGATGAAGAGACTCTTGATCTCTTAAATTCCTACGTTGCAATTTTGCTACCACCGAGTAAACATTTTAATTTACTTATTACTTGTGTGAAAAGTTGAATCAGCAGTTTAAATCTTTTTTTATTTTTATTTTTAAAATATTGGTATGTGAAAAATAAGTGAAATCATGATGTTCTCATCTCCGCCTCAAGTAAAAATGGCTGGGCCAAATCAGCAGACAGCAATGTCCACAAGCGATTTGCCACCGAACGTCACGATCTCAGATATTTTTAATAAAAATACAAAAGTGCAGCATAGTCCAAAGCGACAACAAATTTTAAATGTTCAAAAAATTTCCCGACCAGGCAATTTAAATCAAAGTGAAATTATTAATTTAAATAACATTGGTGTATTGAACCATAACGAAACTAAAAGTGCATCGTCGCTAAATATTGACGATAAAACAAACAATGACAGTGCATCGACATCAGATGATAATAAAATAAACAGTGATGTAGGTCAGTGTTTAGTGCAGACGGGAATAGACCGGTATATTACTGTCCGATCAAAACGAAGAAGAAGCCCCAGATCAGCGGCCAGTGCAAGCGCGAATAAATTCACTAAGCTAGCTAGCGTTGAATTAACGCATGGTAATAGGTATTCTTGCTTGGTTGTTGACGACCCGCCGGCCGAAAAAACTCCAAAAACTGAGAAGCCGCCACCAATCTATTTGAGGGAAGAATCAAATAGAGAACTTGCTAAAACGATCGAGTTTATTACTGAAGGTGCATTTTATATTTCCGGGATCAAAAGAGGAGATATAAAAGAAACAAAAATTCAACCGCTCAATATTGATGCTTACAGAGCGTTAATTAAACATTTTGACCAAGTTGGTAAACATTACTACACGTATCAACTAAAGAGCCAAAAAGGATTGGTTGTTGTGTTAAAAGGAATAGAGAGTTACGTGGATGCAAACGAAATTCAAGCTGCTCTCGCTGAAAAAGGTTTCCAGTGCAAAACTATTACCAATATTTTTAATCGGGAGAAGATTCCTCAGCCATTGTTTCGTCTGGAATTAGAACCAGACAATAAAAAGGTTAAAGGCAACCATGCAATATTTGTCCTAAAATATCTACTGCACAGAAGGGTTACCATCGAGGAACCCAGGAAAATAAATGGGCCGGTACAGTGCGTTAAGTGCCAAGAATATGGGCACACTAGAGCATATTGCACTTTGAACGATGTTTGTGTTATATGTGGTGAACTCCATAATTCAAAGGTTTGCAATAAAGCAAAAAAGGAAGCATCAGTGAGAAAATGCAGCAACTGCGATGGAAATCACACAGCTAATTATAGAGGGTGCCCAATTTATCTAGAATTAAAAAGGAGAATTAATCCAAAGCAGCGAGTAGAACAGCGAATGCTTAATCTTCATTCTTCAGCTAGAACAGAAGCACGACCAGAAATGCTAAACACAAACGCTCAAAATGAAAAACAGTACGCAAATATAAACGGCAGCGTGCACCAAGGGGTTTCATACGCAAGTGTTCTTAAAGGTACCGCTCCTAAAGTTCAATCAAGTGAAGAGGGAAACATCTCAACAGCTTTAAATAAATTGACTAATATGATGCAAACCTTCATGGCGATGATGGAGAGAACCATGGATTTAATGATGCAGAATATGAGCACGCTGATGCAGGTAATCGTAAAAAGCTAGAAATGACCATCATCAAAATAGCCATATGGAATGCAAACGGCCTAGTACAACATAAAGCGGAGGTACATGCATTCCTCACTGAGCACAATATTGACATAATGTTAATATCTGAAACACGCTTCACCAAAAATAGCTATTTCAAAATTAATGGTTACTCTATTTATGACACCAAGCACCCAGATGGTAAGGCACATGGAGGCACTGTTGTATTGATTAAGCGAAGAATAAAACACTACGAACTTACGAAATATGAGAAAGAACATATACAATCAACGAGCATCTGTTTGCAGGAGTGGTCTGGAAACTGTGTCATATCGGCAGTGTACTGCCCTCCAAAACATGCTATAAAAAAACTCCAATTCTTGGATTATTTCAGCAAGCTGGGTATTAAATTTCTTGCGGGCGGCGATTACAGTGCTAAACATACTCATTGGGGTTCCAGATTAACATCGCCGAAAGGCAAACAACTTTATGATGCTATAGAGGAACAGTCCCTGGATTATTTTCCTGCCGGTAACCCAACTTACTGGCCCACAGACAAAAAGAAAATTCCTGATCTAATTGACTTTTGTGTAACTAAGGCCATTCCACGTACTTATGCTAAGGCCACCGATTGCTATGATCTGTCTTCTGATCACTTACCGGTAATAGTAACATTGAGTACTGATGTCCTAAGGAACGAAATATTGAACCGTCTTACAAACAAGAAAACTAATTGGGATCAATATAGGAGGCTAGTCGAACAAAATTGTCTTCTTAATATTCCTCTGATCACACCAGCTGATATTGATGCGGCGGCAGAAAATCTAAAAGATGTCATGACATTATCTGCTAAAAGGGCTACACCCGGCATAAGTAGTTCGGAAAAAGTTGATAAACTGTCGCATAATATACAGGAACTAATCCAGGAAAAGCGAAAGATTCGCCGTCAATGGCAGCAAACAAAATCACCGTTATTGAAGTGGAAATTAAATCGAGCTATTAAGGCCCTAGGATTTGCTTTGAGCGAAGAAGAAAACCAGCGCGTAAAGAACTACTTAAGTGATCTCTCTGCAACCGAGAGGACAGATTATTCTTTGTGGAAGGCAACAAAAAATTTAAAAAGGCCAACAAATTCGAATCCACCGATTAGACTACCAACTGGAAATTGGGCGAGAAGTGATCAAGAAAAAGCCAATGCTTTTGCTGCTCATCTAGCAATAGTATTCGTCCCACACGAAGAAGATAATTATTTTGTGCTACCCCAGCCAACGGATGATGGTTTATCCTACAAACCTATAAAGTATAACTGGAAGAAAGCTACACCAGGACATGATCTCATTACTGGAAAAATGATAAGGGAAGTGCCGGATAAATGCATAAAACTAATAACATTTGTATTCAACGCGATCATGCGAACCAGTTATATTCCTCAGAAATGGAAGATATCTTTGATCACAATGATACATAAGCCCTCATCATATCGTTCAATAAGCATGCTGCCCACAATCTCAAAGCTATTTGAAAAAATGTTACTAACAAAATTAAAACCAATATTAGAAGAACGGCGCGTTATTCCAGACCATCAATTTGGGTTCCGAAACCAACATGGTACTATAGAGCAAGTACACAGAATTGTAAATACAATCAAAATCACCTTCGAGGAAAATAAGTATTGTGCTGCTGCCTTTTTGTATATCGCCCAAGCTTTTGATAAAGTTTGGCACAATGGACTAATTTACAAAATTAAAGAGCTTCTACCGAAGAAATTTCACTCAGTTTTGGGAAACTATCTTCTTCAAAGGCAATACATGGTCAAACAAAACAGCGCAACTACTTGCTTAAATGATATTAATGCAGGTGTCCCGCAAGGCAGCGTTTTAGGACCAATATTATACTTGTTGTACACAGCTGATATACCTGTAACCAACAAAGTATTAATATCAACATTTGCCGATGACACGGCCATCCTGGTGTCTCACATTAATCCTGAAATTGCCTCAAAGGAATTGCAGAATCATTTAAACAAAGTCGCGGCTTGGCTGAAGGCATGGCGAATAAAAGTGAACGAAAATAAATCAACTCACGTCACATTCACGTTAAACAAACGCACCTGCCCACAAGTGAAATTAAACGATAAAAATATTCCTCAACAAACGAAGGTAAAATACTTAGGTTTGCATCTAGATAGAAGGTTAACGTGAAAAAATCAAATTGAAGTAAAGCGCAACCAAATAAAAATTACATTTTCCAAAATGTATTGGCTGATGGGAAGAAAATCTCAGTTGTCATTAGCCAATAAAGTTTTACTTTACAAAGCGATAATCAAACCCATATGGACATATGGTATTCAGTTATGGGGATCCACCAGCGCTTCAAATAGAGAACTCCTGCAACGAACCCAAGTGAAAATACTTCGCAGTATTACCAATGCTCCTTGATACATTCGAAATAGTAATATACATGACGACCTTGGGATCAAAACCGTTAAAGAAACTATTAAAGAATTCAGTTCGAAATATTATTCAAAACTAGAAGCACATCCCAACGAATTGGCCAGGGCGATAATAAAACAGCCGCGATTTAGACGCCTAAGAAGAACAGATCCACTCGAACTGATGAACCTGTGAACCTCTAAATTTAATTCGATATACCATATACATACTCGTATACGAGTAAGTATAGTCTAAATAAATTAAATTGCGAGCACTAACAATAAGTATTAACATTGGTTAAGACTTAAAATATGTAATAATTTTTAGCTTAAGATTTGATTACTTCTTGTGAGTTTCTTATGTAGAAAGATTCAAGAATAAAGCCATTGGCAACATTTAAGAGAAAAAAAAACCATTACGGGGAACGCGTTTCAGCAGCCGAGAGGAAATAATGGAAAAATCGCCAACACACACAGAGATAGATGTACTCTTGACTACGTAACTTTTGCAAATGTCAAGCTATGACGCTAAGATTTAGAGGGAATATCAACAACAGATGTACCAACTTAACAAAAAAAAAAACAGAACTCAAATCGGAACGATGGGAGCGCCACACGGTGGTTATTGCGGGAACTTGTTGATCAAGGAGTATTTCATCCTTTTCCAGGATATTTCCCCCTTTTCCAGAATACTTTTAAAGAATTTATTGTAGAGTTTGCATTTAATTGTTTTAATGTATAATAGCTGTCACTATATTGAATAAAAAGTTATGTTGGTGTTTTGAAAACCTAACGCATAGTAGACGAAGCACGACGGTAGAAGAAATAATGAAAGAGAGAGTTTTGTTTTATTTATTTTAATAATCTTTTAAAATCAAACCGACGTTACGACATCTTCAGAAGTGGGATACGAAGGAGATTTGGATGCGATAAAGTGTTGACGAATATAGCTGTGTGATATCAGTTTTATTTAAAATAATCGAAAAATAATAATTTGTGAAAAAAAAACATGAATTCATCGGACGAAAAGATGGATGAATTAAGCGTACACGAATTGCGAGCCTTATTGAAAAGTAAGAACCTTTCAACGAGCGGAAATAAGAAGGTGTTACTAAAACGATTGGCACAGAACGATAATTCGGAAAACGAAACGTCACAACTGAAAATACACAATGGTTATGGATCTAAAAGTGAGGTGGACGAATTTTCACCTAATACAAGTAAAGTGTTGAATTTTACCAGCGGCTATGCGGATTTGGAACGAGAACGAGAATTAATTGATCGATAAAGGAATTTAATTACGAAAGAACGTGAATTACTAGAGTTAGAACGAAAGTTGTTGATTGAGAAAAAGGAACCTCAAAGATCGGTATTATCTACCAAAGAAGTGATCGACATTATACCTGAATTCGAGCCAGGTAACGCAAAGTCCTTGTCATCGGTACAATGGATTAATCGAATCGAATCGTTAAAAGAAATCTATAAAATCGACGATAGATTATTAATGTTAGCGATTCCATCAAAATTATCATACACTGCAAGAATGTGGTTTATCACATTCCAAGACAAGTATTATGATTTCGAGAATTTTAAAAATAAGTTTTTGGAGAATTTCAAAACAAACATTAGTGAAGTGGAAATACATGACCAATTAAGAAACTCTATAAGACGTAAAGACCAAGATTTATTGGAATATTATTACGAGATGATTACGATTAGTGACAAAGTTAATATATCAAAGGAAGCCGTGATTAAATATATAATTCTGGGAATAAACGAAGTGAATTTGTCGAATTCACTACGTACACATAAAATCGCAACGTTCGATGAATTAAAAGATCGTAGCGAATGGTATAATAGTATGCAGCCAGTGCGAACGAGAAATCAACTGCAAACTTGTTACGCCCGCATTGTCGGAGAATAGGTTACGCTACTCTATTTTTATTTTTTTGCGTTAATAAGAATTTATAGTACGTTCCAATTCAAGTTAAATTCACTTTATTTGAGTTTATTCTATTATTGTCGGTAATAATTGTTTGTCTTGACTGTGACACGAATTAATTCTCGTTCACTACATATAAAATATGTATAATACTATGCAAGGTAAGCTGGTGGTAAAATGCTTGCAGAGATATCGCCCGTCCGCGATGAGAATTGATGTTAGAATCAATATCAGTGTAGTTGTATAAATGTATATACAGAGTATCAAAATGAGATACCAATGATCATTATGCTCATTTGTCTTTAGGCCAAAATACCTTTTTTTTTGTAATCAATAATCAGTTTGTGTGAAGCTTTCGCTCAACTTGGATCGGTCAATGTTAGCGTATATCCAATTATTAATAAATATATATTTTTTTTGGGTCGCTAAGTGAATTAAAGGTTGATCTCAGATCTAGGTAAAAATCTTTGTGCATGTGCATATATATTAGCAAGAGTGAAGCCTTTTCTTTGGGTTCCATAGGAATATATACTTGCAATTAGTGAATCATAATTGGTTATCGGAAAACTATCAAATAAATACACTCAAATATCTGGATAAATCATCAAAAATTTGAGTACATCCATTTTTGGATACCGTTTTGATAAAGACGGGTGAGTCAGTATTAATAATCGGTTCGGTAATAAGGTATAACGGGTTTTTTTTTGTTCTTAGAGTCTCAACGAAATATTATCAATGAAGGAATCGAGAAACTAAATGAAAATAAATCCGAACTTCAGTATAGTTTAGGAATATAAGTGTATCAATGATAAGCGAATTTCTTGATTGATGTATTGGAAAATTCCCACGAAATAAGGGAGGAATCGTTTCATTTGGCGACCAGTCGGATATTTTATAGTGTTTCTATAACACTACTTGGATACATCAAGCAACGATGCCAAGTTGGGCTATCAAATAATTGTGTGTGTGTGTATGTGTGAAAAGAAAAGTAAACTTAAATCGAGAGATCTCGGGTTTGAGTGGTATTTTCTGACACTTATCTTAAGTTGTAGTTAAAAAAAGAAAGTTTCCATTTTTTTTTTTGTTTTTGTTTTTTTTTGTTAAATGTTCAATTTTTTTAAGTATTGAAATAGTTAAATTTGTGAGTGTAGATTAAGTCAAGGAGCAAAACAGGGTAAATTTTCTTTTGTCAAATCAGTTAATTCCTTTTTTTTCAGCTAAGCTATTGTATCTTCCAAGGAGCGCTCTTCGGAATAAAATTGGTAAGCGACATACTTTTTTTTATTAATTAATTAAGCCAGTCTTGCTCTTTTAATAAAAACCTACACAAGTTATTAGTTTACAGTAAGATTATAAACATTTAGTTCTGCGATTTATTATGTTAAAATTTTTTTTTTTTGTATGGTGAACTATTTAAATGAGAGTAATACAGTGTCAAAAATGAGCTAATTTTCTTTTATTGTGATGGCGTGAAAGTGATCAGACCCTTGTGAACGATAATGTAGATTTCCTAAAGTGTGCACGTATGATTTGTTGGATCTCGCATATTCGGTAACCAAAAACCCCCCTAACCGCTAAAGCTACCCGAAATAAACGTGCATGTTCCCGAATGATCCGTAACAAACTAGCCATTATACTAAGGATTCATCAACGAAAGAAAATATTAACTCGATGCCAACGGTGAATACGTCTACATCAAAAGTGAATAATAATCCAAAACGATTTAATCAATACGATTCAAAACGCTGTTTTAATTGTGGGGAAATCGGGCACTTTTCGACACAATGCACAAAGCCTCAACGACGAGAAAGATGTAGCAGTTGCAATAAAGTACATCCAAAAGGTGGCCCTACAAATTGTCAACAAGACATTCAAAAAATTTATCTTATTAAACATGACGAATTTTCGGTGGATATGGTAATCCAATTTCCAAATAATACATCATACGAAGTCAAAGCGATCATCGATACGGGAAGCCCAATTAATATCATGAAGCGAGGAATTGTTCCTGAGGGAATAATAATTGAAAGGAACGACGGAAATCAATTCACTGGAGTGAATAATTCAAAAATACAAATTTGCGGAATATTGGAGTTGAATTGTAAAATTAATTTTAATAATTTTAACATTAAGTTTTATATTGTACCGGACGAAACAATGGGTTATGATTGCTTGATCGGTCGCGAATTTATTAGAAGTCCAATGGTAAGTTGTAACATATTAACTAATTTGGGTGGTGGTTCGATAAGCGTTAGTCCGAGTGAAAAAGTGGAACAGACATTGCGATGCAATTTGTTTGACGAGATCTTAAATATTGAGTATTTTTCAGACGATGACTTAGAATTAGAATCGAATCATGACTATAGAATAGGTCCATTATATGACGATAAAACGAAAGAATATTTAGTTCAGGATAGATTCAATAAATTGTTAAATGATTTTGAGAATCGACCGATTAAAACAACACCGGAAACCAAATACGAACTTAAAATTGTTCTTAATAGTGATAAGACCATCCACTCAGTTCCGAAACGACTTTCAATGCATGAACGTCAATTAGTGCGCGAAATGATTGACGATTTACTTGGTCGTGGCATAATACGACCAAGTACAAGCGATTTTGCTAGTAGAATCGTACTGGTAAAGAAAAGGAACGGTTCTCAGCGTATGTGCATCGATTACCGCGAACTTAATAAAATAACAATAAAGGAAAGATTTCCTTTACCATTAATAGACGACTGCATAGAAAAACTGCGAGGAAAGAAAGTGTTTTCACTAATAGACCTTCGAAGTGGATTTCACCACATACCGATAAACGAAGACTCTGTGAAATATACTGCGTTTGTTACGCCGGACGGGCAGTATGAATATCTAAAAATGCCCTTCGGATTAAGTAATGCGCCTTCAGTGTTTCAGCGGTTTGTAGTAATAATTTTTAGACAATTAATCGAATCAGGTGACGTAATAATTTACATTGACGATATCCTGGTGGCTACGGACACAATAGAAAAGCATTTTAAAATACTCACAAAGGTGTTTGACATATTGTATGCGAATTGTTTAAAGATTCAACCTGCTAAATGTAGTTTTCTTCGAGACAAAATCGATTACTTAGGATACGAAATTGGTCAAGATGAAATTCGCCCGACGTCGCGACATCTTGATGCAATTCAAAATTACCCATTACCTAAGAATGTTCACGAACTGCACCGTTTTATCGGTTTAACGAGCTTCTTTAGACGATTTATACAAAATTATTCGATATTAGCTAAACCCTTATACGATTTGTTAAAAAAAATGCTGATTATAAATTTGATAAGGTTGAGGCAGACGCATTTCAATTGTTAAAGTCTAAATTGACATCCTCACCAACTCTGAGTTTATATAATCCTAACGCAGCTACCGAATTACATACGGACGCTAGTCAAATAGGTTTTGGTGCTATCTTACTACAGCGTCAAGCAGATGGATATCTCCATCCTGTTTTATTTTATAGCAAACGAACGACCGAAACGGAAGCACGTTATCACTCATACGAATTAGAAACGCTTGCTATCATCTATGCACTGCAACGTTTTCATGTATACGTACATGGAATTCATATCAAATTAGTAACTGATTGTAATTCATTAAAATTGACGTTGGAAAAGAAAGATACGAATAATCGAATCATGCGATGGGCTCTGTTATTGGAAAACTATGATTACGAGATCGTGCATCGTGGTAATAACAGAATGCGACATGTTGATGCGCTTAGTCGTGCACCAAATATATTAATGTTGGAATGCAACCTTTCAAGAAATCTGGCGCATTTTCAGTTGACGGATAACGCCATCAAAATAATTTACGATGACCTAAACGAAAACGGAGAGAATAAATTCTATGAGCTGAGAGAAAATCTGGTGTATAGAAAATACAAGAACAGGCTATTGTTCTTGGTGCCTCAGGTTTTTGTCGATGAAATAATAAGACAACACCATAATATCGGACACGTAGGTGTTAATAAAACCGTCGAAATGATTAGACGTAATTATTGGTTTACGAATATGGTGGAAAGAATTAACGAATTTATTAAAAAATGTATGAAATGTCTCATTTACGAACCGAAAGCGCATAGAGAGGGTTTTCTCCATATATACGATAAATATGACAGGCCATTTCACACGATCCATGTGGATCATGAAGGTCCATTAGAAATGACCAGGCGAGGTTACAGGTATATTTTTGCGGTAGTTGACGGTTTTAGTAAATTTACGAAACTGTACCCGACAAAGACGACGAATACAACCGAAGTTGCCAAGCATTTAAAATCTTACTTTAATCAGTTCAGCGTTCCTTTACGGATAGTATCAGATCGGGGTACATGTTTCACCTCACATAATTTCAAGACGTTTATAAATGAGGTGAATGCTCAACATGTGTTGACCGCTACGAGTTCTCCTCAATCAAACGGTCAGGTCGAACGAATTAATCGTACATTTAAACCGATACTTTCGAAAATTGTTGATTCTGACCCTAATAAAAGTTGGGACACTGTCCTTAACGATACGGAATTTGTAATAAACAATACGCAGAACCGAACTATAGGAACTACACCTTCGATTGCACTTTTTGGCGTTAATCAAATTAAGTCAAATGATGTTCTGAAGCAATTTATTAATTCTCAGAATGAGAATACGAGTAGAAATCTAAACGAAATAAGAGACAGTATTGCAAAATGTACGCGAACGAACCAAGAGAAAAATAAACTTTATTTCGACAAGAAACATATAGACGCACATAAGTATGAAGTCGGTGATTATGTCTTTATACGAAACGTTGTAAACGAGCCGGGAATTAATCATAAGCTTTTACCCAGATTCAAGGGACCATACATTGTTACTCGTAAATTGTTAGGCGAACGATATATAGTTGAAGATGTTCCTGGACAACGCTTGTCGAACAAACCCTTTCATGGTGTCTTTGCGGCTTTTAATATGAAGCCTTGTAATTGGGATAAGCAATCAGAGTCGATTGAAGAGTCAGGTATAGCCGAATTGTAGAGTTTGCATTTAATTGTTTTAATGTATAATAGATGTCACTATATTGAATAAAAAGTTATGTTGGTGTTTTGAAAACCTAACGCATAGTAGACGAAGCGCGACGGTAGAAGAAATAATGAAAGAGAGAGTTTTGTTTTATTTATTTTAATAATCTTTTAAAATCAAACCGACGTTACGACATTATCTATAAATAAACGTCCTTTTATAAACAATTTTCGCATAGATTCATACTAATTGTTTAGCCAAGACAAGTGAGTGATGAATTATGCGTTATCTTATTCAGCGACACTATCGGAAAGACTGGTTTGCAGGGACACAGTTATAGATAAATTGGAATCCCAAAAACAAAGCAATTCGGGTTTTCATTATTTTGGAAGATATTGCTCGGAAAGAGTTAAAAATCAACTGGAGATAATTAGAGTGATCATTCCACTGTTCCAACAAATTCAGACATTCATAGCATGAAATGTAAACCCACTATTCGTGGAGAACCAAAACATATTATCACTAAAGCATTCACCAGTTGTGGCTACACGAAAAGGAAGGTTTTTACAACATATCGTAGAAACAGGCATAGGTCGGTCGAGCCTTGAATTGATTGATTTTAAAATTTAATCGACTGGACTGAAACCAAACTGTGTAAACGTGATTTGTTAAATCCCCACCTATACTAAATACAAGAAAATCGATTTACAAATTCACGTGCTCCACACATACATACAAACACATAATTAAATTTGTAGAACAATCGAATCGGTTCTAATGAAAATGTAAATTAATTATATGTGGATACGTTTTCCCCCCACCGTGACAGCAACAGGTGTCCCGGCTTTTAAATAACCTAATTTCTTAGTTACTATTCATAGAATATTATTTTTCATTAAGAAAAACCAAACGTATTTATTTACACAGATGTGGGATGATTACATAAAATACAAATACAGCAATGCATAAAATCGCTTTGGAAAAATGAAAAGAAAATTTTTAATAAAAAAAAAAAATTATAAAAAACACTAATTAATTTTAATTTTCTTCATTGGATGTCATTTGTTTGCTGATATATGCGTGTATGATGAGCGCTGTTCTAAAAATAGTACCTGAGGATTTATTTATTTTTGAGAATGTAGTGAGTGAAAAGTAATAATGGAAAATTTATGAAATGTATTCTCAAAATATTTCCAAATTGTGAGTGAGTTTTTGACTTACACACACACACACAAATTTACTATGGTTTATTATATTTTATTGCGTTAGTTTTATGTCTTATGGCGTACAAAGCATAAGTGATCAGTATACCTGCAAAAATTCCATTTTCTTGGGGCGTGAGCAGTGCTGTCATTCTGAAAGTTTTAAACGAAGTACGTTCAAATTTTCTTGGGTGTATTTCTAGACAGAAGGGAGTGTACACGAAATAAGATAATTAGACATTAGCCATAAATTTTGTTAGCTCTTTATCTATTTTACTATTAAAGCGTTAAGCTCTGTATACTGCTCGAGCTAAACAGTTTTTAACTCGGCCACAACTCTTCACGAGATCACAGATATTTTTGGATTATCGTTTTGGGAGTTTTAAGTTTTTATCGTAGAGAAGTGTACCGACCAGCTAAACCGTAGGTGAAATTTTTAATTTTTAACTATTTTTACCTAAATTTTACGTGGTAAACGGAAAATTTATCTTAAAGCAACTTGAGTTCCAAACCTTTTCACTTTCACCATCGGAATTTTGGCAGATATTCCAAATTCAGACACGTTAAATATGGGAACATGTTTGTCATAATCGGAAGATATTTTGGTGCAATTTAAAGAAATGTCATTGGCAGACAATACCTCAGTAGGTACCTAGGGTAACCAGATCTTAAATGACTAAAGCTGGACGAAGTCTGATAAAATCGCCTTAAAAAAAGCAGGACCGTTATTAAATCTCGAAATATGTTTGTATTTGATTTAAAAAAAATTGCTACCTAAAATTGGTTTAGAGGCGACGACTGGCTACAAAACATGGACGTGGTGGAATCTTATCTAGAAAAGTTTTTAACCCGCCAATTTGATTAATAATTTGATGGTGTTACAACTAATTCATTGATCATTAAATATATTGGTTAAGTCAGAAAATATATTTCAATGGAACTTGTGCGTAATCACAGCAGTTCCATTTAGGTCAAAGATAGAGTTTCTTAAATGAAACATGGCCAGAATTCAACAAATATTGCAAGACAATATATTGATTCTGTGGTTTTTAGAAAAAAAATTTGGGGAAATTAGATTTGCCAAAGAAAAATTTGTTTTTACTTTCATAACCACTCCAGGCCCTTACAACATTCCCGGGTTCCAGCACCAAATGGAGCTCGTTTGACAATGGTTTTTAGTGAAATTTTAATAAAATCTAATATAAAACAAAATTATTGACGCCCTGAAAATTTCTTGGGTCACCTTATTTGGGGTCGCATTTGTTTTAATAAAATAAGAGCCAAATTTAATAAATATTGCGGAACACCACTGATGATACTTTGGTGGATTTCATTCATCAGAAACATTGTTTCCCAAATTTTCTTTTTTTTAGGTGGCACGTTTGTGGATGGATTTTAATATAATTTTCTTTAAGTAGTTCCTAATATAACATTTATTAATTCCGCCTCTGGAAAATTCCTTTGGCCATATCATCTGAAGTCGGACTTCTTAATTAAACCATGGCTCAAATACAGGATATTTTTAAGTTGAAACTTTAAATTAAAAAAAGATATTCACCAAATTTATTTGTATATATTTAGCTAATTCAGACTAGTTTCCAGCATCAAATGGATGGAACAAACACATTTGTTGATGGAGTTTAGGGTAATCTATTATCTGCGATATTTTGTAAATTCTATAAATAATTCCTATTATAAAACCTATTATTTCATGGCCTAAAAAATTTTTCTGCTATAAGGTATAGGGGATCAGAATATTTTAAATAAAACGTGGCCCAACTGCAAGAAATATTTTGGAACACTAAGTATTTGAAAACAATTTCGATTGTTATAACAAACGCCTCTAAAATTTTACTGTAAAATTTATAATTCTTTGCAAAACTAATTTAAAACAAAAAATTCAAATGATTTGTCGTTTTTTTAAAAATACATGTATTTTCCCACCCTGTCTGAGATAATGGGATTTTGACAAGATACATCAAACTCTGATAGTAATATAAAATTCTGACAGTATCTGACGAATTCTGAGCTGGTTTAAAGAATTCTGATGAAATATTGTGAATTCCAACATAATACGTGGAATTCTGACATGATAGGTTTACCAAATTCTAAAAGATTTATCGAATTGTATAAAGCGAATTTTGAAATGATATATCGAATTCTGACATATGATATAGTATTTCGAATTCTTACATGATGTATAGAATCCGGATATTAAGTCGAATTCTGAGACGACATAATTAATTTTGACATCATGTGTCGAATTTCGACTTAATTCTGACAGATACATTGAATTCTGATAGTACATAGCGAATTCTGAGATGATATATCGAATTTTGATATGTTTCGGCGAATTCTGAGGTAATATATCCGAATTCTGAATTATTATATAGAATACTGATATGATAGGTATACCAAATTCTAAAAGATTTATCGTACATAACGAATTTTGAGATAGTATATCGAATTCTGACATATGATGTTTCGAATTCTTACTTGATG
The DNA here is from genome assembly GCA_958295665.1 of Tipula vernalis. Classification (NCBI taxonomy): domain Eukaryota; kingdom Metazoa; phylum Arthropoda; class Insecta; order Diptera; family Tipulidae; genus Tipula; species Tipula vernalis. Next base: position 402,286,572 of record OY282558.1, on the reverse strand, counting down.
TAAAGAACCCGGATATTAAATCAAATTCTAAGACAACATAATGAATTTTGACATCATGTGTTCGTTGTCATCATGTGACATCAATTTCGACATATTTCTGACAAAAACATTGAATTCTGATAGAATATACTAAATTCTGAGATGAAATATCGAATTACGACATTATGTTTCGAATTCTTACATGATATATAGAATTCTAATATGGTATGTCGAATTCTGAGATGATATATTCGAATTCTGACATATATGTCATATTATATAGAACTGACATGATAGGTATATCAAATTCTAAAAGATTTATCGAACTCTTACAGTATACAACGAATTTTGAGATGGTATGTCGAATTCTGACACATCGAACATGTCATAAAAAAGTGACACAACTCAAAAAATTTAGTTTTTAAGATATTTCGTCAAAAAATCGCGCAATAATCGATTTTATAACCTGACATAGTGGGGATAGTGACCATAGTGGTCATAGTTATTTTCAAAAATAGAAAGATCGGAAGGCGTCAAAAAAGGAAGATCGGAAAATTAAGCCGTCGCTCGAGTTACGTTATCGCAACAACATCCTGTATTTAATTTCATTTAAACTAAATTATATTAAATTACTATTTTGTTCCCATCATTTATTATAACGTAAGCTAAATTCTTTAATGATAATTTTATTTGATACATTAATATACAATTCTTAGAATTATAATTATAATTAATTATTTGTTAACGTAGCACTTCTAAATACCATGTAAATCATTTTTCCATATATGATAAGTCAGTTTTTCACGAACCTTCTAATAAAGAACATTAAAAATATATTAAATAGTTTTCTTTACCAAGTGATAATACTTAACTGGCGCAGTTGATAGGATTGATATTTTTAAATATCAATATATAAAAATAAAAGTATTTATCGTAAATTTTAAAAATAATATACAAAAATAACAATAATAATATATACATAATATAAAGTAAACCAAAAAGTATATAACAAAATAAAATAATATAATAAAGTAGAAGTATATAAACGTAGATAACGAAAAAGTAAATAAGTGAAAGAGAATAAAATAATTTAAAACAAAAGTGTGTGGAAACTTTTAAACGAAAATTTCGTTTACTGTGATATAAATTGTGAAAATTTTCTATCCTAATCTATATATATATAGAAAAATATCAAGAAAATTTATTCAAGTGCATCGCATAAAAGTGAAAAAAGTAAAAATCATAAACAGAAAATAACTATAGTTGTGGTATTCAATTCACAAAAATTTCAACATCAACGGCATATTGGTGTTTAAATATTATTGACGTCACAACGGGGCGATGAACAACTGGTATTGGGCAATAATCGGCAGTTTGGTCTGGTAAGTCTTATATTTTGTTATATTCGCTATCCTTTATATAGTTATTTCCTTTTATGTTCCCACCTTTTAAAAAACTTGGTAAATTGAAGAATTCGTGTATCACTCAACCAAAACATACCGCGGATTACGGTATAAGTTTAGAACATATTAAAATTAAAAGTAATAATTTAGTATCATTTAAATTAAATTCACTCAAAATGAATCCAGACGCGAATAACGCGATTTTTAATCACTTGCGTATACCCGACGCAATTAAGGATTTACCTCGATTCGAGGGAAATACTAGAAGTCTGTATGACTTTATCGACAATGTCGAAGAAATTCTTAGTTTAATGAAGGATATTGAAGGTACAAGTTACGCTAAAATTATATTAAGGGCAATACGGAATAAGATAGTTGGACCAGCCAACGACGTCTTAAACATGTACGGGACTCCACTGACATGGACTGATATAAAAAATAATTTAACGACTCACTATTCCGATAAAAGAAATGAAACTAGTTTAATTAAAGATTTACATTCTATGACCCAAATAAATGAAACAGTTGAAAGTTTTTATTCTAAAATAATAGATATATATTCTACAATAATAAACCATATTAAAATCCATGAAACAGATAATAACGTTGTTAAATCTAAACAAACACTCTATGAGCAAATGTGTCTAAACACATTCCTATCTGGCCTTAAGGAACCTTTAGGGTCAATCATAAGGGCAATGCGACCCAGTTCACTAGCAGAAGCATTTAGCTATTGTTTGCGAGAACAAAATATCAACTATATGAAAAATAATAAAATTCACATAGTTAATAACCAACCATTCAAACTTCACGGAAATGTTGGTTCAATCTCAAAGCCACAAAATAACCCACATCTGAGACAGAATATTTCATATAACCAAATACCAACTAGGAATATTTCACCTAATTTTAACTTCAGGACACCTTCAAATAATTTTTACAACCAATCTCCAAATAATTTTAATTATCCAAGACCACCTCAAAATTTTAATAATTTTAGAACCCCACAAAATTCCAATCACAAAACCTTTCAACAATATTATAAACCTCAACAATATTCAAACCAGTTTACAAAACCCAATTATCCAAAAACCAGAACCAATGGATATATCAAGTGGACATTCAAAATATAGATCCCCTAATCAATATCAAGCAAATAGAACAATTCAACCCACTAACCAGCCAAGATTTGTATCGGAAGAACTATTTAATATTGAAGGCGAATCAAATGATTCTGTGACAGATACAACAGAATTAGATTATTTAGAACCTCAACAAGAAATCGAAATAGACGAGGAAAATTTTCGTTTAATCGCCTCGGAGAACAAATCGGATATTTAGACATAAATAATAATAATACTAATAAAGACCATCTTCTTCCTTACATTCATATTAGGAACGGTAATAAAAATTTAAAATTTCTTATTGACACAGGTAGTTCAAAATCTTTTGTAAACCCAATTTTAATCGACGAAAAAGACTTTATTGTTATTGACCCTATAGAAATTATGACTATATTTAATAAACAGAACATAGACAAAAAACTTGTTATACCTGGACTTAAAGAATTTAGAACAAACGAAAATTTGACCTTTTATCTCTTTAAATTCCATAATTACTTTGACGGATTAATAGGTACAGAAATGATGCAACAATTAAAAATTCGACTCAATTTCATAGTCAATTATTTAGAAACTGATACAGTTAAGATCCCATTACTTTCAAAGCCTTTTTTAATGTCAAAAACATATGAAATTCCCCCACACTCTAAATTAATTACACGACTACCAGTAGACTTAGAAAACGGAGACTTCTATTTAAAACCAACTATAATCACGGACGAAATACAAATTTCTGAAGGACTATACCATAGTGACAAATGGTATTCTAACATTGAAATAAAAAATACATCAAACGAACCTAAGACATTTAGGCTAGAACAACCCTTAAAAGTAGAATCAATAGAACAGAAATATTTCGAATTACATAATTATTCAATCGACCAATTTAAAAACCAAATTCTAACTAAATCAAACAGTGACCTACAAAATTTACTAAGACTGGACCACTTGAATGACGAAGAAAAAACTGAACTACTTAAAACTTGCAAAAAACATGAAGACATATTCCTTAAAGACGGTGATCTTTTAACATTCACCAACGAAATTAAACATTCTATTAACACAACAGATGATGTACCAATATACACAAAATCGTACCGTTACCCTGAAATCCACAAAGATGAAATAAAATCACAAATATCTAAAATGTTAGAACAGGGCATTATACAACCCAGTTTCTCACCCTGGTCGTCCCCCATTTGGATCGTACCAAAAAAGGCAGACGCTAGTGGAAAACAAAAATGGCGACTAGTTATAGATTATAGAAAACTGAACGATAAAACAGTAGACGATAGATACCCTCTTCCTAACATCAATGAAATTTTAGATAAACTAGGGAAATGCTTATATTTTAGTACGTTAGATTTAGCTTCCGGATTTCATCAGATTGAAATCAACAAAAGGGACATTCCCAAAACAGCTTTTAGTGTTGACAATGGGCATTACGAATTTATTCGAATGCCTTTCGGCTTAAAAAATGCGCCGTCAACGTTCCAAAGAGTAATGGATAACATTCTAAGGGAATATCAAGGGCGAATTTGTCTGTGTTATATGGACGATATTATAATCTATTCGACCTCCCTACAAGAACATACTGAAAATTTAAGTAAAATATTTCAAAGACTCAGGGAAGCAAACCTAAAAGTCCAATTGGACAAGTGCGAATTCTTACATAAGGAAATTGAATTTTTGGGCCACGTAGTGACACCGGAAGGTGTTAAACCGAACCCTAAGAAGATTAAAGCTGTAAAAGAATTCCCGTTACCCAAAACTGAAAAACAAATTAAAAGTTTTTTAGGGTTACTAGGGTATTATAGAAAGTTCTTAAAAGATTTTGCAAGAATTACAAAACCCCTCACTGAATGCTTACGAAAAGACAAAGGTATTGTTATTGATCAAACCTACTTGGAATGCTTTGAAACCTGCAAAAATTTGTTGTGTAACGACCCATTATTACAATACCCCGATTTCAACAAACCCTTTAACTTAACGACCGATGCTAGCAATTTCGCTCTAGGAGCGGTACTTTCCCAAGGACCAATAGGGTCCGATAAGCCAACGTGTTATGCCAGTAGAACTCTAACAAAAACCGAACAAAATTATAGTACAATTGAGAAGGAGTTATTAGCAATCGTCTGGGCAACGAAATACTTTAGACCGTATTTATACGGTAGGAAATTTAACATCGTAACAGACCATAAACCTTTAGTATGGCTTTTCTCGTTAAAGGAACCAAATTCCAAATTAGTAAGGTGGCGATTGAAATTAGAAGAATTTGACTACAACATACATTATAAAAAGGGGAAAATGAATACAAATGCAGATGCATTATCACGTATAGAAATTAATTTACAAGAAGAAACTAGTTCGAATGATTCAATTATTAATAATGTAGGAGATTTAGAAACCATACATTCTGGAGAGGAAAACTTAGATGAGGGAATACCAATATCTGAAAGATCGTTGAACGAATTCACGTACCAGGTTATACTAGAAAATAGTATAATAGATAAACCAGATATAAAATATAAGATATTATTTAAAACACAAAAAAGATTTATAATACGAAGAAATGACTTCATGAAAGAGGAAGTCATGTTAGAAATATTCAAAAACTATTTTATTCCGAAAAAAATAACAGGAATACTAACAGATGATGAGACCTTTAAACTCGTACAAGCAACATTTTCTAAATATTTTAGTTATTCTAAGATTAAATTAATTAGATGTAATTTTATAGTAAGAGACGTAGTAGAGAGAGATGACCAAGAAGATATAATTAGGAATTACCATATTAAATCCAACCATAGAGGTATACAAGAAACTCTCTTACACTTAAAAAGAGATTATTTCTTTCCAAAAATGAAAAATGTTATTTCTAGTATAATTAACAATTGTGAAATCTGCCAAACCTATAAATATGAAAGAAATGTTAAACAAATAAAATACGAATTAACGGAAACCCCGGATAGACCACTAAAAATATTACACATAGATGTATATGCTTCACATAAAGAAAACTTTCTAACTATAATAGATAAATTTAGTAAATTTTCAAGTGCCTACCATTTAATAGGAAGAAATAGTATTTATATAGTAAAAGCTTTAAAACATTTCATTTCCCACCATGGTATACCCGTGAAAATTATAGCAGACAATGGACAGGAATTTCTCTCAAGTATTTTTAAGGATTTTTTGAAATTATATAACATAGAAATACATTATACTACTGCAAAGAATTCCACAGGGAATTCACCAGTAGAACGTTTCCACTCAACATTAACAGAAATAATCAGAATTATATTTAATCAAGATAAGACCAAATCCATCAACGAAATAATGGACGAAGCAATTATTACATATAATAATGCCATACACTCGACGACCAAATTAACTCCATTCGAGCTACTAAATGGACATTATACCAAATCAAACCCATTAAATTTGGCAAAACAAAACAACGAATCTAGGGAAGATTTCATTAGGAACCATTCTAAAAATTATGATGATTTATGCAGGTTAGCACATAATATTAGCTTAGTAAATAAAACGAGAAACATAGAAAATTTAAATGAAAATAGAGTAGAACCAGAAAATTATGAAGTAGGTGAAGAGATTTATGAATTAGAAAACCGTAGAAATAAGTTAGCACCTAGGTTTATGAAACATATAGTTGTAAGTGATAATAAAGTAACAGTAACGACGGACAAAAGAAAGGTTCATAAGCAAAAGATAAAAAATAAACGCAATACTTAATTTATTTTCAGGACACTTAAACTTCAAAGTACGGTACAGCAAAAAATAGAAATTCATGACTTGAATAACAACAACGGACTTTTACCCCTAAAATTAGGAAATGCAAGAATAATAACGAGTTATTCGAAACTGCTTCACATAATCAACCTAACAGAGTATGACATAAATTTAAATTTAATAACAAGAAATATTGACTACTTTCACAATCAATCAATGAAATATATTGATTTTTTACCTAAACTAAATTTATTACGGAAGAAATGTCACACATTATCAAACGACTTAGATCTAATTCGGCCGAAATACAGAAACAAACGAGGACTTATCAACGGACTTGGAGGAATCATTAAAACAATAACTGGAAATATGGACTACGAAGACCACGTAGAAATTAACACCAAATTAAACAGTTTACAATCAACTCAGAATGAAATTAGTAATCAAATGAAAAATCAAATCTATATTAACACACAAATGTTGAGAAGATTTAACAATATCACAAAACACATAAACAAACAACAGGAGCATTTAGAGAAATACTTGAATAATTTTCATGACAATATAATCGAAAAATTAGATGTTATTGAACGAACCTTGCATATCAATCAATATTTTGAACAAATACTATTCAACATGGACATGTTGAGTGAACATTTGAATGATATTTCCGAATCATTACTTTTAGCCAAACTCGGGATCATATCTAAACATATCTTACACCCAACCGAAATCAATTACGTTTCCGTTATGTTAAGAGAACAAAGTGTTAATGTTTTTTCCGACGAAAACATTTACGAATTCCTCGAACTTCAAGCTTACTATAACCATACTAATATAATTTTTATTATTAAAATACCAATATTTCACCCAAATTCATTTTCTTTTTACCATTTAAAAGAATTACCAATTAACAATTCCTACACTATCCAAATTAAAACCCCGTTCCTTTTATTAAGTGAATATTTTCAACAATATGTGAATAAACCATGCCTCACCATCGAAAAGATAAGATATTGCCAAAAAGAATCCATTCAACCGAACACAGTAAATGGATGCGTCCCAAATATCATCAATAATCAACCAGCAAATTGCACCTTAATAACCAATACAGACATCGGTGACACAATAGAAATGTTTGAACCCGAACACCTGCTTATCATATCGCAAAATGAAGTTGCTATAGAAACATCGTGTGGTACCAACATAAAACACAAATCATTGAAAGGAATATTATTAATTCATTTCAAAAACTGTTCAATTTCCATAAATGGCTTCGAATACAAAAGCAGAACTCCAATATATTGGGACACGATAGAAATAATTTCAACAATATACAACGACATTCAACATCTTGAGATAGTTGAAAAACCCAACTTTCAAAAACTGAATAATTGGACATTGGAAAATTTGAAGGAAATAATTGTATTGAAACAGACCACTAATGAATCATTTAAATCTTTAATTGCAGGATTTACTATTCTTCTAATAATCATATTTTATATAATTTATAAGATTGTCAACCAATTCAATTTAATGCAATGTAGGAAGAATCCAATCCAGCAAGATGAACCCACGATTACAGCTACAACCAATGACACCACAAACCCAGCGACCTTATGGCCGTCGCTTCACTCTTAGAGGGGAGGAGTTACGTTATCGCAACAACATCCTGTATTTAATTTCATTTAAACTAAATTATATTAAATTACTATTTTGTTCCCATCATTTATTATAACGTAAGCTAAATTCTTTAATGATAATTTTATTTGATACATTAATATACAATTCTTAGAATTATAATTATAATTAATTATTTGTTAACGTAGCACTTCTAAATACCATGTAAATCATTTTTCCATATATGATAAGTCAGTTTTTCACGAACCTTCTAATAAAGAACATTAAAAATATATTAAATAGTTTTCTTTACCAAGTGATAATACTTAACTCTCGCTTTGTTAAATAACACAAAGCGAGAGACGGCTTAATTTTCCGATCTTCCTTTTTTTGACGCCCATAGAGAATAGTACAGTATAATCGAAATTAGCATGTTTTATTTTGCTCTCCTGAAAAATTTGAAATTTTGAGTTGTCAATATTCTCTGTCACGTGCGATGTATATCGAATTCAGACGTATTATATGGAATACTGACATGATAGGTATACCAACTTCTAAAATATTTATCGAACTCTGACAATATAAAACGAATTTTAAGATGGAATATCGAATTCTGACATAATTTGTAGAATCCTTACATTACATATGAAATATAATGAATCTTACAGTTTGTATAGAATTCTGAGCTGATATATCGAATTCTGACAAATGTTTCGAATTCTAAAATGATGTATAGAAAATGGATATTGAGTCGAATTCTGAGACGACATAACGGATTTTGACATCATGTGTCGTATTTTGATATAATTCTGACAAAAATATTGAATTCTGATAGTACATAAGTATAACGCGAATTCTGAGATGATATATCGAATTATGGCATTATATTTCGAATTTTTACATGATATATAGAATTTTGGTATGGAATGTCGAATTCTGGCATGTATATAGAATTCAGACATATTATATAGAATACTGACATAATATATCAAATTCTGACAGATGTATCGAATCCGACAGTATGTATCGAATTCTAACATGAAATTTCAAATTCTTAATGATATACATAATTCGGATGTGAAATATATAAACTAGAATATGATAAGTTCTGAAAATATATAGCGAATTCTGATGTATTTCAAATCCTTAGGTTACATATCAAACTCTGACATGATATAACGAACTTTGACATAATAATTAAGTATAAAGAATACTGACTGGATACATCAAATTCTGAGATGATTTATGATGATATCCCAAATTCTGACTGATGCGTCGACAATGTATACATATAAAGCAAATTCTGATATGATATATCGAATTCTTATATAATATTTCGAATTATTATGTTGAATTCTGTGATGATATATCGAATTCTGACATGAATAAGATACAAATGACGAATTTGGAAATGATATGTCGAACTCTGAGATGGTTTATTTAAGCCTAACGCGATACTTCGAATACCGACATAATATATAGATTTCTAATAGTAACTATAAGTACTCGTACTAATGGTATTATGACCGATACCATAAATTACAAATTAGAATTACCAATTTTGGTTTTCCATATATAGCCAGAGCCCCTCCGGCACCGAATGGAATACATACATTTATCGTTGTGTTTTAGTGAAATTTTATATCGGAGATGTTAAGCCGATTCTATATAAATAGTTCCTAGGTGGCCTTTGGGTGGCGGTCCACAAGGACCAGGCATAGACACAAAAATGGTCAGTAGCCATAAATAGTTCCTAACCTTAAACATATTATATCACACAAGACGAATGAAATTTCCCAGTCTGGAAAGTTTAAATGACTGCAGAAATTATCTTACAGTATTATTTTAATATAGAAGTGCTAATCTAAGCTTAAAGTGTGGTAATTTTTGTATTCAGGAGGTTCTAATCTAAATATTTAGTCAAAGCTGGTATATTTTTTTTTTGGTAATATCAGGAAACGTCTGTCATGTTTGAGTGTATCTGAAGTTTTAAAGTTGTAAGTTGTAAAAACTCGGAATTATCCGTTTATAAGTTTTACCAGCTAACATTCAGATTCTGAAAAAATAGCCGTGTGAAGTAGAAGTAATTTAGTTCGCAAATTTTACATGTTTGAATTGATATTGTTTGCTAAAATGACTGATTCATTACTGCAAGAGAACAGTTTTATGGGTTAATGCTTGAAAATGACCGGAACCATTATAAATTAGTTTGGAAAAATGTTTTATGGAAAAGCTAGATATCTTCCAGAATATTATAATTATTGCAAGCAAAAGCCGATAACTTAAAATATTATGTAAAAGTATTATTAGAATAGCAGTTATTAGAACAGGGGAGTACAAAATGCGAAGCGAAAGTAGTACAAATACTCCGATTGTACTCACTTCGACAGCACTGGGCGTGAGTCTAACTTTCATTTTTCACCATTTCTGAGCACTGTTATATAAAAATTAGTTTTTCTTCCGTGTACAGAATTTATTTCCTTGCGTATCTTTCCAAATACATTGAATTTAAAGTAAATTCAAGGTAAATCTAAATCTAAATTTTACTGTGCCAGTAAAACACTAAAACTAATAATACAGAAAAAGCTACATTTTGTAGGATTTCGGAGATTGTTGTTTTCACTTTCAAAAAATCACTTTTTTAGAAAATTTACACAGCGAGGGGAATTATGAAGCGCTCGGTTTACACAGATAGTTTAGGCATAGAATATCCAGAAGTGACATACATATCATGGATTTTAGATGGAGGAACGTCGACTCTGAAAATTCAAAAAAAAACTTGTAAAATATAAGGTAAGAGCAAAAATTTTTTGGTTCATGCGATGTTCCTTCTGGTTGTTTATTATTTTATGGTTTATGTAAAGAACAAATGGTAAGGGCGTTTTTTTTTTCTTAATTTTTAAAATGAATTTGGACATATAAGGAATCCTTTAGGGCCAGTCCTTGGGCGCCGGAAGGTAGGAACCCTCCATACAACGCCGTCTCGAAAATAGTTATTACGAAAGTTGGTTTTCTACTATACTATATATGTACGAAGCTATTCTCGTTTGAATGCGGCTCTTTTTTACGTGGTTTTCATGGTATTCAAATAGACATTTGAAGGTTGGCGCTATTTGCCGCAACGTTGTTACTTATCTTATAAAAACGTTTGGTTATCCCTAATTCCAGGAAAGTGAAATTTTTTTTGCGATAATTGTGATGAAGTAGCACAATTAAAATTATATTTGTTTATGAATTTGCTTACTTATTTACCAATAAAATTATAATAACCCTGTTTCTCCTAACCACCCAATATAGGGTGCTTTATTTTTATGGTGTAAGTAATTATGATAAAAATACAATCAATTTGTAGTAGGAACTTGTAGTGCCTAATTGTGGGTAGTTGTTAATAGTTATTTATGGTACTAGTGAGCAAAACGAGATATTATCCATTAGGGAGAAGTTTGTCCATATCCCGAGTGGATAATATCTCTTTCCTCACGAGTGGCATACAACATTTTATCCACTTTCGTTGAAATAAATTTCGTAAATTAATCAGAAATAGTTCCATTTTGTGTTTTCACACTGGAGCATTGAATTTTGAAATACATTTTATCATAGTGACCATTCTTTAAATTGTCTTGGTGTACTTTCATTTAACTACTTTTTGGAATATAGTTTTTCATTCAATTTGGCTACGAATAATTTTCCAATAACTACTCAACATTTTGTTATATAGAATATAACTCACGTTGCCCGTAGCAGCGTGGGTTATATAATAACAATGGGTTATTTTACATTTTCTTTATTTGAAATCAGTAGAGTTATCGGGCTATTATTTATCAAAAGTGGATAAATACTTTTTATCAATTACCGCAAAACAAGTTAAAACCATATACAGTTCTTAGTAAACTTTTTGCACACTGCACATTAAAGTAAATCGTATAAATAAGAGTTGAAAGTGATTTTCTAGCAGTATTTGAACTGATTTTTCGATAATTCGTTGCCGTGAAGTTTATCATAATTGGTTTTGTGTGACTTTTTCATAAACCATATGTCGAAAAGACAGCGGTCCCAGGACGAGGTGGAAGTAGTCAATAGCAAGCGGGCCAAGTTGGTGACTGAAAAGAAGCCGAGCTTCAACTCAGGGACAAAGCTGTTCAGCGAGGTCCTGAGGGAGCATGTGTTGATGCTAGCCGTTATTGACGAAAGTCAAGAAGATGGGAGCATCACGGTGGAAAAATGGAGGTTGGTGTATAATGCACTCAACCTCGTCTTTTTAAAGGTCCTGGGTGAAAATCCGGGACCACCCCCATCCTGCAGAGATGCGGGATGGTATCAAGGGCGTGTAAAGATGACTGCATGCTCCGACTCTAGATCTGTGGATCTTTATAAAAAGGCTATAGCCAAAGTAGGGGAGGTGTGGCCAGGCGCAAAGCTTGCGGCAGTTAGTCGGAAGGAAATTCCCAGCAGGCCGAGGGCACGTGTCTGGCTGCCATCAGAACCGGCTAGCCCGGACGGGGCTTTGAAAATCATTCAGGCCAGTAACCCGAATCTTCCGACCGGAAATTGGAAGATCGTCAAGCAGGAGGAGGCCAAGGGAGGCTCGAAATTATCAATCATGGTGATAAATAAGGAGTCCCTTGCCCTCCTTCACAAAACGAAGGGAGTAATTGACTTCGGTTTCGGGTCAATTACTCTCAACGTTTATAAGAAGGATGGGGCGGAAGCGCTTACGGGAGGCCAACCGGAGGACGGTGGCAACCCGCCCAGGCCTGAAGGGGGTACCAGCAGCTTGGGGGAAGAAGCTGAGGGTAGGGGGAGAGTAAATCCGGCGACCTCGGTAGGGCAAGGACTCTCTCGAAGGATGAGGAGGTGCACATAAGCGAAGGAGCTGGTGTACCGATGGAGGAGGATGTCGACAGCCCGGCCAGACGGGGAACACTGACAAGTCCTCTATAGAGGGTATGAGGGGTGGCGAGACGGGCGTATCCGGCGCATCCCAATTTACCGGGAATTAATATTCCTGCGGTAGCAGGAATTTATCATAGAGGTGGGTAGATGTTAAATGGTTATGATTAAGATAACTCAAATTAACCTTCACCATTCTAAGGCTGCTTGGGCAGCTCTACTCCTCAGGCTGACTAGTTCGGGTGAGGATGTGATACTAATCCAAGAACCTTGGATTAACAATAACAGGATCTGTGGCCTAAGAACCAAAGGGTACAAAATTATATCCTCTAGTAAGTGTGGGAAGATCCGATCTTGTATTCTTGGGAAAAATAATATTAATCTTTTCCTTCTCTCTCAATACAGCAATGGTGACACTACTGCAGTTAGCCTCGAAGTAGGCACTTGTAGATTCTGGCTAGTTTCAGCCTACATGGACCGGGAGAAGGAGGTTCCTCCGGATAACCTGGAGGAGCTGATCCGTAAAGCGGAACATTCAAAGGAAGGTGTGGTACTGGGAGTTGATGCTAATGCGCATCACACTATCTGGGGAAGCACGGACATTAATGAAAGGGGTGAGTCGATTTTTGATTATTTGATGAGTACTAACCTTTCAGTGTGTAATATTGGGCGGCAACCCACATTTATTACTAGTAACAGGCAGGAGGTTCTAGACGTGACCCTTGCCTCAAATACTATTCTTCATATGGTTAAAAATTGGAGGGTGGATAAGGAACACTCCTTTTCTGATCATCGATATTTAACCTATAGCCTCGATATTCACCCTGCTACCCGGGAAGCCTTCAGGAACCCTAGAAGGACCAACTGGAGCAAATATGGGGAATTATTGGAGGAAATGTTACCGACGAGGGCTATGGAGCCCCCGACGACCGTTGGGGAGCTGGAGGACATGGTGGCTAGCGTTACTAGCGCATGCAACCGATCCTTTCGTGCTGCCTGCCCACTGGCTAAGCCTAAGGGTAGACAAAAACCGGTATGGTGGTCCAGGGAACTTAGAGCCTATCGGAAAGCTTGTAGGACAGCCTTTAATAGAGCCAAAAATACAAGAGAGGCTCAGGATTGGGACTCTTATAAGGAGAAACTCGGAATTTATAAAAAAGAGCACAAAGGAGGCACAAAGGAGGTCTTAGAGAATCTTCTGTGATAAAATGGAAGAGGTATCCGAAACCTCCCGCCTTAGAAAGATTCTTTCCAAAAGTACATCTAGTTCCAGTTTTTTGATAAAACCGGACGGATCTTGGACAGCTTCTAGTGGAGAATTTCTGGAGCTTCTCTTCGAGACACACTTCCCAGGGAGCTCTGAAGACCTGTTGGTGCGTAGCAATCATCAGGAATCACTGTCAGTAATCCCAGAGGATATCGAAACCAGGAAACGGATCCTATGGGCACTGAGGGGTTTTAAACCATTTAAATCGGCTGGTCCGGATCAAATTATACCAGCTGAACTTCAAAACAACTCAGTAATTATTCTTCCCTACCTGGGAGCTATATTCATAGGGTATTTGAAGCTGGGCTATGTTCCTAGGTACTGGACGGAGGTCAATGTGGTGTTTATACCGAAAGCGGGGAAAAGCTCACATATCTATCCTAAGGACCTAAGACCAATAAGTCTATCATCCTTTCTTTTGAAAACCTTGGAAAAGCTGCTGGATGTATACATCAGAGATAAAATAGGTGCCAGGAAGTGGGCATCGTCTCAGTATGCGTACACAAAGGGTAGATCTGTGGACACTGCTCTGCACGCCTTGGTGTGTACGATAAAAATCGCCTTCCTGGATATAAAAGGCGCCTTTAATAATGTGAAAGCGGAGGCAATCAAGGAGGGATTGTCATCGACCCCACTATCAAGAGACGAGTAACTAGGGGAACCCCACAGGGGGGGGGGGGGGTTCTGTCCCCTCTTCTCTGGAACATAGTGGTAAACGGGTTACTACTTGAATTGGAGAGAGAGGGTATTGAAGTTATCGCTTACGCAGATGACGTAGCTTTAGCTGTTACCGGGAAATTCCTGGGCACGATTGTAGACGTATTGCAGAATGCGTTTACCATCGTTACGAAATGGGCTGGCACATGTGGACTTGGTATTAACCCGTCCAAGACAGAGCTGGTACTCCTCACTAAGAAATACAAAATCCCGGTAGTTGTCCCTCCTACCCTAAATGGCACGAGACTTGCTTTTACTGACAGAGCTAGATATCTAGGCATTATCTTGGACAGTAAGCTTAGTTGGTAGCCCAACATGTTGGAGAGAATAAACAAAGCTACTATTGCTTTGTACTCCTGTAGCAACACCATTGGTCATAGATGGGGTCTGAAGCCGGAGCTGGTACACTGGCTCTACACCGCTGTAGTGAGACCTGTACTCATGTACGGGGTGGGTGTTTGGTGGCCAGCTCTGGTCAAGGTAACTTATAAAAGTAAGATTGAGAAAGTGCAAAGAACAGCCTGTATGCTTGCTAGCGGGGCATTGAGGTCGACACCGACAAGTGCCTTAAACGTTACGTTGCACCTTCTTCCGGTCGACATTTTTGGCAAACAGATGGCGGCAAATACGGCTGTACGACTTGCAGCCGTCTCTCAGTGGAGGTGGCTTAGTACAGGACACTCTACTAAAGTTAGATCGTTGAAGGATGAGCTGGCGAATCTTGACTACATTAAACCTACTCTACGCTTCGAGAAGCGATTTCGGACCTCCTTCCCTTCAAGGGAATCCTGGAGGGATAGACCGTTATCGGGAACCAAAGCGTTGCAATTCTTCACAGATGGCTCCAAGCTAGACGGCAAAGTAGGAGCTGGAGTATTCTGTGACAAATTAAATGTAAACCTTTCTATTCGTCTCCCTGATTACTGCAGCGTGTACCAAGCTGAAGTCGCAGCGATTGAGGAGGTCATGACGTGGTTGAAGCATAATGTGTTATCCTCAGACAATATCACAATCTATGTGGACAGTCAAGCGGCGATCCGGTCGTTAGAATCGGTGTCTTTGGCGTCACGGGTGGCGTTGAGTTGTCACTCATCTCTAAATGAGATGGGTGAGCATTTCAACATCCAGGTAGTCTGGGTCCCAGGTCACTCGGGCGTCATGGGGAACTGCAGGGCAGATGAACTTGCTAGGCATGGTACGACTCTCCAGCTGCAACCGGAAACGGCAAGTCTGGGGAGGCCTATCACAGCGCTGAGACAAGCACTTGGGAAGCAGGCGCTATCCTCAGCAGGGGAAAGGTGGTCTAACGCCCTCACCTGTAGATTGGCAAGACAAGTTTGGCCAAAGCTGGACTTGGGGCGCACTAGGGCATTAATATCCTTACGAAGACGTGAATTAAGAACGGTCGTAGCAATTCTCACGGGACACTGCCTTTTTGGAGAACATGCAAGAAGGCTGGGTCTGGAGGCTAATGACTTCTGCAGAAGCTGCTTGGACGAAGAGGAGGAAGAGACGTTGGTCCACTTCCTTTGCTCGTGTCCAGCATTGGCTCTCAGAAGGCACAAACACTTAGGTAAGTTCAGGATGGACTGCCTCTCGGATCTCGAAAACATTAAAGTGCGGGACGTCTTACGCTACATAAGTAGCTCGAAATGGTTCCAATAGGGGTAAAAGGGGATACATCCTGTGGTATCACAATGGACCGTCACCGGTCTAAGTGTGCGTAAGCAGCCACTCCAACCTAACCTAACCTAACCTTCATAAACTCGGGAACAAACAATATCGAGTTCGAAACTTTTGGATTATCATTAGAAAGAGCTGATATAGTTATAGCAAGTATTCGGAAAAACTTACTATCTAAATTTAACGATCGTTGGCAAAAGATCTTTTTGAAAACGCTAACAGTGCTTGGTCACAAGGTGAATTGAGGGTAATATTTGCAGAAACTACTGCTGAAACTTCTTCAGTTGAACGTAGCCGACCTTCTAAGCCATATGGTGAATCATCTGAGAAAACAATAAAACAAAAAACATGGAACTAGTACAAGAATATGGGTTTGAATTAATATATAACGCGTATGTCCAACATTTACGGTCTATTGGTGAATTAGATGAAGCTTCAATTGTGATTATTGCACGAACTTTGCCTAAGAAAGTCTCAAAAGAAGCCCTTAAGAAGATGACTTATGATACGGGAACAGTTACTACTTATTCAAAAACGAACAAAATCTCAATACGGATTATTAAGGTCTCGTTTATCTGAAAAAAATATTTTTGTCTTTCCGTCATGAAAAAGATGGGCTATCCCCCAAGGTCTAGTATCGAAATTAATGATATTGGAGCTTCTATTAAACTGAAAGATCTATTAGATCATACTGTAGCTCGGATTCTTCAAATAAATTCGGTACATAAATCAGGACATAGAAATCTGAAATTATACGTTAAATGGGGCTGTGACGGATCATCTGGTCAAAGTGAATATAATCAGGCATTGCCGGACGAGACTCGGTTAATATCAGATGCTAATTTATTTACTGCTTCTCTTGTGCCTATAAAACTAATTGACTTATCAACAAATCTTGTGGTCTGGCAAAATACTACATGCTCTTCTGTTCGTTATTGCCGACCCATTTCCATAAAATTTATCAAGGAAACTCCACAGCAGGCTAGAGAGACTGTTGACGATATCAAGAGACAAATTGATGAATTTACTCCATCACTGGTAAACAAAGATGACGAGATAGTGGAAGTCAAGCATGAACTGTTTTTAACCATGATTGATGGAAAAGTTGCGCAAGTATTAACGAATACATCATCTAGTGCTGCGTGTACTATATATGTGGAGCTAGACCTAGAGAGATGAATGATCTGAGCAAAGTTTCTGCTAAACCCGAAAACGAAGATGCATTTCAATATGGACTTTCCACTCTTCATGCTTGGATTAGGTTTATGGAAAGTATTTTGCATATTTCTTATAATATTTCGTTTATAAAATGGTCAGCAACAACAGAAGAAAATAAAAAAGTAAAGGAGAAAAGAAAAAAGCTGTACAAAGTAAGTTCCGAAATGAACTTGGCCTCCATATAGACAAACCTCGACAAGGAGCTGGTAATAGTAATGACCGCAATACTGCGCGAAGATTCTTTTCTAACTATCATTGTTCAGCAAATATTACTGGAGTTGACTATACATCATATTACAAACATTATCATCTGGAATCGCAATTAGTATGCTTTCAAATTTGGCCAATACGCAATGGATACCGCTCGAATATTAGTCAATAAATATAATTGGTACTAAACGCCTTCCTCTTTCCAAAAAATCGTTATTCAAGGAGAAAGTGTTATAAGACATTTTGCAATTTTACCAATAGGCCAAATTTCTGAAGATGCACAAGAAGCGCGCAACAAAGATTATAGGCGATACCGATTACACCATTCCAGGAAGTGTTCTCGTTCAGCAACCAATGAAGAAGTTTTCCATTCATTATTATTTCCATCGGATCCATATATATATATTTCAAGTTTAAGGGCCAAAACCGACATTATTTCCAGGGATTTATTAGATGAAGCTAAAATGCTTTTGGATCTGCCTGAAAGTGAATAATTTACAATAAATTATATTTATGTGTTCTAAATAATAAATAAGATAATTAATAGTCGACTTTATTAATTTTATTTGATATTTTTTGTTATTTTTGTATAATATTTTTGACATTTCCATTTTCTTATATTTTTATACAATAAAGTTAATCGTTTATTTTATTAAAATGTATTTATTTATAAGGCTCATGTATTCAACAATTCATGTAAAAAAAAATTAAGTGTTTATCACTCAAAAAATCAAAATTATCTAGCTCAAATCCGTATAGGAAATTTAGGGATTCTCAAACGGAGTTCGGGGATCTTGTTTTCTGTATCAAAAGTGTGATCGGAAAATCCCGGGATTTCCTGGTTTTCAATTTATTTATTTTATGATTTATCCTGTAAAACTTCGATTTAAGAGACTAATTGGCGGTTGACTTGTCTCTTATTTCCGATTATTCCTTAGATCTGAATGCAGACAATTTGAATATCTCGTATAGAAGTTTATCCATAAACAGCATTTCAAGTAGAATTCAGAGTAATTAGGAAGGTACTTTGCTATTTCTCAACCGATTATGGTGAAATTGAGTAGGCACGCGATGGAAATGTTATTCTAAAATGTTACACAAAGCTATAGAAAATGGTCAGTTAGGAAGGAATTTGGTGATTTCTTAACGATTGTGATGAAATTCAGGATACATAATGGGATTCTACGACGATCTTTGCATAAATTTCTGGAAAAATTAGGAAGAAACGGTTATTTCTAAACCGATTGTGATGAAATTTGATAAGTACGACTTGAAGTCGGTAAAGAATCAAACGAGTTCATCTTCATTCCTAATTGGCATTATTTCAGAAATTCATGTAAAAATAATTTTAGAACTCTATTTCGGTCGTGCTTGCAAAATTTCATCATAATCGGATAAGAAACGGCCAATCCTTTGCAAATTAGCCATTTTCCAAAATTTTATCTAAAATTCATTTTAGAATTCCACTTCTATGGTGCATATTGAATTTCATCATAATCGGTTAAGAAATGGTCAAGTTCCTTCCTAATTGGCCATATCCCCGAACTTCATATAAAACTCATCTTAGAATCCCATTTCCGTTGTGCATGCCGAGTTAAGTTCCTTCCTAAATTGCCATATTCCAGAACTTCATTAAGAACTCATTTTAGAATCTCACTTCCATCTTGCATCCTGATTTTCATCATAATCGGTAAAAAAATCACTAAGTTCCTTCCTAATTGGCAATTTTCCAGAATTTCATCGAAAACCCATTTTAGAATCCCATTTCCATCGTGCAAATTGAATTTGATCATAATCGGTTTCTATACGGAATATTTAAACTTTCTTCATTCGGACCTAAGAGACAACCGGAAATCAGAGATAGGCCAGGCCCCCATTAGGATCTTAAACCGAGGTTTTACTGTAAAATGTTATTTCTATGGCGTTATTTAGTTAAACGAGTGTATAAAAAAATCGAAAACCGGGACATCACGGGATTTCCCGGTCACACTTTTGAGACGAAAATGGGATCACGGGATCCCATTTTAAGAAACCCTAATTCACACCCCTTCAGTATTTTAATGTTCTGCCGCAGTATAGTAAATGGAACTCTAAAATTTAAATTCTTGAAAATTTGAATCTACAACACCAAATCACGGTATACCAAAGAGAGATCTTCAGAAAATTTCGAAAAATTTTATAATTGGTTTGATCATGCAAAGGGATATCTCGATGCAGCTCGACAGATATATGTAGAATAACCATAAATAGTCTTGAATTTAGAGAGTTACAAAAAATGTCAAATCACCTGTAAATAAGCCTGAAATTTAAACAACTGGGCGCTTTATTCTTGAATAATTTTGAAAATCAATTCACTCTCTTTCTCTGCCTCTATCTTTCTCTCTCCACTCGAAAACATCAAGGAATGCCCCAACGGTATTATAGAACACTAACTCATATATGGTTATTCAAGAAGAACTGACATTTTAAATTATTAAAAAATCTGGTTATTTTTCAAAAATGGTTATATTTTTATTTTAATTGCATATTGGCCTCCTCGCCCTCTCTTACAGAATTTTCGAAAATTGTCCATTACATTTTTACATGAATGAGGCTGAATTTCTCCAATAATAGCTCGAATATTATCGTTCAGGGCTTAAATAGTTTGTGGAAAAATGGCCTTATCCATAAGATAGTCTCCCCAACGAGAAATTACACGTCCAGGGAACTTCGAACGCTTAACTCCATTGTTTCATGGCTTGTGTGAAATAAAATCAAACAAGGCAAATATTGTATGAAAAATTGGAGTTTCATTCCATCACAGATTTCGTTAATGTACCAGTAACGTTTTGACAGATGATCATGAGGTAAGGTTTTATATAACATATCCGGCAATTTAAGTATCCGTATAAATTTTATGCTGAACCTTCGAATCGTTTTTTTGGTTTTTTGGCATCTGTTAATTCTTGACTCTTTTTTTTATTTTTATTTTTTTAAAGGTTTTACTTTTAATTTATTTCATAATTCCCGAACATTTCTATGTTCTCCAGGTTACAATACAACCGATGACGTACATTGTTTACATTTTCACGACTAGCTTTATAGTGGTAGCGGCCACCATAGCGTACTTTATGGCCAGTCTCGTCGAATCGTTCAATTGTAATACACAAAATGTTTTCACTCAGATTCACGTGACTTAACTTTCTCCAAACTTCGAAGTTTGATTTTCCAATCAAATCAAGCGTAACAATTGAATTTCGTAACAATTGAATTAGTTGCTAGATTATTGGTTTACATTTGACAGCGATTTCAATTATTCGGTCACTTCAATTGCCAGACCCGGTAGTTCCTACATTACTAGTCTGTTTATAATTGGGAATCAATTTTTGGAAAGCTTTTGGAATTAACCGCGGTTTCATAGAAAACATAGAAATTTCTAAACCAGACGTTCGTGGAAAAGTCTAATCTAAAATTAATTACTCTGGTTCGTTTGAAATGAGCGAAATGTAGAGGCCAGCTGAACACCACGAAATCGAAGGATTATTGTTTTTATTTACGTTGAAATTTGAATCAAAACCATTAAGGGTTGTAGCAACCAATATATTATTTCCAGACCAGGTTGTGCTAATCTAGATCCGGCTGAAAATATTGTTGAGTTGGAACTGAATCACTCTAGGATAGTTTGAATATCAGCGGCACAATTAATAGGAATTTCTCTAATTTCTTCTTTCCTGTCAGTAGTCAATTTGATTTTAGTCCGCAATAAAATTCTGCAAAATTATTTTGTGCAAAACTACTTTTCTCGACGTTTTTAAGGGTACAAAAAAGCAAAACAAAAAAAAAATAAATTTGGAGATCCCTGCCGAAGGTATATCGAGAAAAGCCTCTCTCGTTTGTTTTTTTTTGCCAATATTGAAAGGTAGTTTATATTTTTTTGTTAGTTTAATGCAATCCGCATCCAACCAATACGTTTACTAAATTTAAAATTATTTTATTGCATTTACAAGACGGTTCGAAAAAAACAACTCAGAACAACTTAAATCTCAAGTCAACCCTCAAATAAATAATCAACTGAACGATTGAACCAACTCAAACTTGACCGCAAACTTAACACTCAACTCAACTCAAACAGACGCAACAAATCGTCAAATCGACGTGGTCCGAAAAGATGCATTCGGCTGGGGTGTTCTGTGAAAAACTTTCGATAGACCTCTTCTTTAGTCTCCCCGACTATTGAGCGGTGATATTCGCATGTATATGGACAGTCAGGCAGCCATATTAAAGCGCTTCAATCATACCTCCTCATACCGAACGTAGTCCAGAACTGCCTTTCATCTCTTAACGAGATGGCAGATCAGTCCAACATCCATATAACATGGGTGCCAGGACATTTAAATAGTATAGGGAATAAAAAAACCGATGAGCTGGCTCGACGTGGCACCATGCGCCGTACTACAAAAAGCAAAACGGATATTGAAATGCCATTTGCGTTATAGAATGTGTTATTTTAGGAAGAAACTAGTAAGTTGATGAACGACAGATGGTCAAATAGTAGTTCCTCACTTCAGCGGTGTCAGGTCAGTATGATTGTTGGGGTGATTACACCTATCCCCATCTGGCTTAAAACAAGCTAACGTTTATACGGGCATATTATTTTAATGGCCTAAAGGACCTCAGTAGTATGGACGTCAGGAGTATATCCAGCGTAAAATGGTTTCAGTGAGTAGGTGGATAAATAATAAATTGTGGCATGGCTTCGGACCAGCTTGTCTCTATGCCGATCTTCGTGGACCGCTACCTTGGATAGTGGTGGATAGTGGACGATCTATCGATAGGTATGTTAGCGGTGAATTAAATAAGCCGCCCCCAACCGCAGTCCAGCTGGTGGGAGAGTCTCAGGGAACTGGGGAGTGGTTAACCTCAGTTAATTAAATTCTGAGTGCCTATGATGCCCAGCATGGAAAGGCGAACAGATGGCGCCAGAAAATCATCGACCAATAACCACGGCGGACTGGGCGTCACGTCCTCTCTGCACCTCCGGAGTCTCCGCGGGTGATGAGGGAGGTACCCTATAAACGGGTGACCCGGGGAATGGAATGGATCCCATTGGATTGGGCTCTCCATGTGAATAGGTGAATGGGGGAGAGAATGTGAGCGGAGGGAAGGGGTCCAGGGGGCCGGGGTGCTAGCGAGCCGAATGGGCTGGATTAAGGTGTTAAGCGACCCGTGCTGATGGTCAACTAGGCTGGGGGCCTATTTAACAAAGCCCAGTCGCTAACGGAGCCCTCTGGGTACCTGGGGACCTCCAGTTGTAATTAGCCTTACCTGCGTATACGGATCTCTGCGCAGGCGGACCTTTATTTCTCCGATACTCGTGGGAATCCAATGGAAAGATCGAATAACATAAAAACAAAGGGCACCGGCTCTCCTCAAAAGCCGGTATCAGCGAAGGGAGGTACCTCGAACCAGACGGGTGGGGCCTCTAAGGTTGCAAAAATGGTTGACTATAGGGCACAAGTCCCGGGAGTTAGCGGTACCAACGCAGCACAGGGGAGTGGGACGAGAGACATTCCTCTGGCGAAAAGGCGATACAGGAATCGCAGCTCGGCATTCCGAATTCTCGAGAAGTGGGCTGCGACCCTCGAGGAACAGCTTACAGAGGAGCAAAGAACATCAGTAGCGTGGGCAAGGAGCACTGTGGGCTGCGAAAGCTCGGAAAGGGACCATGTGTCGAAAAGACAGCGGTCCCAGGACGAGGTGGAAGTAGTCAACAGCAAGCGGGCCAAGTTGGTGGCTGAAAAGAAGCCGAGCTCCAACTCAGGGACAAAGCTGTTCAGCGATGTCCTGAGGAAGCATGCGTTGATGCTAGCCGTTATTGACCGAAGTCAAGAAGATGGGAGCATCACGGCGGAAAAATGGAGGTTGGTGTATAATGCACTCAACCTCGTCTTTTTAAAGGTCCTGGGAGAAAATCCGGAACCGGCCCATCCTGCAGAGATGCGGGATGGTATCAAGGGCGTGTGAAGATCACTGCATGCTCGGACTCTAGATCGGTGGATCTTTATAAAAAGGCTATAGCCAAAGTAGGGGAGGTGTGGCCAGGCCAAGGCTTGCGGCAGTTAGCCGGAAGGAAATTCAGAGCAGGCCGAGGGCACGTGTCTGGCTGCCATCCGAACCGGCTAGCCCTGACGGGGCTTTGAAAATCATTCAGGCCAGTAACCCGGATCTTCCGACCGGAAATTGGAAGATCGTCAAGCAGGAGGAGGCAAAGGGGGGCTCGAAATTATCAATCATGGTAATAAATAAGGAGTCCCTTGCCCTCCTTCACAAAACGAAGGGAGTAATTGACTTCGGTTTCGGGTCAATTATTCTCAACGTTTATAAGAAGGATGGGGCGTAAGCGCGTACGGAAGGCCAACCGGAGGATGGTGGCAACCCGCCCAGGCCTGAAGGGAGTACTAGCAGCATGGGGGGAGAAGCTGAAGGTAGAGGGGAGAGTGAATCCGGCGAGCTGGTGTACCGATGGAGGAGGATGTCGACAGCCCGGCCAGACGGGGGGGCACTGACAAGTCCTCTACAGAGGGTATGAGGGGTGGCGAGACGGGCGTATCCGGCGCATCCCAAAATACCGACAAATAATATTTTTGCGGTAGCAGGAATTTATCATAGAGGTGGGTAGATGTTAAATGGTTATGATTAAGATAACTCAAATTAACCTTCACCATTCTAAGGCTGCTTGGGCAGCTCTACTCCTCAGGCTGACTAGTTCGGGTGAGGATGTGATACTAATCCAAGAACCTTGGATTAACAATAACAGGATCTGTGGCTTCAGAACCAAAGGGTACAAAATTATATCCTCTAGTAAGTGTGGGAAGATCCGATCTTGTATTCTTGGGAAAAATAATATTAATCTTTTCCTTCTCTCTCAATACAGCAATGGTGACACTACTGCAGTTAGCCTCGAAGTAGGCACTTGTAGATTCTGGCTAGTTTCAGCCTACATGGACCGGGAGAAGGAGGTTCCTCCGGATAACCTGGAGGAGCTGATCCGTAAAGCGGAACATTCAAAGGAAGGTGTGGTACTGGGAGTTGATGCTAATGCGCATCACACTATCTGGGGAAGCACGGACATTAATGAAAGGGGTGAGTCGATTTTTGATTATTTGATGAGTACTAACCTTTCAGTGTGTAATATTGGGCGGCAACCCACATTTATTACTAGTAACAGGCAGGAGGTTCTAGACGTGACCCTTGCCTCAAATACTATTCTTCATATGGTTAAAAATTGGAGGGTGGATAAGGAACACTCCTTTTCTGATCATCGATATTTAACCTATAGCCTCGATATTCACCCTGCTACCCGGGAAGCCTTCAGGAACCCTAGAAGGACCAACTGGAGCAAATATAGGGAATTATTGGAGGAAATGTTACCGACGAGGGCTATGGAGTCCCCGACGACCGTTGGGGAGCTGGAGGACATGGTGGCTAGCGTTACTAGCGCATGCAACCGATCCTTTCGTGCTGCCTGCCCACTGGCTAAGCCTAAAGGTAGACAAAAACCGGTATGGTGGTCCAGGGAACTGGGAGCCTATCGGAAAGCTTGTAGGACAGCCTTTAATAGAGCCAAAAATACAAGAGAGGCTCAGGATTGGGACTCCTATAAGGAGAAACTCGGAATTTATAAGAAAGAATTAAGAAAGGCACAAAGGAGGTCTTAGAGAATCTTCTGTGATAAAATGGAAGAGGTATCCGAAACCTCCCGCCTTAGAAAGATTCTTTCCAAAAGTACATCTAGTCCTAGTTTTTTGATAAAACCGGACGGATCTTGGACAGCTTCTAGTGGAGAATCTCTGGAGCTTCTCTTCGAGACACACTTCCCAGGGAGCTTTGAAGACCTGTTGGTGCGTAGCAATCATCAGGAATCACTGTCAGTGTTCCCAGAGGATATCGTAACCAGAAAACGGATTCTATGGGCACTGAGGGGTTTTAAACAATTTAAATCGGCTGGTCCGGATCAAATTATACCAGCGGAACTTCAAAACAACTCAGTAATTATTCTTCCTTACCTGGAAGCTATATTCAAAGGGTGTTTGAAGCTGGGCTATATTCCTAGGTACTGGACGGAGGTCAATGTGGTGTTCATACCGAAAGCGGGGAAAAGCTCACATGTCTATCCTAAGGACCTAAGACCAATAACTCTATCATCCTTTCTTTTGAAAACCTTGGAAAGCCTGCTGGATGTATACATCAGAGATAAAATAGGTGCCAGGAAGTGGGCATCGTCTCAGTATGCGTACACAAAGGGTAGATCTGTGGACACGGCTCTGCACGCCTTTGTGTCTACGATTGAGAAATCGATTAATTCGAAGGAATTCTGTTTGGTGGCCTTCCTGGATATAGAAGGCGCCTTTAATAATGTGAAAGCGGAGGCAATCAAGGAGGGATTGTCATTTTTGGGGGTGAACGTTCCTCTGATAGGGTTAATCAATTATATGCTGGGAAGCAGGATTGTTAGCTCGAAGTTGGGGGACTTCACCTTCAAGAGGCGAGTAACTAGGGGAACTCCGCAGAGGGGGGGGGGGGGTTCTGTCCCCTCTTCTCTGGAACATAGTGGTAAACGGGTTACTACTTGAATTGGAGAGAGAGGGTATTGGAGTTATCGCGTACGCAGATGATGTAGCTTTAGCTGTTACCGGGAAATTCCTGGGCACGATTGTAGACGTAATGCAGAATGCGTTTACCATCGTTACGAAATGGGCTGGCAAATGTGGACTTGGTATTAACCCGTCCAAGACAGAGCTGGTACTCTTTACTAAGAAATACAAAATCCCGGTAGTTCTCCCTCCTACCTTAAATGGCACGAGACTTGCTTTTACTGATAGAGCTAGCTATCTGGGCATTATCTTGGACAGTAAGCTTAGTTGGAAGCCCAACATGTTGGAGAGAATAAACAAAGCTACTATTGCTTTGTACTCCTGTAGGAACGCCATTGGTCATAGATGGGGTCTGAAGCCGGAGCTGGTACACTGGCTCTACACCGCCGTAGTGAGACCTGTACTCATGTACGGGGTGGGTGTTTGGTGGCCAGCTCTGGACAAGGTAACTTACAAAAGTAAGATTGAGAGAGTGCAAAGAACGGCCTGTATGCTTGCTAGCGGGGCATTGAGGTCGACACCGACAAGTGCCTTAAAGGTTATGTTGCACCTTCTTCCGGTCGACATTTTTGGCAAACAGATGGCGGCAAATACGGCTGTACGACTTGCAGCCGTCTCTCAGTGGAGGTGGCTTAGTATAGGACACTCTACTATTGTTAGATCGTTGAAGGATGAGCTGGCGAATCTTGACTACATTAAACCTACTCTACGCTTCGAGAAGCGATTTCGGACCTCCTTCTCTTCAAGGGAATCCTGGAGAGATAGACCGTTATCGGGAACCAAAGCGTTGCAATTCTTCACAGATGGCTCCAAGCTAGACGGCAAAGTAGGAGCTGGAGTATTCTGTGACAAATTAAATGTAAACATTTCTATTCGTCTCCCTGATTACTGCAGCGTGTACCAAATTGAAGTCGCAGCGATTGAGGAGGTCATGACGTGGTTGAAGCATAATGTGTTATCTTCAGACGATTTCACAATCTATGTGGACAGTCAAGCGGCGATCCGGTCGTTAGAATCGGTGTCTTTAGCGTCACGGGTGGCGTTGAGTAGTCACTCATCTCTAAATGAGATGGGTGAGCATTTCAACATCCAGGTAGCCTGGGTCCCAGGTCACTCGGGCGTTATGGGGAACTGCAGGGCAGATGAACTTGCTAGGCAGGGTACGACTCTCCAGCTGCAACCGGAAAGGGCAAGTCTGGGGAGGCCTATCACAGCGCTGAGACAAGCACTTGGGAAGCAGGCGCTATCCTCAGCAGGGGAAAGGTGGTCTAACGCCCTCACCTGTAGATTGGCAAGACAAGTTTGGCCAAAGCTGGACTTGGGGCGCACTAGGGCATTAATATCCTTACGAAGACGTGAATTAAGAACGGTCGTAGCAATTCTCACGGGACACTGCCTTTTTGGAGAACATGCAAGAAGGCTGGGTCTGGAGGCTAATGACTTCTGCAGAAGCTGCTTGGACGAAGAGGAGGAAGAGACGTTGGTCCACTTCCTTTGCTCGTGTCCAGCATTGGCTCTCAGAAGGCACAAACACTTAGGTATGTTCAGGATGGACTGCCTCTCGGATCTAGAAAACAGTAAAGTGCGGAACGTCTTACGCTACATAAGTAGCTCGAAATGGTTCCAATAGGGGTAAAAGGGGATACATCCTGTGATATCACAATGGACCGTCACCGGTCTAAGTGTGCGTAAGCAGCCACTCCAACCTAACCTAACCTAACCTAACCTAACAACCACTACGATGGTATATTTGGCTTTTTTCATCATTTACCGAACCAGTTTCCACAAATTTTGCAACAATTTTTCAAATTGCCACAATTGACGGACAGTTTTCTCTTCCTTACTCTGTACGAAATTTTATTACAACTTCTGCATAAGTTTCACGTCATGTAGTTCGTCATTTTTAATAACCGGAACGTTTTTACTTGTCATCTGACAAAAAATATAAAAAAATTAACCGTACCAGTTAGTTGTTCTTATTGGCATTGCTTTAACCGAGATTAATTAAATTTCTAAATAACAATTCCGCTAGTTTACTTCACATTGTTTATTTTGTGTATAGCCTTGCCAACAAATTGAATTTTACCTGTTACATAAGTTTTGTTAAAAATATATTCCGAATTTAGCAGAAAAAGGGCAAGTCACGCAACCGCTTGTTGGATCATTTGTATAAATACGCGTGTTCGTAAATAATTTGCATTAAAATACCAGTTTTGACATCACCCACAGTTATAAAATATTTTATATACTAGCTAGCTACGAGTATATGTCATAGAAATAAATAATTTGTGTTACCCTCGCCTTTGTTTTCACTATACGAACTATTTTTCGATTTAAAAGAATAATAGAAGGATCTTTTGTAAAATGTCAACAATACAAAGGCAAAAACAAAAATTAATTTCTAGGAAATTTGGAGCCAAAAACAACCACCCCTCCCCCTTCCATAAAATGTTTATACTATAAACAACAACACAATGAACATACAAAATGAGGAAAAATTGAATCGAAATGACATCATTTCAAATTTTTCATGTTTGCTTTGGGTCAGGGAAATTAATTTTTGTTTTTGAATCACTCTTTCGTGTCAATTAAAAGTTTTTTTATTTTCTTTTTGTATAGAATACATAATTTTCGGGATGGTTGTACGATTTTGTGCGTAAGACAGAAACATGAACTGTTCAAAAATGTAGTCTTTATGTGGTTGTACAAGCGTAGCGGTTGTAAAATCTACCTTCATTCATATTCGTCAACGTTTTCTTAATTTTATTTCTTTTTATGTAAAAGAATAAACAACAGAATAAACACGAAATGCTCATAATATGATGTCATCAAGTCGTTGTTGTATTTCGTTAAAACTATAACGATTCGTCTGTTTCTTTCTGTTTTTAACCTTGGCGTTCGCGTATTAGCATAAAGTTCCCCATACACAGTGGTGTTATATAATATTAAAATGAACTATAAAATACTTCTGGTGACGGTTTTCGTTTGTTCAGCATTAATAAATGAATTGATTTGCGTATATATCCCAAGGCCTTGTCGTTTAAATACTAAGGCGAAGTCTAATGCTGTGTGCCTCAGAAGATTTTTAAAATTTTGAAGCTTGCGCTATTTCCTCATAGATGCTTAGTGAAAAGGCAATTTACGAGGTTACTTTTCGACGACTTTTCAATTTGTATGACAAACAATTTAAAATACGTAGTCAGTAAAGCCCGGTACACATTAAGAACGAGTAACGAGAACGATATTCCCTTTTTTACCAAATTATGTAACATAATTATTAAAATAGTTAAAACTGTATGATTTTAATGAACAATAGTTAAAATATGCATTTACTAAAAATAAAATTTAAAATTTTAACAGTTTTAATACAAAATTTCAATTTATCACCGTAAATTAAAACGATAAAATGAAATTTTGTATTAAAACTGTTAAAATTTAAAATTTTATATTTAGAAAATGCACGATATTTTAACTATTGTTAATTAAAAATCATACAGTTTTAAAAATTTTAATAATTTTCTTACATAATTCAGTTTATAAGCAATCGGTTTCTCATCGCTCAGCTCAATATGCATTTTTATGTTTGGACTTGGCGTTCTCTTCTCTGAATTTTAGTTTACTACCAATAATCGAATTCTATCCGCCACTTCACGATCATTAGTATGGTTTATGTTCAGCGGAATTTCTCCATGCTCAATAACCATTGAATCGTTTCCCGGAATGAATTTTCTCATAGTAATTCCAGTCGGCGTTTGATTTATCAAATCTCTACCCAATAAAAAGTCAACTGGCAATATTCCATCAGGAACTATGTGAATTGTGGTCTCATATACTTGATCCTCTATTTTTAGCTTTGCATTGAACCTACCTACTGTTGATACATCTCTGGACCCCGCACCATGGAATATTGTGCACTCCTTGCTAAATTCGCAAATGCCCGTTCCAATGAATTTTTTATGTGACATTAACTATAATGTCGTTTCCGGTATCAACTAGTGCATAAAGTTCCTTTCCATTGAACATTACATTTTTGACAGCTTTAGATGAACAATCATCCTGATTCTCTATGACTGCACAAGATTTAGAACTTTGAGCCATCAGATTTTTTCGCACAATATTTTCCTAGATGCCCGGTTCCACCACAGTTGTAACATCTTGTTATACTTCGGAATCTATTTGACTTTTTGTTCTCAATTGGCTTTGTTGTTACGCTCTCGATTTGTGCTTTTATCTTAATTTTTTGTTTGATTTCTGCATAAATTACGAGCTTACTTTTGAAATCATTCATAGAGGTTGATCCATATAAAACCGCCTTATTATGTTCATAATCGATTATTCCACTTATTCAGTAATCAATTATCGAGGCATCTTCCAAGTTGCCGGTTTGACCTAGTTCACGCATAGCGATTAAATAAATTTTGATAGATTCATCTTTCTTTTTCTTCCTCTCTGCCATGCGCCACAGCAGAATTCACTTTCTTTTTAAACTCGTTAACTAAATGTGTGGTTAGATTTTCCCGGGTATCAGTAACCGCCAAACGTAAACTGTCTTTTGATGTTCCAGTTAACAGTATTTTTGAATAAATAACTTTTTGTTCAGCATTCCATTTCTTACATACAGCAGCATCTTCGACATCCTGAATCATTTATCGACGGGATGATCATCCTCCCTGCTAAACTTCGAAAGCGATTCTTCGACATCTCTAAAACTTAGCAAGCTCGAGCAGTAGGCACGATAGTAGATTTCATTATGATTTCTTTATCTTTCAACGCCATCTTCCGTGTTCGTAACTCTTCTGACTGGATATTATCTTCCTGTTGGTTGCCGTTAAGTTCGCTAGCATTAGTCTCCCTACTTCTATTTATCATATCTCCGCTGTCACCACCCTTCATCATAATGCTGCTTTTTGGTTGGTTCAATAGCACTGTATTATTTAAATTCACTCATCATTCGCGATTCTTCTAAACATTTCCATCATATTATGCATAAAAGCGTCCTTAATTTCAGGTGAATTAGGAAGATTATTTTTTTTTCGGTCCATCTCAGTTAAAATTTCTTAATAATTTGTTATACAATAGCAAACCTCACTTTTAGCCCCAAAAATCAAAACAACTTTACTTCATAAATAAACACAATAAATTATAAGAACCGTTCTAGTTTTATCTTCACTAAATTAAAACTCTATCCAACAACACTAATTTTTACATTTCACACAAACGTCCTTAGTACACAATACGGTACTTTATATTTCTCGACTCACAAATTCGGTGATCTTAGAACCGCGTACAACAGCACTTATTTTTAAATATCACGCGTATTACTTTAGGCGTTTGATACTGCCTTGGTACAAAATACGATACTTTATATTTCTCGACTCATGAATTCGGTGTTATTCCACGGCACTTTATATTACAACAAAGCTTGGTATATGGAAAATTCCTCACGGATATAAAAATTCGCCAACTATATTAACTTCACGATAAAGTTTTATGCACGTTAATCACCACAAACTTAAATGTTTAATCGGTCAGTTTTCCCTGTTTGGGACACAACGTCTTAAGCGCACCAAAACTAAACCTAAACGTACAAAACTATACATTTGCTTCAAGAAAACTCAATAGGTTAAGGAATTTCCTTAATATACGAGTATGTTGCTCAAAACTACCCTCTGATCGATCCCGGTTGAGCCCCAAAGTGTAGGGTTTAATTAGTTTTTATGAAAAAAGCACGAGTTGTTTACTACTCGAAACACCCAATCATTTTACAAAACAGGAATAATATATAAAGCAATTATACAATTTAAATATAACATAAAGTATGATACAGGCTGCATCCTAAATGAGTTGAACAAATTCGGATACCTTAAATTCTACATATATATATACTCGTATATATATATATATATATATATATATATATATATATATATATATATTAGGGTGTCCCTTATTTTGCCAATTATTTTGTTTTTTTGATTATTGTAACACACACCCTCCACTTTTTTCCTTTTAGTATGTAATGTATCTATGCAAAATCTTAGCCGAATCGGAAAACATTTACCCGTGCCTCAGGGGCCCTTAAGTGTACAAACAGAAATCATCTAGTTAAAATTTAAAAAATAAAGATTATTTAATTTTTGTGTATTACTACTATTTTTATTTAACTGGAATAACATAATAAAAATAATGTTAGACATTTAAACAATATTTTAAAATGTCTTTTTCAAAATTTCCTTATTGCACTTCGGAAATAAGCGACGATGTTCTTGAACACAACGTAAAATAAATTCCTTTTGTGCTTCATCTTTCGTTAGACGCCCATGGTAATCTTCTACCAATCTAACAGATCTTTCTGCTGTATCATTAACAACATTCAACGATTTTGTGATTTCCCTGCCACGAATATAGTGGGTATTCAAATTCCAATCAGCAGGATCTTCTTCAAGAAACTGAACGTTTATATCAAACCTTTCGAAAAAATTGTTACTATTTTCAGATATAAACGAATCAATAGTTCTTCCTACGTTGTGTAAATTAAATAGATATTAGATATATTTAAAAGATACAGATTAATTATCAAAAATGTACCCATAAAATGCTCGTTAATATCTTTTGCGCTTAACGTTGGATGTTTAAGTCCAGTAGAAGTACTACAGGTTTTCAAAGCATCTTTCATTTTATGTTTAACCTCAATCGACACATTGTCATCAAAGAAGGATAAAGCAGCAGTTTCTTCGGTAAGGTACCACAGGTGGTTACAAAACTTATTAATCGTTGCTGATGACATGGTTGCATCTATATTTTCGAACCTATGATAAAAATAATTGATGATTATTCATTAAATACTGAATTTTTTAAGCTCCAAATATGAACCTACCTTTTCAAATCTTTTAAAAAGTTTAAATCCTGATTCGGTGCTTTGATAGGGCATGCACAATTGAACCAAACTTTGGTGTATATAATTACAATAAAATACAAATATCACGAAACGAATTTAGTTGTTTGACCGAAACTGTGTACTGATGTCTAAACAAAAATATCTTTAGACTATAGATTGCTCGACTCATCCAGCGGGCCTGATGCATGGCACCAGGAGGTCGAATTTTAAATTGATTTTCAGCATTCCCACCCAAAAATATAATGACTAATTGAAGAAATTCACGATAATCATCTCGATAAGGAAATTGCAATCGCTCTTGTGCAAATCGTATAATCTCATCTTTTTTATCATTAAGGACTTGTAAACATTTTTCATCTGTTAATGCATTTAAATATTTGGTAGGATCAATATCTTTCCAATTCTTTTGAAAATATTTAAATACTGGAAAATCCGGGCTTGTAGTGACTTGTAGAAGTTTGACCTCAAAAGCACATCGCAAAACTAGCTCATAAATATGATGGCGACAAGGAAAGTATACTAGACTGCGTCCTAATCTTTGTTCCAATAAAACACAGGCTCCTTTGAGACGCCCAGTATTTGATGCTGTAGTATCACAACAAAGTCCCTGAACTCGTTCACACAGTCCCCAATTATCTAGAGCTTCAAAAACGGCATCAGCTTGATCCTTTCCGGTTGAGCCTTGAAGCTTTTTAATGCTTATCAATTGTTCAATATTCTCGCTTGTAACAGTAACAGGTAAATATTCAGTTGCGTTATCCCGAACATTTAAAGCTGGTAACAATTTTCCGTCCCAGTGGACGATAACATAATTAGGCATAGATTCTTTAAATTGATTTTGAATCAATGCTGCACGTTCAACCCTCAACTTTTTCCGACAGCGATGAATTGACGAACGATTTATTATCAATTCATCAATATTATGTGATAAATCTTCTGCAGTTGCTTCCAGAACATACATGGAATCTCGCACACTTAACTTACACCTATCTAGTACTGCAACTAACTTTGGAGTAATGAATTTTTGTTTTCCACGTGTCTTTTTGGCGGGGGGTGGTAATAGATATTCTTCTTCGGCAGTTATATCACAATCACTTTCTTCCTCTCCTTCTTCATATTTATCAGGTGAAGTTGATGTTGATGGCTCTTGTTCGACGCGTGATTTTACTTTTCTCTCTTCTTCTTTTCTTAGACGTTGTTCTTTTCGTTTTTCTTTCTCCATTAATTTTTTGTTTATACCACCGGCACCGAGATAACCAGGTCAACCCGTCTGCCGTTGGCTTATAAAAAATGCTTTATCTTCTTCGATTCTGATTTTTTGTAATGCATCTGCGTGAGCAATATCGAATAGCATGTCTAATTTTGTTTGAAACTCCTGTTCTTTTTTACGATTACCTTTAGTTTCTCTTAAACAGTTTTTTTGAATCGATCGCCATTCGCTATAAACTTTAGTTAATTTAACTACACAGTGTGGAATAGCTCTGATTGGTATTCTGCCTTTTTCCCAGTAAATACCGCACTCACGTACAGCTAAGTTAGCACTTTCACTAATTGTTAATTTAAAAATTCGAACATTGTAAAACAAAACAGAAAGCACTTGTCTTATTGAAGGTAATTTCGAACCTACTATTTGTTGACTAATATGTCCAATTAAATAGATCTCACTCTCACTACGAAGATATCTTGTTGACATAGTGAAAATACATAAAATTCGTATTTTAATATAATTATTACTTACGTTATGACTGATGAATATTATGTGCACAGAATGAAATTTGTGATTCCCAAATTTATATTATCTCAAGGGTTACTGAGCAAACAATGTGCGGGATTTGGCCACAAAAGCCAAAACATCAAAATCGGTGGTGGAACGAGCTAAAACCAGAAATAATCTACGAATAGTCGAACTTATAAGAAGCCAAAAATTCCAAAAATAAGTGTTGAACATTTTAATAGAGGGATAGATCGAGCAAAGAATCTCAATAAATGGTTGAACGAACGGAAAGATTATTGTATCGTATTGGACGACGAGACTTACGTCAAAATGAATTTCTCGACACTTCCAGGTCCCCAATATTACATCAGAAAGAAAGATGAAGAACTGGACGAATCAATTTCTACCATACCTGTTAAAAAATTTGGCAAAAAGCGTATGGGTATGCCAAAGTCACTGAAAATACCACCCAGAAGCTAATGGCTTCCATTCGGGAAAAAGTGAATTTTCGCCGTAAAATAAACAAACAGTCCGACTGACTATTTTTATAATGGTTATATATTGCCGTTTATTTTTAATTCTTCATTTACAAATCGCAAATTTCATTCGGTACACATAATATTACGACAAATCTATAAAAAATATAACTTTCGACTGCTAATCCAAAAATTGCGAAAATTAAGGAACAAAATAAATGATCTTTTTTAACGGAAATGCAAACAAAGAAAAAATACGTTCTGACTCTCTGAGGCACGGCTTAACGGCTTTTTTTTCGATTTTGCCTTTTGACATTTATATTTTAATTAGTAAAAGGAAACAAAATAAGGGGTGTGCGTTTTTGAATTACAAACTTCGAAAATAAGGGACACCCTAAATATATATATATATATATATATATATATATATATATATATATATATATATATATATATATATATATATATATATATATATATATATATACTAGCTGTACCCTGCCCGCTTTGCTGGACGTGTAAGTTTTTTTTATTTTTTGATGAACATATTGTTACGTTTTTGTCTTGTCAATCAAGGTTCGTACCACTGGATTTTGAATAAAACACAACACTTCAATTTATAACGAATTTTATTTTTTGACCATAAAAATTATTTCATCATAATTTATTAACGATAATTCACAAAATCAGTTTTTTATTATTATCGGACAATTTTACTGATTACTAACTTATAATTTTTATATCGCACTAAAACACTTTTTAAATCACTTTTGTAATTCATTTCTATTCTTCACAGAATTTTATTCATTAAGAACAGTTTTATCATGGAAAATTCCATTTTAGTACTGTAGAACTTTGCATTATCAATTAACTCATTCTATTCTACTCTAGGTATCATCGTAACAATCTGGAATAAAACATTATTTTTTTTTGGCATTTTAAATTAAAGATTATATTTTGGTTTTTAATTTTTGTATTTTATTAAATTAAAATTATAATGAAAAATTAAATTAAAAATATTTTATTTAGATAAAAATTGTTTGATTTATTGATTTATTCCAATGCTTTTTGGTATACAACATTTTTAGTTGTACCTTCAGGTGCGTACTGACCGTGTGAGAAGCATGGATATTCCAAATTTAGACCACAAACTTGAAATGACTGACCTTGTGATTTGTTTATAGTCATAGCAAAAGCTAGACGTATTGGAAATTGTATTCTTTTAAAATTAAATGGCACATCTGATGGAATGCGTGGGATTAAAACCTATTCACCTTTGTATTTGCCAGTTAATATGGTTGCTTCAATGACATTTGCCATTAATTTTTTAACAGCAAGTCGTGTACCATTACAAAGTTTTGGTTGATTAATATTACGTAATAAAATGATTGGTACACCAATTTTTAATTGAAGAATATGTGGTGCTATTCCAGGCAAATCTAATGAATTTAAAAATTCTGTAGGATAATTTACCACTTCGTCTTGATCTATAACACAATCTATTGATTTATATGCAAATGTTTTACCTACAATTTTATTTTGAATGGCAATATTTATATCATTAACGTCTTTGTTATTTGCTGCCAATATTGCTCGTTCACTTAACCAATTATGATTTTTCTATTGTTGTACAATATTTGTATATACGCTTTCAATTAATTCTTCTTTTGATTCTTTTAAAATACAAAAATTATGTGGAAATGTAATTAAACCAGTTGTAATATCAATTGGAATTTTTCCATTTCCAATGTCCAATAATTGTTTGGAAAATGTTACAGCGGATTCATCGTTTTGCAAATGAACACGCATATTTCTTGTTAAATTTAATTTTTGAACGTTTCTCCATAAATTAGATGATTTTAAACACGCATTTAATTCATCAGC
The DNA here is from genome assembly GCA_958295665.1 of Tipula vernalis. Classification (NCBI taxonomy): domain Eukaryota; kingdom Metazoa; phylum Arthropoda; class Insecta; order Diptera; family Tipulidae; genus Tipula; species Tipula vernalis. The sequence goes on along the minus strand of OY282558.1, from coordinate 402,249,106 downwards.
TGGAGTTGATCGTGGTATAACAGGTAGTGTCTGTCTATAATCGCCTGATAATAATACTGTTGTACCACCGAATAACTGTTGATTATTGCGTAAATCTTTTAATGTTTTATCTATAATGCTTCTAATGATTTTTTATGTGCCATTGTGTATTCGTCCCAGATTATTATTTTGCATTGTTGCAATACTTTTGCCATTCCTGATGTTTTTGATATGTTACATGTTGGTGTTTCAATTATTTGCATATTTAATGGAAGTTTTAATGCTGCATGAGCAGTCCTACCGCCATCTAATAATGTTGCTGCTATACCTGAAGAAGCAATTGATAATGCTATGTTTTTTTGAGATCTTATATTTGCCAAAATGAATGATATCAAAAATGTTTTTCCGGTTCCTCCTGGAGCATCTAAAAAGTATAATCCACCTCTTTGATTATTTATAGCTGACAGAATTGTATCATAAACATGGTTTTGTTGTTGATTCATTTTTTGTAAATTTTCTTGTAAATATTCATTTAATAAATGTATATCAAAGTTTTGTTCGCGTTGGATTTCAATATTGGTGATATCATTTACTAAACGATTGGGCGCTGTCAATCCTAATTGTGATAATGTTTTGTTTGCAATTGATAAACAAATATCTTCAATTAAAATTAATGTTCGATTATACATATCTATTGTGAATTGTAAATCATAATTTAGTGTATTTGAACGTATACGATGTAAAATGTCTTCCGTCATACAATCTTTATATTTTTCCCATAATTGTAATGGACTTGATGGAAAACATGTTGTTATTATTATGGAAAATAGTACACGTATTTGATGTGGTGCAGAAGAAATCGATGCATCGGCAATTGTATTATCCCAATTTTCATCGTTTTCAAGCAAATTTAATAGTTGACATGCTTCTCGATATGTTACGCATATATTATTATTTACTGTTCTTAAATTTTCGAATGATGTTGGTCCATGAACATTAACTAATAATAAACGTAAATAGTAGCATTCTGCATTGTTTGGGTGTACAGCATATAATCTTCCTAAAGCATGGGTAGAAAATATATTTATTTGGCCTTCAACTCGAGTTCCTTGTTTACGACGTTCAAATATTTTTTTTAGATATGTTCCAAGTGTAATATGTTGGAATATCTGAATATAATAATATTTTTTGCGAATGAATCAGTTTGACATAATGAAAAAAAAATGCAGTTAATGTTGTTAGTGGTGGTTGTTCTGCTCTTTGTAGTGCATTTTGTGTAGTAAAGTAAACTCTTTGTCCATTTTCAAGATGAATCGCTAAATGAACAACGGTTGGATGTCGTTCATGTATTGGAAATGATGAAATTCGCCAGATAGCTTCATTGCTACTTATATAACGTCCCATTTGATATTGTGTAATTTCATCAATATTTGTGTTAGTATTAGATGTTACACCGAAAACTGCCATATCACTCCCTTTGTTTACATATTTGCAAATATATTTTATTGATTTTACGGAATTGCAATATTCAACGTTGATATGTGCTTTATATGCTTTAGATAATAGTGGTGAATACGGTACAACCCATCTATTATCTATTTCAATTTCTTCATTTTTAATTTTTATAATGAAAGATTGACCATTATCCTCAATTGAGCGCCGACGATATAATGGATAACCATCAATGCCTGTAATTGATTCTGATATTAATGCTCTTGGGTATCGTTTTGAGCACTTACCGTTAATCATGCAAGGTGAATTGATGTTATATGCACCACATGGACCATGAATCATATTTTGTTTAATAATTTCAAATAATTCTGGATCAGTTGTTAAATCTAGAATTTCTGCAGAAATTACATTATCAACTTCGTTTGGTGTTATTTGTGCTACTAACCAAATTAAAATGTGGGCATGTGGCAATCCTCTTTTCTGCCATTCGATGGAATACATCCAGCAACGTGTTTCGCCAAAAATTTCATGTTTCGTTATTTTAAATCCAGTAATGACTTAAGTTTCTGTTTAAAGACACGTGCTATAATATCATGACGATCTGTATATGTTTGACCTTGAAATAAATTTTGTTTTATTTCATCCCATTTGGGATTACATGTGAAGGTTATAAATAAATCTGGGCGTCCGTACTTTCTAACATATGACATTGCATCTTGTGCATATTCATGCATATGTCTTGGACTTCCAGTGAACGTTGCTGGTAAAATTGTCATTCTTCCAATATTGTTGACATTTCCATCATTATTTATTGCATCACGAAGATGTATGTATTCTTCTGAACGTAATTTTTTTTGATTTAATCGAATATATAATGAACGTTCTGTTTCTATTTTCGCGTACATATCAACAATATATTGATGAAATAATTGGCGATATTTTAATATATGATTTTCTTCATTTTCCCGTACCATAAGTCTATATGAATAATAATTCATAGCACTTACTTTTTTATTTGATTCTTCACCTATATTAATTATTAGTATAATATTTATTTTGTTTAATAGAAAAATTTAATAAATATTTGTTTACCATTTACTGCATTGATTGTTGGTGCATTAAATCTTCTAGAGTGTTCTCCAATAGGAGTTTTATCGGCTCTAATTACTATTCTATGATTATCCGATGGCATTTTTTCAAGTGACGTTTTAAATAATTTAATTAGTTCATTATGTTCATGAAATATATTTTGTAATGATTCTATAATTACTCTTCTTGTACATAAATTGATTTCACAACGTACATTTAATTCATCATCAGAATTTCCAATAAAATAAATTTGTAGAAATTTATGTGTATCATCTGGAAGTGGTAATAAAGAACCTGCTGAGTGATAAATTTGGCCTTGAACTTTGAATGTTGGCATGAAATTATCAGTAATAATATTTGTAGCACCAAAAGAAGTCATTTGAAAAGAGTTATTGTATTTTCGAATGTTTGATAAAAAATGCTTCGACTGTCGTGTTGTTCCCGAAATTAATGTTAGCAATGGCTCTGGTGGATCAATTAAAACCATTTGCACAACACAAGCCATGAGCTTCATTTTTGAATTTTAAAGCTTTGCAATGCACACAAATGTTATTCATACCGCTTATAGTAATAATTGGATTTAAGCTATAATCAATTGTATGATCATAACGAAAAGCAAGCTTATTAAATATTATCCTATTTGTATTTGATGTGCTTCTTCTTGCTTGTCTATTTCCAATTCGATTTGATTCATTTCTTAATTCGTATTGTTCAGCTGATTCATTTGCACGTAACTATGATATTTGCAATCTAACCTTTCCAATCCGTTCTCTATAATGTTCAGCTGGTGTTTCATTTGAACGTCGTGTTCTTATTTGATGGTTTCGACATGTGTTGCGACCAATATTTGAAACTTTACGTGGCATTTTAATTTTCACATATAAAATCTGCATAACAAATAAATAAAAATGTCTATTTAACTTAACCTCGTATCATAAATTTTTTATTTAACACCTTTAAATTCTTTTTAATACTTTGTAAATTTTTTTGATTTAAAATATCCGTATTATGTAAAAGTATTGATTAGAATAAAACTCCAAATGTCTTTAAGCACGGCCTACTCGTGGTGGATTTAATTTGCGTAAAAGAATTATTGGCATACCAATTTTTAATTGTAGAATGTGGCGTGGATTTCCAGGCAGATCAAGTGAATTTAGAAATTGAACCCAGTCCACAACTTCATCTGGATCCATAACGCAATCAATGGATTTGTATGTTTTGGTTTGGCCACAAATCTTACTTTAAATGTCAATATTAAAGTCACTAACGCAATGATTTGTATAATTAAGTGCAATATTGGGATATACAGTTAGAATTAAATCTTCTTTTGATTCATTTGTAACACAGAAATCGAGAGGCAATGTTATTAATCCTGTTGTATTATCTATAGCAATTTTTCCGTTTCCAATATCCAATAATTGGTTGGCAAATAAATGGGATGATGCATCGTTTTGTAATTGTGCCCTCATGTTTACAGTAAGTTATAGTTTTTGAACAAATGAGATGATTCTAAACACGCGTTTAATTCATCTGCTGGTTTTGATCGTGTGATGACTGAAATATTGTTTTTTTATTTTTTGTATTATTATTATTTCGCAACACACCGTAATGTGCATTCGTTTGTAGAATAGTTTTTTTTTTTTTAATTAAAATCTAGTGAAAATAATTTTTTATACTTGAAAAAAAAAAAAAAAAAATCTTGCGCTATCTATCGGACAAAAAATAAACTATACGAAAACACTCCTCACGACCCATAGAACACACATACAAATTTTTTATTAAAATCGGTGCAGTGGTTCTTGAGTTTTAGTGTTACAAATACACACGTCATTTTATATATATATATATATATATATATATATATATATATATATATATATATATATATATATATATATATATATATATCTATATATATATAAATCTTATTTTGAATTACATACTTGTAATAAACGACTCGGTTTATTTTTTATTAGACGTCATTTATTTAAACGAGACATTGAAAAGTTTAGTTGGCTATAAGGCACAACTGAATACTTTTAACCTAGTGACATCTATTTAAATATTGCATGAATTACTGGGTATTACAAATGTTTAGTTTGAAAAGTCTTCTGAGGCACACAGCATAAGTTCAATTTGAACTCAAATTCTAAACTCTAAAAGCAGCCTTACATTTTATACGTGCTAGGATTTTGTCAAAAACTTGATTAGCCTTAGCTTCCGCTGAGCATAAAATCTCATGAAGCTAATTTCAATTTCGAAAATGTTTAATTAATTAATTTATTTAATATCGCACTTTGTAAAGGTTTCGGTTAAATCATGAAAATGGTGACTTAAAATTAAAAACAGAATGAATCACTATTTTGTTAGTTTTATTATTTCATACAGCATTTCAGTAAAGTAATAGTCAATAACTAATAATGTAAATAATACATATCGACAAACAAATAAAAACCGTTAAGAAATAATCAAAGAGAAGTGATTAAGTAAAACAAACAAAATAAGCAAATTTTTTGTTTATGTTATGTGATTTAAACCATGTCGCCTCTTTTTTATGTAATGGTACACTACAAAATTTACAAAATAGTGAGTTCTTAATACATAGAGAAGCCTTAACAGTTGTTTTGTTGTGTCTGATAATCTAATACGTAAAGGGTTAATTTTGTCGATTTATATTTTTCTGTAGCCATTCTTACAGTAAAAAAGAAGTATCCAGTTTTTGTTATATTTATTAATACACCGAAATTAGGTCAGACACGTTTCTTTACGGGGCTATTATCGCCTGTATACAGTTAATTTATTACTATAGAAGCACAAACTCTTAATTTTAAATCAAGTTTACTTTTATTGTTCAAGGTAAGCCAGTTCAAACATGTGTTTCTGGATTGAGTTAGTCTATTATGATACAACCAGATGAATTTAATTTGTGTAATTTGATTATTATCTGTAATTTTGTATGCTAATTATAATCGTAGCGAGAATTTATACCCAATAAGTAAGAATTATGTCGGACGTAAATAGAAAATAATGAGTCTCAAATAACGGAGACATTAATCTTTGGAACTACATCTCGTATAACAAACATTGACTACTTTATTATTTACTTTATTATTTAATGGTAAGATTCAATATTTTACAAAAATTACATCTAAATGATACGATAATTACAAAATACATTACGTACTAATCGAGAACTTTCGAACTGAAGGCGTTTCACTTGGAAAGCTCTCTTACAAATCAAAATATTTGATCACTGAGTCGATAGATGTCGACCACTGACTTTGACTCAAAACTCCTGGGCTTAATGCCTTCGGCGACTCCTCTTCGAATGGTTCATTTTCAATGACACTGGTGAAGTATAAAATAGTGGTTTGTACTTTTCCAAAATGTTCGAGAATTTCGCTGATTGGATTGAATGCACTCTATTGATACGTCACCTTCGCAATTTTTCTTAGGACCAGGGCCCTATTGCACCAACTACTTATCACTTATTACTTATCAGATTATCATAATTTTTGATAATTTTCTGTTGTACCAAATTGAAATTTGATAAGAATTTAATTGAGTTATAATAAGTGATTAGCACTCACTTATCAAAATTAAGTTGCACCAATTTGCGAAATGATAAATGATAAGTAATATTTTGATAAGCGATAATTTTGAGGTTTTTAACAACACTTCATTGGTTAGGAATATCCAGGATAGAAGTTTTTTGAGATGGGTGTTAACCGTCAGGTAGCTGGTTGCATCGATGGAACAATGATTAATATAGATGCACCTACGGTCAATGAAGAACACTTTTCGAATCGACATGGAAAACATTCACTGAATGCAATGATGGTATGTGGCCTAGACCGCAGCTTTTATACAGTAAATTCAAATTGGCCAGGTAGTGTCCATGACTCCAGAGTATTGCGATATACAAGGCTATTTAGCAATTTTGAGTCTTGTTTTCAACCGTTCCCCGATGCTGTGATTTTGGGTGACAGTGATTACCCCATAACGATTGGCTTATCCCACCAATGCGAAGAAATCCGGATGATGCAATAGAGCAAAGATTTAATCGTGCTCATAAGCAGACCAGACGAATAGTGGAAAATCATTTTGGTTTGTATATGGCGATTGCAATTTTTGTATAATGTAGTTAAATTCAATTTGTTTGTTAATAGGAATTCTCTTAATTCATTTGTTATGAAAATAAATTGTTTATGTTTAAGTACTGTTCAAAAATAATTTACAGTTAGAAAAGAGAATTTATTTTAAAAGCAACAAAAAAAAAGTTTTACAATTGATTCTAAACACTGAAATAAGAACTCTCAATTGAGAAAGGTTTCTATTCATGTATTATTATATATGTACATGCAAAATTACAGAATAAGAATTTTTTAATTGTTTTGCTATATATGTAGGTACAAAACCATTGTTTAACATATAAAATGTGCGGAAAGCATATTATTTTGCAAACACTATCACATTTATAGTATTTTTGTATAGATCATTACAACTTATCATAAAAATTTGATAATTTGTCAATTGATAAGTTATAGACATTCTGATTTGCAACGCTTATCACTTATCATTATCAAAATTTGAAACACTTATCACTTATCATTATCAAAAAAACTAACTTATGATAAGTTGATAAGTAATAAGTGATAAGTAGTTGGTGCAATAGGGCCCAGGTACCATATGACTATAGAACACTGCAAATAGATTAATATAATTTGTTTCGATTTAAAATTCTACTGTACTTTCTTTTAAAAGTGAACACTTAAAGGAGAAACTGAAGTATTGAGTCGGCATGGGGTATGATGGGGAATATTTTTGGAATCTAATTATTTCGTTTTTAAAAAAAGGATTCGAGTCGAACTTTGGGATAGATAATCAAGATAGATTTGTTGTGTTAGAAGTTGTAATTAAAGAACCCGCAATCCATAAAAATGAATTTCGTACAATTAGTTCACCAAATGTTAATGAAAATGATTAATTTTGTAAATTGAACATCAACTAGTTTGGAAATTGTGAAATTCGTAAATAAATATAAAATAAAAAGAGAATTTCATAAAATTATGTTAATAAATGTTAATGTAATTCATAATTAATGTAAATTGTACACGAATTAATCACACAATTGTGAGCCTTATGTATATATATATATATATATATATATATATATATATATATATATATATATATATATATATATATATATATATATATGGGGCATTCTCTGTCAAATCAGCCACCCCACCCTTACACTTCAATTTTTAAGATAAATTAACGTTATTGGGCTTAAAATTTTCGTTGAAGCTTCTAGTTTTTAGTACTGTATGGCATATGTGAATCTTTCAAAATGGCGGACCAGTAATGGCTGCCAAAAGGAAGAAACTACTCAATCAAAGCCGTTATTTGTATTCTGATTCGTATAAAAATAACCAAATTGCGTCTTACAATTCACTTTTTTTATGTAATTTCGGTCGCTGATTATAAATCTATTCGTAGTTTTCAAATTTTCAAGATGGCGGATCCAAGATGGCGGCTGAAAAATGTAAAAATCATTTTATATCGACAGTTTGAGTCGGGTATGAATATAAGGGTTTTCGGGGTCGCTGATTACGAATTTATTATTTATTTTTTGAAATTCCAAGGTATCAGATCTAAGCTGCCAAAGGAAACTACTGTTCTTATAGGAATACACAATTTTTTACCTGTATATTATTTCTTGAATCGCAGGAATAAAATTTGTTGTTACTTCATGTATAATTTATGTCAAAACTCGTTTTGTGCCCTCGGCATTAGCGTTATCCAATGTGCACCACGAGGAGGTTGCGCGATCGGTCTTGCACATCACTTGGCCCTTAAAAGGGCCGGTTTTTCACGTTCGGTATTAATATTTACTTATTTTAATTATCTGCATACATTGACCATTGAATTCCTCCCTCTTCCTTTGAATTTCTTTTTATGGAAACGTTTCTTTGGTCATCAACGATAAATCCATGTTGTTTTGAAATTTCAGGTACGGCTTTGGCCGCTTCAAATCTTCTGTTTAATTTTCTTTGCATTTTTGCGTGATACTTCTCATCAAAGAAAAAGACATTAATGTTTTGAAAGTGCTTTCTAGACCAATTAAAAAGTGCTTCAGATGTTAGAAGAGCATCATTTGGCTTTGCAGTTAGACTTGCCTTGTATAAGCTTCTATTTTGAAATTCGCACCAATACCATCATACGCACTTTTACCATGAGCAGTTGAATGAAAATCTTAGCCCACATGAAGTACTTGTAATGTTTGATTTCTCAGAAAATTATGCTTATGTGTGTCAGGATGCTTCCCAGGCTTTCCATTTCAACAATAACCAATGTACAGTGGTACCTGTGATTTTCTATTACAAAGAAAACGATGAACTTTAACATCAGAGTTTGATTTTTTTGTCTGATAGCCTGAAACATGACACGGCAGCTGTATATTCTATTCAAACACTACTGATACCAGAAATTAAAAAAAAGGTTAAAAGAATTCAAAAAATGTATTATTGTACTGACGGCGCTAAACAACATTTTAAAAATAAATTTCAAATAAACAATTTGATTGATCAGAATGGCATTACACAGCAACTGCACATGGAAAAAGCACATATGATGGAATAGGTGCTACTTTCAAAAGGTCAGCCTACAAGGCAAGCCTTACGGCAAAACCGTCTGAGGCAATATTATCTCCCCAAGCACTATTCAACTGGGCAAAAAAAAAATTTCGATAATATTAATATTTTATACTTTGATAAAGTATTTCATGACAAAATGAGGCGAAAATTGAATCGAAGATATCTTAATTGCGAAAGTGTTCCTGAGATTTCGAAAAACCACGGTTTTATCGTACAGAAAAATGGAATAGTTTTGATTAAAAAATTTTCTAATGATACGAAAGAAAATGCAAATCACTGGTCACCAGAATCAAAGAAGTAATTCATTGTAAAGTTTTATTAAAATTTAAAAACACAAATACAATCACACTGCAGACAGATGGACAGAAAGACGAAATTGACTTAGATAAGCTACACCTTGCAGATAGATGGACAGACAGACAGAATTGACATAGACGAAGAGAGACTCGTGTCGGGTTTACTAGACCCGCATCGAGCGCCTCCCCAGGTGGTGAATAGGGGTAAGCCTTAACAAGTAAGGTACTGGGAAATGAGATCCCCGGGCGAACCAAAATTAGTAAATGCAGAGATCTAAGAATAATCGATATTCCAATAATCTATCTACAATAATTGTTATTTTGAATTTTATTGAAAGAATATGTCGGTTTAGAATTTTCCAAAACAAAAAATGTTTTCTTACATTTCGTGACTCCTTATAGTTTTATAAATCATCTCCCAAAATAATTTCGAGAAATTCGAATTTTAAGTCGGTTAATTTGAATAAATTCGATGATAAATAAGTAATGTCCGCCATCTTGGATCCGCCATCTTGAATTTGAAACCTGAGCTCAAATTCGTTATCAGAGACTTCAAAAACTTCCGTTTATAAAACATTGTAGCAATCAGCCAATTATGAGAAAATATTTGTCCACCATTTTGGAACCGAAATCTGGAATTTGAAATTAAGGTTCGCCATCTTGCATCCGCCATTTTGAATTTGAATTCTAATATCGGATTCTTGTTCAGCGACCCCCAAAATACTTTTAATGAATAATTTGGTCAAAATTATTGAGGAATTATAATTTTTTCGATCATTTTTGACTAAAAAATGGCTTTTTATTGCGAGATACCTCACTTTAGATAGTTTTTTTTTGAGGTCAGAATTTTTTTTCTTCTCTAAACACATAACGGTATCAGAAACTAGACTTCTTGACGAATTTTTTCGTGCGCTCCAAAAAAATGTTTCCCCAAAATTTAAATGGGCAGAGGGGGTGGCCGATTTGAAAAAGAATTCCGTATATATATATATATATATATATATATATATATATATATATATATATATATATATATATATATATATATATATATATATATATATATATGTATATATATATATATATATATAAATATATATATATATATATATATATATATATATATATATATATATATATATATATATATATATATATCTATAGATATGGGCTTATCCGTTACTTATTAAAAAATCGGGCGCATGCGTTTTACTGCATTCATCGGTTTAGCTGCAACTTTTTTCAGGAAAAGTAGTCAATGAAAAAAGAAGTTTCCCAAAATTTTGTCCATTTCTCCAAACTCCCCCCCCCCCTCCTTAAGTTATAATTTTTGAAGTTAAAAAATTGAGTGAGTTTAGGCTATTTTCGATAGATAACCATTCTACCTAGGTTGCTTTCTTTTTAATGTTAAAGGCCTCATTCTCTTCGTTTTTCATTGATCTTTCATTTGAAGTCAGTTTCAAAGCTTCATATTTAATATTGGCTAATGCGACACCAAAAGGTGCAATCATATTTTCTTAAAAAACGGCACGGCATGTTTCCACGGCAACTTTTAAATTACAAAAGATTATACAAATTACATATGTAGAATATTTCTCTCTAAGTTAGTTGATAAATATTTTTTTTTTCGATTGTTATCATTGCGGCAGTATAATGACGGTATACCTTGCTGTGTACATATTTATTGATTTCCTAACAGTGGAATGATAAATTAACCAAAATACAAATAAAAAATAATATCCAGGCCAAAAGTGTAAACTATATAAAGTTTGAGTTGGAACGATAAACATGCAAATTTTTACTGTAGAGTAGAGGCAAATACTGCAGGCAGCTGAATACAAAAAGCAATTTTCATTGTTATTAAAATAACTTGTGCTATCCCCCAAAGGTAGGCCGTCTAATTGGGCGGTAGTTTTTGAACTTCCATGGGGCCAAAATAGTCGCAAACCACTATTTTATTATTATTCCACACTAAATGCTACAAGGGTTCATGGTGCAAACCAAGGATTCTATCATAAATCACGGACCCACATAGCTACCTTGGCCAATTGAATCAATTTAGGGAAAGGGAGGGAAGGTAGTCTACATACTATTTGCGAACGAACACTTTCGAAAGCTGGACAACTGCACACAAAGTGAATACAAATGTCGAACTCTTTAAGACAGTCTTCGCCTAAAGCGCTCTGAGTCAGTCTTGAGCAATGGAGATGCTCCTTAAAACGACCATGGCCAATAAGGAAGCTGACCTAGTAAACCTTCGATTTGACTCACTTATAAAGTGTCTCCACTATAACTAAGGCTTGTAACATTAAATCGGACGTGCTATAAGTCCACAGCAAAGGACAAGGAACACCACCCTGTGGACAGCCTTTAACAACCTTGATAGAATCGAATAGGCCATACAGCTTTACCTCAGCAATACAAGACTTAAGCATCGATTCGATCCATCTAAAAATTGAGCGATCAATACGAAAATTAGTTGCAGGCTTTAGTAATCGAACCAAACGAAACACTATCGAAAGCTCCAGCAATATCCAGAAAAGTGCCTACAAGAAACTCTTAGAGAAAATAGTTTCACAGGACTTGGCAACTCTATAGGCATATTCCATGTTTTTGATTGGGGAGAGACAAGCAAACAAAAATCTATAATAAATCGGTCGAGGATCCTTTCCAGAGTCTTAAGAAAGGTTGATGACAGAGTAGTAGGTCGGAATGAATTAGCTTCCGAATAATCAGACTTACCAGCCTTCAGTATAAAAGCAACTTTGGTTCTGCGACAACATAGTGGAACAATGCAACACAACGCATGCTTGGAAGAGGTAAAGCTGATGATCGTAAATGTGGGAAAATCCATGCTGTAATTCAACTGCAAAGAAGAAGAGGGGTTCATTTGGTAGACGAAAAGTATTAAGTACATAAACATAATTTTAAGCCAAAGCATTATTAAGTCACAGAAACGAATCCACGAAGTTCTGTGAGTATGCCTTGAACTTCTTTTATAAACCTTACGAGCCACACACACACCGAAGAGGTGACTCATCGGGGAGGTAAACTGCTGTAAAGACCAATTTAGTATATGAACTGGCAGAATCAGAAGTAATAAGCGCAGCTGTCAGATCAGCCGTACTACACTCATCAATGAGCAAAGCCGTGATATTAATACTAATAAAAATGCACGTTCTAATTTTAATAGCAGGGATCTTACAGCAATTTCTGCCATTAGCGGATTTCAATCCAGAAACCGTACCATCAAGAAGGTAAGGCCTCTGAATTGGACATATATCGGTGTGCGACACGAAGCAAATTCCTTAATTCAAATGAAGCTGACTTACTGTGCTGCAAGTTGATCTGTTTTATTGCAAGCAAGGAAGTCATTTAGAACACCATAAAGTAGACCAGTAAGTAGATAAAACGTCTAAGTTCCCGAGATGATCTTATAAGAGATTCTTTACAGGAGGTTTTGCAACGTTGTGCCGGAACCGGTAATAGTCTTGAGTGTGTTTACATCAACGCGAAAAACAATCGACTGACCATTAGCCTCACAATTGCTTCGTACATCAGCCCAATATTAGTAATAACTATCTTAGGATCCTCAGGTATATCAGGGACCCAAGAATAATGATAAGTGGTTTCGGAGGATCACCAATCGACAACTGATAACCCCTCCAAATATCCCTTAAGTTAGAAATCTCATCACTAAACCATTTGAACCTTTCACCGTTGATGCATTTGTATATAAATACGCCATCGACCAGGTAGCACGCTTGCAAGAGCGATATTAAGTCGTACGATTTTGCAGCTTAAATAATCCGACCACTCCTTTCTAAGCGGAAAATTTCCAATTTCCCTCGACCAGGCGATTGTTCCGGTTGTTATCCTGTATTCAAAATTTTTGTGACCGTGGCATCTGCGACCACTTGGGCATAAGTGGCTTGAATTAGTAGAGGAGCTATTAGGTGTCTCAGGAATAGATTAAAGCATCAGACATGAAGACTTCCTTTGCAGACGCTGGGGATTATGCGTGCCCTAACGTTTAGTTCTAATTTTGTGGCCGGGTTCAGTAATGGAACCTTCACCATCCGCTTTAAGCAGCATACTCTCTGATTCCGACGGTGTATCGGACATGCAACTAATATTTGGGTGTGTGCACACCTGTTAGGGTAATTAATAATGAGAATGAATGATAAACGCTGTATGAATAATAAAGCAAAAACGAATTGTTTTCTCAAAATTTTTTAATACTGCCCAAAATTTAAGAGTCAAACACAATGCTGTCCGTAAATTTTTTATTTGTTCCGCATTAGATCAATTTCGCCTCCTCTAAAATTTCGTAGTGAACTTTCCGTTTTTTATTCATAAAGATGATGTGAAATTGGAGCAAGAAACCGGAAGGGAGCAAAACGGTTTTCATTCTGTTTCAACTTTTAGTTCTGCTACATTGAATTAACGGTTGCGGTCCTCATTTTCTATTTTTAGGAATAAAGTATTCGGAGTTATTTCTTTTCTGAAATGTCATCCACAGTCCAAGGTATTTAATGACTTTTTATTGTGAACATTTTCATTCAAATTTTGAAATTAAATTTCCTTTTTCCAGAATTATCACACAGAAGCCTTAATGTTAATCCGAAAAGGTAATCGATCACGCACTATTTTCATTGTACGGTAGAATTTAATGCCATTTCAAAAAGGAAACAACCTTCGCGCGCACCTTTATTTCTAAAAAAAAAACAGGAAATAAGGTTCTCGAGGGTTAATTCACTACACGTATTGTGCTCTTTATCACTCAAAATTCCAAATTTAATTTATTTTTCTCTTTATTTTTTTTTTGGCATATTATGTTAACCGTGCTGAACTGGGTGAATGGCATCTTTAAAATTTTTAAATTGCAATTCAAAATTTCTGTAAAGTTTATCAGAATTTAAGACTCTTTGAAATTCAATATTTCAATATTTCAATACCTCCGATGCATATTTTCATAGATTTTAAATTTTAAACATTATAAAGAATTCGGGCGATTTCTAAAACTTGAATTTCGATATTTTTAAACTTTCAAATTTATTTAAATTTTAATGTGTAATTAAAATTTAGCAATTCTGAATTTTGGAATAAATGCTCACTTCACCAAAAACTTAATGTTTTCTAAAAATTCGAAAGTAAAAATTTGTTTGGTAAATTTTGCAGTAACAAAATAGTAAATATAGGATGTTTGAAAAATCACTCAAGTTACAAAAAATTACGTTTCCTAACATGTTTTAATCTCGAGTATATTCTAAAAACATATACAGGGTGTCCGCCGGGAAGGTATACTACTTTGTTTTGCCGCCATTTTGGTAAACGTTAGTTTTGACAGTTCATATTTGGCAGTCGTGAAGTAGACACGTGGCAAATTTATTATGGAAAAATATTCGATAAACCAACGTGTTTTAATCGTTAAAACATTTTATCAAAATCAATCATCGATTACTGTGACGATGAGAAAGTTACGTGAAATTTTTGGGAGAAACAACGTGCCAACAAAACGCACTATTTATCGTGTAGTGAATGATTTCGAAGAAAGAGGGTCTGTAAGTGATAGGCCCAAGCATGGGCCACAACGTACTGTAAGATCGGCTGAACACATTACTGCTGCTCAAGAAAGTGTTCAAAACAATCCATCAACCTCAATTCGACGCCGTGCTCAGGAGCTTGGTCTTCAAAGAACAAGTTTGGCCACAATTTTGCACAAGGATTTGCATTTGTTTCCATTTAAGATACAGTTGACACAAGAGCTTCTTCCACAAGACCATTTACGCCGCCGTACATATGCCAATAGGATGTTACAGCTCCTACATGACAACCCCGATTTTCATGAAAAAATCATAATGAGTGACGAGGCACATATTCATTTAAATGGATATGTGAATAAACAGAATAGTCGGTTCTGGGCAATGGAAAACCCTCAAATTATTCATCAGTCACCTTTACATCCATTAAAAGTGACAATTTTCACGTAACTTTCTCATCGTCACAGTAATCGATGATTGATTTTGATAAAATGTTTTAACGATTAAAACACGTTGGTTTATCGAATATTTTTCCATAATAAATTTGCCACGTGTCTACTTCACGACTGCCAAATATGAACTGTCAAAACTAACGTTTACCAAAATGGCGGCAAAACAAAGTAGTATACCTTCCCGGCGGACACCCTGTAATATTTTGAAAAGTTTCAATAATTTCGAAATAATTTCAAAAATGACAAAATTTATGTTAACATCTGTAAAATCGATCTGCAAAACTCGAACAAGTTCAAAAATCCTTAATAATCTTGTTCCCAAATAATTTGAATAATATCAAAATAAAATCTGGATATTGAGGAATAATTCCGAAAAATCTGGCAACCCACAAAACCCAGAAAATTTTGAAACAATTAAGAGATAACAAAAAAATCGGAGTTTAGTTAGTAGCTTGGCAAAGGTTTATGCAAAACACGAACATTGGAAATTTTGAATGTTATCAAAAATATTTAAAAATTCCAATATTCACGAAAATAAGGAAAATCTTAAAAATTCTTAGTGTCTGTATACAACTGCAAAATCGATAAGCAAAACTCGAAGAAGATCGACTGAAAAATCGAATAATTTCTAAGAATTTCGAACGATCTCGATCAAATTCCATAACATCAAAATAAAATCTGGATATTAAGGAATATTTTCGAAAGATCTGGCAACCCACAAAAGTCTACAAAACTCAGGAAAATTTTGAAAAAATTACGAGATAACACAAAAGCCTTATAAAGGTTTATGCAAAACTCGAACATTAAAAATTCCGAATAATATCGAAAAACCTTTAAATCAAACCAAATTCACGAAAATAGGAAAATCTTAAAATTGTTATATCTGTTTACGTCTGTAAAATCGTTCTGTAAAACTCGAACAAATTCGATAATCTTGAATTATCTTGAAAACTAGAATAATTTCTAAGAAATACGAACGATCTCTAATAAAATCTGGAAAGTAAGGAATAATTCCGAAAAATCTGTCAACCTACAAAAATGTACAAAATTAAAATGAACAAAGCACGAGATAAAACAAAAATCGAATTTTAGTTAATATCTTGCCAAACGTTTATGCAAAACTCGAACATTGAAAATTTCAAATGTTATCAAAAATTTTTCAAAATTCCGACATTCACCAAAATAACGAAAATCTTAAAAATTCTTATGTTCTGTAAAATCATCCTGAAAATTCGAACAAGTTCAAAAATCCTGAATTATCTTCAAAAGTTGAATAATTTCTAAGAAATTCGAACGATCTCGGTAATAAGGGGTAACTACGAAAAATCAGGCAACCTACAAAAACCTAAAAAACCCAAGAAAACTTTGAAAAAATTACGAGATAATACAAAAATCGGATTTTAATTAAAAGCATAGCAAAGGGTTATGCAAAACTCGAACATTGAAAATTTCGAATGTTATCAAGAAATTTTCAAAATTTCAAAATTTACGAAAATAAGGAAAATCATAAAAATTCTTATTATCTGTATACATCTGTAAAATCGGCCAGCAACACTCGAACAAGTTCAAAAATCCTGAATAATCTTGAAAATTCGAATAATTTCTACGAAATTCGAACGATCTCGAATAAATTCAATAACATTAAAATAAAATCTGGATATTAAGGAATAATTTCGAAAAATCTGTCAACCCACAAAAATCTACAAAACGCCGGAATATTTTGAAAAAATTACGGGATGACACAAAAGTCTTGTAAAGGTTAATGCGAAACTCAAACCTTAAAAATTTCGAATAATATCGAAAACCTTTAAAACCTACAAAATTCACGAAAATAATGAAAATCTTAAAAATTCTTATTATCTATGTATATACGTCTGTAAAATCGTCCTGAAAATCTAGAACAAGTTCAAAAATCCTGAATTATCTTGAAAACTCGAAGAATTTCTAAGAAATTCGAGCGATCTCGGAAATTAAGGGATAACTACGACAAATCTACCAACCTACAAAAATCTACAAAACCCACTTTGAAAAAATTACGAGATAACACAAAAATCGGATTTTAATTAAAAGCATAGCAAAGGGTTATGCAAAACTCGAACATTGAAAATTTCGAATGTTATCAAAAATCTTTATGCGAAACTCAAACATTAAAAATTTCAAAATCAAACATTAAAAATTTGAAAATCTGAAAAATTTTTATATCTGTATACGTCTGTAAAATGGACCAGCAAAACTCGAACAAATTCGAAAATCCTGAATAATCTTGAAAATTCGAATAATTTCTAAGAAATTCGAACGATCTCGGAAATTAAGCGATAACTACGAAAAATCTACAAAACCCAGGAAAACTTTGAAAAAATTACGAGACAATACAAAAATCGGATTTTAATTAAAAGCATAGCAAAGAATTATGCAAAACTCGAACATTGAAAATTTCGAATGTTATCAAAAATTTTTATGCGAAACTCAAACATTAAAAATTTCAAAATCAAACATTAAAAATTTGAAAATCTGAAAAATTCTTATATCTGTATACGCCTGTAAAATGGACCAGCAAAACTCGAACAAATTCGAAAATCCTGAATAATCTTGAAAATTCGAATAATTTCTAAGAAATCCGAACGATCTCGGAAATTAAGCGATAACTACGAAAAATCTGGCAATCTACAAAAATCTACAAAACCCAGGAAAATTATGAAAAATTACGAGATAACACAAAAATCGGATTTTAATTAAGAGCATAGCAAAGGGTTATGCAAAACTCGAACATTAAAAATTTCGAATGTTACCAAAAATTTTTATGCGAAACTCAAACATTAAAAATTTCAAAATCAAACATTAAAAATTTGAAAATCTGAAAAATTCTTATATCTGTATACGTCTGTAAAATGGACCAGCAAAACTCGAACAAATTCGAAAATCCTGAATAATCTTGAAAATTCGAATAATTTCTAAGAAATTCGAACGATCTCGGAAATTAAGCGATAACTACGAAAAATGTATGCGTCTGTAAAATGGACCAGCAAAACTTGAACAAATTCGAAAATCCTGAATAATCTTGAAAATTCGAATAATTTCTAAGAAATCCGAACGATCTCGGAAATTAAGCGATAACTACGAAAAATCTGGCAATCTACAAAAATCTACAAAACCCAGGAAAACTATGAAAAATTACGAGATAACACAAAAATCGGATTTTAATTAAGAGCATAGCAAAGGGTTATGCAAAATTCGAACATTAAAAATTTCGAATGTTACCAAAAATCTTTATGCGAAACTCAAACATTAAAAATTTCAAAATCAAACATTAAAAATTTGAAAATCTGAAAAATTCTTATATCTGTATACGTCTGTAAAATGGACCAGCAAAACTTGAACAAATTCGAAAATCCTGAATAATCTTGAAAATTCGAATAATTTCTAAGAAATCCGAACGATCTCGGAAATTAAGCGATAACTACGAAAAATCTGGCAACCTACAAAAATCTACAAAACCCAGGAAAACTTTGAAAAAAATACGAGATAACACAAAAATCGGATTTTAATTAAAAGCATAGCAAAGGGTTATGCAAAACTCGAACATTAAAAATTTCGAATGTTATCAAAAATCTTTATGCGAAACTCAAACATTAAAAATTTCAAAATCAAACATTAAAAATTTGGAAATCTGAAAAATTCTTATATCTGTATACGTCTGTAAAATGGACCAGCAAAACTCGAACAAATTCGAAAATCCTGAATAATCTTGAAAATTCGAATAATTTCTAAGAAATTCGAACGATCTCGGAAATTAAGCGATAACTACGAAAAATCTACAAAACCCAGGAAAACTTTGAAAAAATTACGAGATAATACAAAAATCGGATTTTAATTAAAAGCATAGCAAAGAATTATGCAAAACTCGAACATTGAAAATTTCGAATGTTATCAAAAATTTTTATGCGAAACTCAAACATTAAAAATTTCAAAATCAAACATTAAAAATTTGAAAATCTGAAAAATTCTTATATCTGTATACGTCTGTAAAATAGACCAGCAAAACTCGAACAAATTCGAAAATCCTGAATAATCTTGAAAATTCGAATAATTTCTAAGAAATCCGAACGATCTCGGAAATTAAGCGATAACTACGAAAAATCTGGCAATCTACAAAAATCTACAAAACCCAGGAAAACTTTGAAAAAATTACGAGATAACACAAAAATCGGATTTTAATTAAAAGCATAGCAAAGGGTTATGCAAAACTCGAACATTGAAAATTTCGAATGTTATCAAAAATCTTTATGCGAAACTCAAACATTAAAAATTTCAAAATCAAACATTAAAAATTTGAAAATCTGAAAAAATTTTATATCTGTATACGTCTGTAAAATGGACCAGCAAAACTTGAACAAATTCGAAAATCCTGAATAATCTTGAAAATTCGAATAATTTCTAAGAAATCCGAACGATCTCGGAAATTAAGCGATAACTACGAAAAATCTGGCAACCTACAAAAATCTACAAAACCCAGGAAAACTTTGAAAAAATTACGAGATAACACAAAAATCGGATTTTAATTAAAAGCATAGCAAAGGGTTATGCAAAACTCGAACATTGAAAATTTCGAATGTTATCAAAAATCTTTATGCGAAACTCAAACAATAAAAATTTCAAAATCAAACATTAAAAATTTGAAAATCTTAAAAATTCTTATATCTGTATACGTCTGTAAAATGGACCAGCAAAACTTGAACAAATTCGAAAATCCTGAATAATCTTGAAAATTCGAATAATTTACCTAAGAAATCCGAACGATCTCGGAAATTAAGCGATAACTACGAAAAATCTGGCAACCTACAAAAATCTACAAAATCCAGGAAAACTTTGAAAAAATTACGAGATAACACAAAAATCGGATTTTAATTAAAAGCATAGCAAAGGGTTATGCAAAACTCGAACATTGAAAATTTCGAATGTTATCAAAAATCTTTATGTGAAACTCAAACATTAAAAATTTCAAAATCAAACATTAAAAATTTGAAAATCTTAAAAATTCTTATATCTGTATACGTCTGTAAAATAGACCAGCAAAACTTGAAGAAATTCGAAAATCCTGAATAATCTTGAAAATTCGAATAATTTCTAAGAAATCCGAACGATCTCGGAAATTAAGCGATAACCACGAAAAATCTGGCAACCTACAAAAATCTACAAAACCCAGGAAAACTTTGAAAAAAAATACGAGATAACACAAAAATCGGATTTTAATTAAAAGCATAGCAAAGGGTTATGCAAAATTCGAACATTGAAAATTTCGAATGTTATCAAAAATCTTTATGCGAAACTCAAACATTAAAAATTTCAAAATCAAACATTAAAAATTTGAAAATCTTGAAAATTCTTATATCTGTATACGTCTGTAAAATAGACCAGCAAAACTCGAACAAATTCGAAAATCCTGAATAATCTTGAAAATTCGAATAATTTACCTAAGAAATCCGAACGATCTCGGAAATTAAGCGATAACTACGAAAAATCTGGCAACCTACAAAAATCTACAAAATCCAGGAAAACTTTGAAAAAATTACGAGATAACACAAAAATCGGATTTTAATTAAAAGCATAGCAAAGGGTTATGCAAAACTCGAACATTGAAAATTTCGAATGTTATCAAAAATCTTTATGCGAAACTCAAACATTAAAAATTTCAAAATCAAACATTAAAAATTTGAAAATCTTAAAAATTCTTATATCTGTATACGTCTGTAAAATAGACCAGCTAAACTTGAACAAATTCGAAAATCCTGAATAATCTAGAAATTTCGAATAATTTCTAAGAAATCCGAACGATCTCGGAAATTAAGCGATAACTACGAAAAATCTGGCAACCTACAAAAATCTACAAAACCCAGGAAAACTTTGAAAAAATTACGAGATAACACAAAAATCGGATTTTAATTAAAAGCATAGCAAAGGGTTATGCAAAATTCGAACATTAAAAATTTCGAATGTTATCAAAAATCTTTATGCGAAACTCAAACATTACAAATTTCAAAATCAAACATTAAAAATTTGAAAATCTTGAAAATTCTTATATCTGTATACGTCTGTAAAATAGACCAGCAAAACTCGAACAAATTCGAAAATCCTGAATAATCTTGAAAATTCGAATAATTTACCTAAGAAATCCGAACGATCTCGGAAATTAAGCGATAACTACGAAAAATCTGGCAACCTACAAAAATCTACAAAACCCAGGAAAACTTTGAAAAAATTACGAGATAACACAAAAATCGGATTTTAATTAAAAGCATAGCAAAGGGTTATGCAAAACTCGAACATTAAAAATTTCGAATGTTATCAAAAATCTTTATGCGAAACTCAAACATTAAAAATTTCAAAATCAAACATTAAAAATTTGAAAATCTGAAAAATTCTTATATCTGTATACGTCTGTAAAATAGACCAGCAAAACTTGAACAAATTCGAAAATCCTGAATAATCTTGAAAATTCGAATAATTTCTAAGAAATCCGAACGATCTCGGAAATTAAGCGATAACTACGAAAAATCTGGCAACCTACAAAAATCTACAAAACCCAGGAAAACTTTGAAAAAATTACGAGATAACACAAAAATCGGATTTTAATTAAAAGCATAGCAAAGGGTTATGCAAAACTCGAACATTGAAAATTTCGAATGTTATCAAAAATCTTTATGCGAAACTCAAACATTAAAAATTTCAAAATCAAACATTAAAAATTTGAAAATCTTAAAAATTCTTATATCTGTATACGTCTGTAAAATAGACCAGCAAAACTTGAAGAAATTCGAAAATCCTGAATAATCTTGAAAATTCGAATAATTTCTAAGAAATCCGAACGATCTCGGAAATTAAGCGATAACCACGAAAAATCTGGCAACCTACAAAAATCTACAAAACCCAGGAAAACTTTGAAAAAAATACGAGATAACACAAAAATCGGATTTTAATTAAAAGCATAGCAAAGGGTTATGCAAAATTCGAACATTGAAAATTTCGAATGTTATCAAAAATCTTTATGCGAAACTCAAACATTAAAAATTTCAAAATCAAACATTAAAAATTTGAAAATCTGAAAAATTCTTATATCTGTATACGTCTGTAAAATGGACCAGCAAAACTTGAACAAATTCGAAAATCCTGAATAATCTTGAAAATTCGAATAATTTACCTAAGAAATCCGAACGATCTCGGAAATTAAGCGATAACTACGAAAAATCTGGCAACCTACAAAAATCTACAAAATCCAGGAAAACTTTGAAAAAATTACGAGATAACACAAAAATCGGATTTTAATTAAAAGCATAGCAAAGGGTTATGCAAAACTCGAACATTGAAAATTTCGAATGTTATCAAAAATCTTTATGCGAAACTCAAACATTAAAAATTTCAAAATCAAACATTACAAATTTGAAAATCTGAAAAATTCTTATATCTGTATACGTCTGTAAAATAGACCAGCAAAACTTGAAGAAATTCGAAAATCCTGAATAATCTTGAAAATTCGAATAATTTCTAAGAAATCCGAACGATCTCGGAAATTAAGCGATAACCACGAAAAATCTGGCAACCTACAAAAATCTACAAAACCCAGGAAAACTTTGAAAAAAATACGAGATAACACAAAAATCGGATTTTAATTAAAAGCATAGAGGGTTATGCAAAATTCGAACATTGAAAATTTCGAATGTTATCAAAAATCTTTATGCGAAACTCAAACATTAAAAATTTCAAAATCAAACATTACAAATTTGAAAATCTTAAAAATTCTTATATCTGTATACGTCTGTAAAATAGACCAGCAAAACTTGAAGAAATTCGAAAATCCTGAATAATCTTGAAAATTCGAATAATTTCTAAGAAATCCGAACGATCTCGGAAATTAAGCGATAACTACGAAAAATCTGGCAACCTACAAAAATCTACAAAACCCAGGAAAACTTTGAAAAAATTACGAGATAACACAAAAATCGGATTTTAATTAAAAGCATAGCAAAGGGTTATGCAAAACTCGAACATTGAAAATTTCGAATGTTATCAAAAATCTTTATGCGAAACTCAAACATTAAAAATTTCAAAATCAAACATTACAAATTTGAAAATCTTAAAAATTCTTATATCTGTATACGTCTGTAAAATAGACCAGCAAAACTTGAAGAAATTCGAAAATCCTGATTAATCTTGAAAATTCGAATAATTTCTAAGAAATCCGAACGATCTCGGAAATTAAGCGATAACCACGAAAAATCTGGCAACCTACAAAAATCTACAAAACCCAGGAAAACTTTGAAAAAAATACGAGATAACACAAAAATCGGATTTTAATTAAAAGCATAGCAAAGGGTTATGCAAAATTCGAACATTGAAAATTTCGAATGTTATCAAAAATCTTTATGCGAAACTCAAACATTAAAAATTTCAAAATCAAACATTAAAAATTTGAAAATCTGAAAAATTCTTATATCTGTATACGTCTGTAAAATGGACCAGCAAAACTTGAACAAATTCGAAAATCCTGAATAATCTTGAAAATTCGAATAATTTACCTAAGAAATCCGAACGATCTCGGAAATTAAGCGATAACTACGAAAAATCTGGCAACCTACAAAAATCTACAAAACCCAGGAAAACTTTGAAAAAATTACGAGATAACACAAAAATCGGATTTTAATTAAAAGCATAGCAAAGGGTTATGCAAAACTCGAACATTAAAAATTTCGAATGTTATCAAAAAATTTCAAAATTCACTAAAATAAGGAAAATCATAAAAATTCTTATTATCTGTACAATCTGTAAAATCGACCAGCAAAACTCGAACAAGTTCGAAAAACCTGAATAATCTTGAAAATTGGAATAATTTCTAAGAAATTCGAACGATCTCGAACAATTTCAATAACATCAAAATAAAATCTGGATATTAAAGAATAATTCCGAAAAATCTGGCAACCCACAAAAATCTACAAAACTCAGGAAAATTTTGAAAAAATTACCAGATAACACAAAAATCGATGAAAAACCTGGCAATGGTTTATGCAAAACTCGAACATTAAAAATTTCGAATAATATCGAAAAATCTTAAAAACCTCAAAAATTCACGAAAATAAGGAAAATCTTAAAAATTCTTGTTCGTTTGCCGAACAAGTTCAAAAATTCTGAATAATCTTGTAAACTCGAAAAATTTCTAAGAAATACAAACGATCTCTAATAAAATCTGGATATTAAGGAATATCTCCGAAAAATCTGGCAACCTACAAAAATCTACAAAACCCAGGAAAATTTTGAAAAATTACGAGATAACACAAAAATCGAAATTTTTAGTTTAAAAATCTTGCAAAACTCGAAAAATATTGAAAAGCTCAAATAGCCTCGGATAATTTCGAAAATATCGAGTAATCTCGACTCAACCCATTTTATAAAACCTAAAACAACAAAAGCTAATAAAAACAGAAACACAACAGGCACAGAAACTGCGACATTATTATACATAGTAGTCCAATTCCGGCAATAAAGTTTCGAAAGCTTAAATTTGTACGGCACACTGTAAATT
Source organism: Tipula vernalis (assembly GCA_958295665.1). Lineage (NCBI taxonomy): Eukaryota > Metazoa > Arthropoda > Insecta > Diptera > Tipulidae > Tipula > Tipula vernalis. The sequence continues at coordinate 402,224,065 of OY282558.1, read as the reverse complement.
TGCGGCCCGCGACTTTTAGGTGTTGTATATAGTGCAATTACAAAATAATAATCTAATTTTCATCAACTTTATTACTATTATTGTGTAATTTAATTATACAACATACATAGTTAACGTCTTTTCAACCTCGTCTTCTTATGCTTTTGCGTTGCCTTGTTATTCAACGACGCCGAATCGTTGTTTTGTTTATTGTTTGCGAGTAGTTTCTTACATATCATCATCATCATCATCATCATCTCCTTCCAGTATTTCTTTACTTATTATTCTATTCGTTTATTATTATTATTATTATTTTTTTTTTATTTTTTTTTGTAAATTCGGCATTTCTAATTTTTCTGTATTCTCTAACTAAATTTTCAATAACAAAACCGACACAAAAAAAAAAATAAAAAAAAAAAAAAATAAAACACGCTGTGCGCGCCGAAGACGAATAAAAAATAAATAAATGGCCGAATATTTTTGTGTGATAATCATAGGGAATGAGCAAATGTGCGTTAGGATAGGAAAAGAAACGAAAAATAAAAAAATTGTGTAGTACAAAAAAGTATTACTAAATTACTAGTTGGTTGGTGTATTAAGTAGTTGCTTCGTTGACTTCCACCGGATTAGACGTGAATTAACTGTGAATAATTTTTGGTCGTGAGTTTGGAAAAAAATTCGATACAAAATTTGCGGTGTATTATTAATAATTCTGTGAAATTTAAGTAATTGTGGTTTGTTGGTGTAACGTACAGTGATTTTCATAATAATTTTTTCTGTTGTATTATCCATCACAAAATTTTGTTTTATTACACATAGATAGAAATGTTATAAAAGGTGTAAATCCTAATATTTGAATAAAAGTGTTAATTTTTTTTTTGTTTTTTGGTGGGCACAGTGTGTACCCTACAGTGTTATCTAATTTATTTAAGTTTGTTAAGTACCGTGAAGTTTTACCATCAGCAGGCTCGTGAGAAAGAAATCTCGTACGGTCAGCAATATAACACCGTAAACCGGAAGTGTTTTGTTTACGTTTTGAAAGAATATTTAACACAGATAAAGGTGCGTTAGTTAAATTATTTTTGTGTGTTATTGTGTCGATTTAATAAAGGGTTGTCACGCTTTACCATTCATTATTTTTGGTATGCGTGTTCGTATATAGTAATAATAATAATAAAGAGGTGTACTGTGCCCTTTTTGTATCGCGGAAATTCTTTTAATCGGTTCGCTGGATATCAAGTTGATGAATCGAAATTATTCTTCTAGATGTTTTTGTTTTTATCATGGTTCATTTTGTGTTTCAAATTCTTTCTAATTCGTAATTTCGGTTTTTTGTGTTTTGCTTTTTTTTCTATTCCATATTCTATTGTTTGTATCCGAATGATATTGTTGGTACGTTGAGCACCCATTGAGAATGGATATTATTTGAGAAGACAGGCATTAGGCAGAAGCTTTTTTATTTTATACAAATACACAGTTTGGACAGTTTGACATCATAAATAAAGTAGACATTGAAATTTAATGTCTAGGTTATCTAGAAGTAAATTGAAATATTAAGCTTTGTTTGAAAATTAATTAATTGTAATTTGACTTTTACCTTTAAGCCCTTCAAAAGCTAATTTTTCATATTCTTTCGCAATTCGTCAGGTTTAAAATGGAAATGAGAAAATTTCCCCTAACCGAATATCAAAAAATATTTAATCTCAAGATTGTCAAAAAGTTCATTTTAAAATTAAAATTTCGCTGAATATTATAAAACCTTTTGTAATTAAATACAACTTAGAAAATTTGGGAATATTTTAACATAATTGAAATTAAATTCAACTAATCTCATAGATTAAGGGCGTTCCCCAAATTGTTGATATCATCTAAAAAATTTAACCTGAAATAGTCGGGAATTTTTAAAGATTTAATTAATTCTTTTAAAACTTGAAATTCCAAAAACCATTTTACGAGTCTTGCTATTAGCGAATTTGTGCAAAACTATCAGGCAGTGGATTTTGATAATTATTGTCACCTATGAGGCCAACTACAGACGGAACCTTGCACAAATTAGTCCTAGGAGCACTCAAAAATAAAAAATCTTTGACGGCTCCACTACATCAAAAGTTAAAGGCTTCTACTAAAAAATGGTAGACCGTATTATTCTACAAAGATCATTGAAAATATGATCCAGGGGTAGTCTGGAAGGTTCCACGCAAAAAGATTAAAAAAAATTAGATCGTAGACCAAAAAATTGAACACAAGGCCAAAAAGACCAAAAGGTCAAAAAGATCGAAAATTCTTCTGGAAAAGGGAGATTTAATTTTAAAATATGTATCTCTAGATCAAACATAAACAAATATGTATTATCAAAAACAAATATTAACATACAAAAAAAATGTAGCTAAGAAGGTTGAATAATATTTGCGTAACAGGTAGTTTCGAGTATACATACATATAAGGGGCGTAGCGTCTTTGGAAGCAAGGGAAGCACTGACTCCCTATAATTCCAACTCAAAATGCTAATATGCCTCATTACGTGATCTTTAAAATTTTCATATTGGCTGGATGCCCGTTCTAAATCTAATTGAAACAAAATTCCAAAAGGGAACTAAAATAACGTTTGAATATTTCTCTATGAAATCTTACACTGCATAAAATTATCTTCATTTACATTAGCTTCTATTTCTTGTTGTTGATTGTTCCTTAACATAAAGATATCAGAAAAACGTAAATGTCTGAAAACGTATGTATATGGGTTAGTTTTTCACAACCCACGCCAGGTAAATCATTTAGCACAGTAAATTTTAATTTTAGTACAAATTTACCTCAATTGGCGTACCAATTCTCTAGAAGTAAAAACGCTTTGATGGGCACAAATTATGATTTGAAGGGTTGAAATCGCTGGCTATTAGGCGCAAAGAAAAAACGTCAAATATTTGTATTGTTTTTCTTTCGTTTATTACCTGTACGTACATTTAATACATATCACAAAAATCAGTGAAACTTGAAAAAATTTAAAAACAACGGTTTTTTTCATATTTTACTCAACTTTTTAGTACAATATTTGAATTTATCCTGTACACTGTTAAAAAGTAGGTAAAAGGACAATTAACCCGACTATTGGTAAAGAGATGTCTTATATGTGTTGTATTTATGTGTGAAAGTTTTCATTAAAAATCACTGTTGAAGCCAGGTAACTTTCGATGGTCGATATTGGTATGATCCAGAAATTTAACCTGCGCGTTTCTTTCCATGAAAAATAAAACTTTTGATAGTTCACTGTTTTGAAATTCATTCAATTTTTCTGTTTTTTAGCATCGCTCACTTGAGCGACTCAGTCCACTTTAGTGCATTCCCGCAGCCTTTAGGGTTTTAGTTATATCATCTTTCAAAGTTATTGCTTCCCTCAAATTATTGGTCACAGTCATCAGTTCTTCAAAATACACGTTAGCATTAAGTAAAATTGCGGAAGCCGTGTATATATTTTGGTTTAATCTGGCTAGTTCCTTCATAATCCTTGTTGCTAAGAACGGGGAAGAAGCGGTACCATATAAGTGACCAGGTTCTGTACGTACATTGGTTTTCCTGATCTTCATCATTCAATAAAATTTGCCTATATATCTTGACAATTCCTGAACTCATGAGAAAGCCATGTTCCCGAATACTAGATTGTATTGTTGGTCCAACTAGAAGTTCATCATTGAGCGAAGCGGGTGCATTGAATACTAATATTAACATTGTGCTGATGCTATCTTCTTTTAAAATACCGTGATGTGGTAAAAATACACAAGAATCTTGGGTAACCCTTTCTGTGCTAATTTTCACCAAATGTCCGAGTTCAATATATTCCTGCATGAACGATTTACATATCTTTTGATATTCTTCGCTTTTGACAAAATTTTCTCTCTCTGGTTTGCAACCTGCTAATTGTTAAAAGGCTCTCAACTGTTTATCAATATTGACATCAGCTGAATATTTTGATATTGTAGACAATGAAGAGCGGTGGTTCGAATATCACCTTGGCGTCCAACCAAATCCATCCAAATAAGGTCTACTGCACGATATTTGACCTTTATTATTTGGAATTTTGCCATAGCCTAAAATTTGGAAAATTACATCTGACCCCAATAAAATGTCTATTGTGTTTGATTTTTTTGTTTCGGGATCTACTAATATTCAATGCCGGTCAATAGACTTAAGTCGTTTTGGTGTGGTGTTCGACGTGAAATTCTGAGTTGTAGTTGTTTAGGCTGGTCATCTGGATTGATGTAATCCCCTTGGTCGGAGCCTATCCGACTTTCTCGATTCATACAGGCTTCCGAGATAAACAAGAGTTGGGATCCAGTATCCAACAGCACCTTGTATTTAACCCTATTTCCACACCAATCCTTTACCTTAACCAAGGCCGTTGGTGGCATTGATTGTACTAATAAATTTGTCTTCAGATTTCCTTGATAACACGTCCGATGCCTGGTGCGTTTAACTTAGACTCTGTTGGATTTAAGTATAACAATGTATGATGCTTCTTTGTACATATTTGACACCTTCTTTTTGATTTATTGTATATTGGTATACTGAGCGAGTGTCCAAGGGGCAATTAAAGCAATGTTTTGATTCCTTAATATCGTAAGAATCGCAAACATTACATTTTACCGAAATGATTGCAAACGATCGTAAAAGTTTTCCATTAGAATTTGAACCAGTCCTTCTACTTTCTGACTTACGGGATTCCAGAGCATCTGATCTTTTTGAGTAGCATAATAATGAGTCAAGAATCCCGTTGTTCAGTTTCCTCCCATCTTGCAGCTATCTAATAATTTCGTCTGAACTATTTAGTAGTTTCCGAAGGTTAGTTCAGAAACCGTAGTAAAGCGTTCAGATAGTGAAACTTTTGGCGACGTATTTTCGTGGATAGTGCCCATATAAAGGTCATAGAATAACTGGCATTCCGTGTATTCTCCTCTAAATGGAAGAACATTAATTTTTGTCAGTTTCACTTGTATAGACCTTTCAGTATTCATTGATTGGTATCAAATAATGATGAATCTATATCATCCATGCTTGCCTTTCGACTTCGTTTATTTAGATTCATATTAAATGTCTTCGAATATATGAACTCCGAGGCTTCATAATGGCTTATAAAAAATATTTCCCGTTCCACTTCACTAACATTTTTTTAACAATTTATTAGCACGTTTTTGACGAACAGATATACCAAAAATGTCTGAACTAGGCGAAAATATTTTGCTAATTTAGATATTTGCTCAGTAATGACGCTGTGGTCCGTCTGAAACGTTTCTAATTATTGTTGACTGGTAGTTACAAGATTTAGTTTTTGGATAGTCACAAATATAAACAAAATGGAGGCACTAGCAGAAGTTTGTAATGATAGATTTCCACAAGGTGCAGTGATGGTAATTTCCATGGTTGGCATCGGATGGCTTGCAATTTTACTTGCCCACTTGTGACCACTCAAACTTAATGGAGTTAAAATCCGCCTCGATGGAAGACTCCTTCTTTCGTTGCTTATTTGGTTAGTACACAGGGCATTTCCTTATAATAAAACTTCCAGTTTAGCGAATGAAAATTCGTTGCGAAACTAGGTAGGTGTTCGATAAAAACAAAGTTGATTGTATTCGTTTTTTCGAGTTGCAAATATATTGTGCGCGTATGTGTGTATAATTTATCGAAAGTACAAAGTTGCAAAACGATTTTCGCAAAATATTTTTCACATATAGACATTGTTTGTTTTTTGAGCATGCAGCAATTTGTTTGCGGTTATTAGTAATAAATAAAAAAATATCAATGGAACTGCACACAACAGTTTTAATCTGCTAGGGTATTTGTGAATTCGATCCGAACGTATTCGACTCAAGATTCGATGTATTCGAAGTACAAAGTTCTCCTATAAATAAAAAACGAACGAAACTGATTCATTTCAAATAAGAATCCAATACAAAATATCGAATCCAATTAACAAATAGCCCCCGTGGCAACATTCTGACACCTTTAGACTGTTTAGATAGGGAAAACAAGAATAGTGCTCTGTGGCCCTATTCTGGCTATTCCCTGGGAATCGGGAATTGAACTATTTTGACAGTATTCTAGCAGTTTGGAATTATTTTTTCCAAAAGTTTATTCTGGCGATTGGGAATTTTTAATGTAGGGAAAAAATAATTCCATTTTATGTAAGTTTTGACATTTATTTTTCCCAAATTTTTTTTTGGGGAATTAGAAGAAACTGGTTGTTTTGTGTATTCTCATTATTTTATTTACAACGTGGTATCGGTAAAGTTTTTGTTTATATGTAGAAAATAAAATTTTTAAATAATGGCTGTTGCAAAATTTGAAATAGTGTTTTTCCGCAGTGGATGATTCCCAATTACGCCAGAATACACTTTTGGGAATTGGGGAATAAGAAATTGGGAATTATTGAAGTTTGGAAATATAGCAATATTTTTCCCAATTCCCAATTCCCAGGGAATAGCCAGAATAGGGCCTCTGGTCTGCGATCCTAATTGTTGTGTTATAATTAATCAATTGTTTTTTAGCGAATGGCATCAAGCTCGGAACTATACCTAACGTTAAGTGCTTCCCTACCTCCAAAAATCAGATTACGCCACTGATACATATACATATTTTCTGGAAAAGGTAAGTTTCCATTGTAATTTTGAAATTAAATCAGGATTTTCCATGTTCTTTCGGTCTGCTGGTCTATATTAGGCTCGTATTTTTAAATAAGGATAAATCGGCGGATTAATCCACAGTTTTCGAAAAACCACTGATTTAGCCGAGCTTACTTTTGGTAATTTTAAACTTGTGTCGTAATTTTAAACGAAGCTACGAGTAAATCAGCGATATTCGATAGCAATTTTCGAATATCTGCTTGTTGGAACATTTGTCAATTTTTTTGTTGTATAATGATATTTATGACAGTGTATTGTTGATAAATTAGTCTCGTATATTCAGATATTAAATTTTTTTTCATTTTCTTTTTTTATGAATAATATTTTGTGTGGTGTAAAACCGACTATGGTCTTATACTTCATTGCTAGGATACTATCCATGGCGTATAGTCGGTATTAGTCTATTTTTAGTCAATATAATATCGTGGTTTGTGGCATCCCTGTGCAAGAAAAAAATAAAATGGAAATTGAGCGGTGCGCGTAAGTTTTATTTAACATTGCGCACGCATTGTTTGAATGTTATTATTTAACAGATTGAAAAATGAAAAGTATAGACTCCTTTTAGTGCAAAATGACCGATTTAATTTCCAATAAAAATAATTTGGAAACTTGGTAGGCAGTACGTATAGCATATAATTCGCACTGCAATGCTGCAGAAAAAACCACACAGCAACTAAAAGTTTCATACAAAAATTTAAAGGGAAAGGTACGCAAAGATGTGGCAGCCGAACGTTTGGAGAGTTTTAAAACGGAAGGTGGTCTTTGCTCAAATTCGGTTAAGGAAGATCCAATTTTAAGCATTGTGGGAAACAGTATCACCTCAATCCTTAATCCATACGACTTGTTGATACGGCATATAATGTATTTATAAAATCAATTTTAAAAAATTCAATTCAATTCAATTTTACACTTGATACCCAATGAAGTATTCGCGATAAATCTCCAACAACGCGAAAACATCTAAATTCTGAAAAATTTCATCTCTAACCTCGAAATTAGCTTAAGCTTCGAAACTATTTGGAATTTGATTTTGGACATCTGGCGGAATCATTAAATTTAGATCTTCATCGATGGGAACATTTTCCTCTTTCAAAATAATCGCAATGTTGTGGAGAACTGCAGTTGCCACAATAAATGTTAAAAAATTTTGTAGATAAAAATAAATATTATGAAGAAGATAAAAGCTCTTTTTCATTTATTGCTAGAACTGGAAACCTTCTTTTCCACTGTTCGAAAGTCTCTTCTATTACAGACCTAGGACATGATTGTACCTTTCCTCACTTGCATTTCCAGCGTAGTAAGGCGTTATTAAATGAGGTTTGTATCTATAACTAGAATAACCATTCAACAGCATACTTCGTTCTACTCAAATCAAGCCTTTATTTGTGAAAAATGTAACATTGGGTCAACCACAGGCATCTTTATAAAGTCCTTATTTTTTCGAGCAATAGCTCTTGAGACTACATGGATTGTATTCCCAGCTGCACTCTGCCTTACGCCTGGTAAATCAACAATCCCAGCAAGAAAACATAACAAATTTTGTTTAATTGTGGTGAGAGGATAACCACGAAAATCCAACGGTTCCAGATCTTCTTGAAGAACGCTGACCAAATAATGAACTCCTTTAGAAAACCAGAATCAGTGCCGAAACATTCTTCGTTGTAAAACTCCATGTCTGACAGACATGATGACAGAACAGACTCTGATGACGAAGATGATGCTTAAAACAAACTCAGTAAATCTCCAACCAACAAAGATTCTTACTTTCGTATGCTGTCCAGTTTTCAAAGTCTAACTCAATAAACAGGTGACAGAACGGCTAGAGATAAGCCGAAGCAACCCGAAGATACAAAGCTTCATAAACTATTTATCATTGTTGAGACTTAGCTGATTGAAAATATAATTATATTTTGCTTAGCACATTCTCTAACTGTGAGGAATAGTTCTCTGATTTAACAGAAATTTTCTATGATTTGTTCGATGAATATTCTTAAAATTAGGGAAATTTGTAAAATTTAAGAAATATCCTAAATTCGGGTACATTTGTAAAAAATTTGTAATGTCGGTCAAAACTCTTAACTTCGGATGGAATTGAAGTGATAATTCACGTAACAAAATATTTTAACGAATGCCCAATTTATTATAAAATATTTTAGGCACTTTTTAAAATTGCATTTGTTATTCGTTAAAATTACCGATCAAAAACTAGCAGGGCTTAGAAAAATGTTATGATCTTTTAAAACCTACATTTTAAGTTGAAAAATTTCGATATCCGATCTTATTTTATGTTCTGTATTGCATAACCTAAAATCCTGAAATTAGATATCAACATTTTCATATTTCAGCTAATTTACTTATCCTATCCTACAGTTTTAATCAGAGTTTAAATTTATCGCTCTTTTAGAGCTCTTTATAAAAATTTTCGCTCTTGCTCCTAATAAAATTTTTTTTCAGTTTGCTTTTACGCTCTTACCCTCTAATCATAAACACAAAAAAAAATTATTTCGCTCTTTCAAAGCGATTTAATTTTTTCTTTTTAATTTTGCTCTTAAAACAAAGAGCGTTAAAGCTAAAAATATCGCTTCCAACCCATTCTACAGAGCCATTGTAGAAAATACATTAGGGAGCAAAATTTTTTGTAACACACGAATTGCTCTTTGAATATCAATAAATAAAGATAGTTTGATAAACGATATTTAGATAAATTTCTGGAATATGGCCAATTGTGATGGAACTTGGCTGTTCATTAAACGATCTTAGAGAAATTTGACATGTGCGTTCAAAAAGGGATTCTACAATGATTTGTAGATAAAGTTCTGAAATATGGCCTACTAGGATGGAACTTGGCTATTCCTTAACCGATTTTAGTGAAATTTAACATGCGCGATAGAAGTGGGATTTTAAAATGATTTTTAGCTGAAGTTCTGAAATATGGCCAACTACAATGGAACTTGACTATTCTTTAACCGATTTTAGTGAAATTTGGCATGCGCGATTGAAGTGGGATTTTAAAATGATTTTTAGATGAAGTTCTGGAATATGGCCAATTGTGATGGAACTTGGCTATTCCTTAACCGATTTTAGAGAAATTTGACATGTGTGATGAAAACGGGTTTCTACAATGATTATTAGATGAAGTTCTGGAATCTGGCCAATGGGAACTTGGATATTCCCTAACCGATTTTAGTGAAATTTGACATGTGCGATGGAAATAGGATTATAAAATGATTTTTAGATGAAGTTCTGGAATATGGCCAATTGTGATGGAACTTGGCTATTCCTTAACCGATTTTAAAGAAATTTAACATGTGTGATGAAAACGGGTTTCTACAATGATTATTAGATAAAGTTCTGGAATCTGGCCAATGGGGATGGAACTTGGATATTCCCTAACCGATTTTAGTGAAATTTGACATGTGCGATGGAAGTGGGATTGTAAAATGATTTTTAGATGAAGTTCTGGAATATGGCCAACTAGGAATGAACTTGGCTATTCTGTAATCGATTTGAGTGAAATTTGACATGTGCATTGGAAATAGGATTATAAAATGATTTTTAGATGAAGTTCTGGAATATGGCCAATTGTGATGAAACTTGGCTATTCCTTAACCGATTTTAGTTAAATTTGACATGTGCGATAGAAGTGGGATTCTAAAATGATTTTCGGATGGAGTTCTGGAATATGGCCAATTATGGTGGAACTTGGCTATTTCTTAACCGATTTGAGTGAAATGATTTTTAGGTAAAGTTTTGGAATATGGCCAATGGGGATGGAACTTGGCTATTCCTTAACCAATTTTAGTAAAATTTAAAATGCGCAATGGAAATGGGATTCTAAAATGATTTTCAGATAAAGTTCTGGAATATGGCCAATTATGGTGGAACTTGGCTATTTCTTAACCGATTTGAGTGAAATTTAACATGTGCGTTGGAAATGGGATTCTAAAATGATTATTAGATGAAGTTCTGGAATCTGGCCAATGGGGATGGAACTTGGCTATTCCTTAATCGATTTTAGTGATATTTAACATTTGAGCTGAAAATGGGAATCTAAAATTAGTTTTGGATAAAGTTCTGGAATATGGCCAATTGTAATAGAATTGGCTCTTCCTTAACAGGTTTTAGTGAAAATTTACATGTGTGATGAAAACGGGATTCTACAATGATTTTGAGATGAAATATACCGCCAATTAGGATGGAACTTGGCTATTTCTTAACCGATTCTGATGCAATTTGACATGTTCGTTGGAAATGAGATTCTAAAATCTAATTCCGCAGTCCTACACTAACATTAGCGTGCTGTCACCCATTTTTTCATATTTTTCTTTGATCGCGACTTAATTTTCCGGCAGATGTATAATAAACCTGTCAATATAAGTAATCTTTATTAATTATTATTTTATGTAACTCATATTGATATATTTAAATATATCCAGTTTCCGTCGAGGTTTATCTGCTGTTGGCCATATTTCATAACTTTATCTAAAAACTATTTTAGAATCCCACTTCCAAAGCATATTTTGTATTGCATCACAATCGATTAAGGAACAGCCAAGTATCCATACAGCTGTCAAAGTTTATCTGCTGTGAGAAATAATCTGTAATTTCCATCCTATTTAGCCATATTCCAAAACTTTATCTAAAACCTATTTTAGAATCCCACTTCCAACACATATATTGAATTGCATCACAATCGGTTTAGGAATACCTAAGTTCCATCTAAATGATTCAAATTTCAGAAACTCATCTAAAAATCATTTTAGAATTCCTTTTTGATCGCACATGTCAAATTTCACTAAAATCGGTTAAGGCATAGCCCAGTTTAATCCTAATTGGCCTTATTTCAGAACTTGATCTAAAAATCATTTTAGAATCTTATTTCCAAAGCACATGTTACATTGTATCACAATCGGTTAAGGAAGTTGGCCATATTCCAGAACTTCATCTAAAAATCATTGTAGAATCCCGTTCCCATCGCGCATATCAAATTTCTCTAAAATTCAGAACTTCTTTCATCCCATTTCCAATGCACATGTCGAATAGCATCACAATCGGTTAAGAAATAGCCGAGTTCCATCCTAGTTGGCCATATTCATCTAAAAATCATTGTAGAATCCCATTTCCATCACGCGTGTCAAATTTCACTCAAATCAGTTAAAGAATAGCCAAGTTCCATCCTAGTTGACCATATTCCAGAACTTTATACATAAATCATTTTAGAATCCCATTTCCAACGCACATGTCAAATTTCACTCAAACCGGTTAAGAAATAGCCAAGTTCCACCATAATTGGCCATATTCCAGAACTTCATCTAAAAATCATTTTACAATCCCATGTCCATTGCGCGTTTTAAATTTCAATAAAATCGGTTAAGGAATAGCCAAGTTCCAACCCAATTGTCCATATTCCAGAACTTCATCTAAAAATCATTTTAGAATCCCATTTCCAACGCACATGTCAAATTTCACTCAAATCGGTTAAAGAATAACCAAGTTCCATCCTAGTTGGCCATATTCCAGAATTTCATCCGAAAATCATTTTAGAATCACATTTCCATTGCGTATTTTAAATTTCACTAAAATCGGTTAAGGAATAGCCAAGTTCCATCCCCATTGGCCATATTCCAGAACTTCACCTAAAAATCATTTTAGAATTCCATTTCCAACGCACATGTCAAATTTCAATAAAATCAGTTAATGAATAGCCAAGTTCCATCCTAGTTGGCCATATTCCAGAACTTTACCCAAAAATCATTTTAGAATATCATTTCCACCCGTGCTTCTGTTCGCTAATAAAACAATCTGGCTTTCTAAAGAAATTGAGAAGGTTTTGAATGTAACCGTTTGCTGTAATAACAAGAGTAAGAGCAATATAATAATGACGTTTTTGTTCATCAGAGCAGAGCGTATTTATTTTCTCAATATAGCGCAATAACAAAGAGCGAAAATATGATAACACAAACGCAATAGTGGAAGAGCAAGAGCCTTATAATAAAAATAATGATCCAGTTCTTCAGAGCGATATTTTTTTTTACAATATCTCTCTTTATAAAGAGCTTTTTAATAGTTTTTATTAGCGCTCTTGAACAAAAATGAAGAGCGAAGAGCAAAATGAAATCCCATATTAAACTCGGGTTTTAATAGTTGTGAAAGTGTGCTGGTTTGTGTTGAACCTTTCACAAATAGGTAGGTTTTATGGCCGAGAGTAGTGTAAAACATGTTGTTAACAAAGCATTCTACATGCAGATTTTAAGATAAATTTTCCATTTCGTTATTTTGTTTTTCTTTTTGTAGTGAAATACTGCAATAACTAACGAAGGTAATTAAAGACTATATTCGTCATAATAGTTCAGTAGCTAAACCATTATGCGGCGGTTCCTTGTATCTCAAGTTCGATTCCACCAGTTCGATTTCCAAACTACAGTTTTGATAGCATATCAACTGAGAGTGGCACAGCGACGAGAATTATTTATTATAGAAATATCAGGGCGTCTTCAATAAAACAGCTTTTGAGAATGATTCTACAGTATAGATTATGGCAGTCGATTCTGTAAAGCACGGAGGGCTCTATTTTTTAATCAAACAAACTTCTGAATCATGTAAGAAAATAGAAAATTCATGTTTTTACATGACGTCTTTCGGAGCAGACAAAATTATTACAATGAATGATTTTTTTTTTAATTTTACTATTCAACGACAAGCCTATCATATGATTAGTTCCCGTCTTCCCGCATCAAATCAATAACCGTAATTTTTATAAATTAATTTTATGTCGTAAGAAAAACCGTTACCGAGCAAACGAGGCAGTGGTTAAAGCTGCGGCGGTTGGATCGGGAGGTACCGGGTTCGAATCCCTATAGGGGTGGGATGCAAAAGGGATTTTTCATCATCTGATTACGATCGGTGATGAAAATGAACACATCTATGACCCCCTGTTGAGAGTGCAAAATCCATGGGCCGACCAACCTTTCATGTGAGCACTACAGGTGATTTTCAAAGACGGATCTGTAGCCGCCCGTCCTCGATTTGGCTACTCCAGGCGTAATGTAGGACGGTAAAAAATAAATCAAGAAATCAAACAAACAAACAAACAAAGAAAAACCGTTAAAAAAATTAAGAATGTTTTGCATGATAACAACCAACTGATGGATTGTTTTAAAACTGCTCGGGGTATATCCCTGATCAATGTTGTCAAACGCTTATTCTTGCCAACCGTACACCACATGAACGGCTGTACAATACTCCAACTACTAACGAGATGGCAGCTGTTTTGCAGCAATTAGCTGCTGGCTCAAATTCGTATTCATTATTTCCAGTGTGTATGTGACTATGGCTGAGAAGTGTTTAATTTGTGAGAGCGAAGTTGAAAGTGATTTGTGCAACGTTGGAAAAAAAGGGATTATTGGATTAGTGAAGGCAAATATGTTAAGGGAAGATGGGAAAGAGAAAGGTTTCAGGGTAAGATAAATGGTGTTGTTCATAATTCTTGCAGAAGAGAATACGTCAGAAGTGGCTCAATAAAAAGGTTTTTGCGAGACACTGTCTCAGATGAACCTTCAACATCACGTGATGCTTCGTCTTTGCAATATATAGTATCACGAAGATTGTTACAAAAGATTCATGTTAACCTCTGTACCTTCAAAAAGAAAAGCTGGACGTCCACAAGATGAAGGGATTTCAGAAGCAATGGAAGAAATATATGACTATATTGAAAGGACTGATAATTGCCAATACTCTATGGACGAGTTGTTGGAACAGGTTATTGCAGGGGTACCACCACATGTGAAGACCATTAAGGAGAGAATGAGGGAAAAATATGGGGACCAAATTTTTTTCAGTACTATAGTATTCGCACCAGACAAACTGTCGCCTCCTTTCGTAGTTTTAGTGATAAAATCTTGAGCGACTCATGGTACACTTCAAGGTGTAAAGATGAACAAAGAGAACGTGAGAAGATTGTACATTAAGCTGCTGAGATTATCTTGGAAGACATTGAATCCATGGCTAACGACAACAGTCAACAGTGCCTATCCCCTTTCACCTAGCTTCTGCAGTAAGGCTGAACAATTAATATCTAAATCTCTTAGAGTCTTCATGGACTGCATTGCAAGGAAAAAAGGTCGAAAGAGGTAGTGGGGAAAAAGATGACAGCTATTGCTCATGCTCTTATTGCTGCTGTTCGCCCTCGATGTTTCATATCCCCAATTCTGACCAGCATCGCTCTGTTCATATACAGAAAATTCGGATCAAAGAACTTGGTGTCCGTACTATCGAAGTTGGGATTGAGTGCCTCTTACTACGACGCTCAGCAGCTGGAGCTCTCCACCAACCACCACCCGCAAGAGCCTATCCCAAGTGACACATTTTGTCAGTACATCTTTTATAATGCAGACTTCAATGTATCCACTCTCGATGGCTGGAATACTTTCCACAGCATGGGAGGAATCAAATGTGTTACACCAACCCATGCTTTCCTTACATCCACGAAAGTGGAAATACTGAAATCTGCCCCCCCCCCCCAGGAAGAAGTGGGCCAGCTGGGAGTTCCGGAGCTGCAAGCGTTTGAGGGAAGGGGAACCAACGTGAGCGTGTTGATGCCCATTCCCTGTGACATATTCACACCCACTGTTCAAGATTTCCTGTGGATGAGTGGTAAGTGGCTCCAGGAGGTGGACCACACTGCAGAGGTGCCAACCGTTCGAGAATGGAAGGGTTTCATGCAATTGGTGAGTAAAGTCATTAAAAAAGAGAAAACTTCGGTAACCTTTCTTCCATTCATCAATGCACCACCTAACGAGTACATCACAGTACATACAGCGTTACAGTGTGCTTTAAAAAATAGTCAAGAGATAGGGGCCACAGTTTGCTTCGTAACATTCGACCAGCCTTTATACCTAAAGGCTGGAGAAATCGCGTTTGGGAACATTGTTGTGAGACTTGATGGGTTTCACACCCTAATGTCCTTCATGGGGTGCAGTGGTCACATAATGGCTGGATCTGGACTGAAAGATGTACTATGACAAGTATTCGCTGCTAATTCTGTTGACATGATGTTTACAGGCCACGCGTACAGCCGAGCTGTTCAAGGACATTTGCTTGTTCAGCTTGTTTTATACTAAATTGTTCTCGAAGGAGCCAATGTTTCAGAGGAAGAGAAGGGAGAGATCTTGACTATGCTGATCAACATGAAGGAACTTACTCCGGTCAGCTTTGACGAAATTTCAGAATCATCTGAAATCCCTCAAGGATAATGGCCCTACCGCTGCTTTGTGGGTTCAATACTTCAACATGGTTTTCTGATGAAGAAGTTCATCGGTTCTGAGCGTCGTGGTATTTGGGACGTGGTGCAGCGCACTGCTAAAACTACCACTCAATTTGGCAAGCGAAGAAACACCAGAAAAATAACAGTCGAGGCGTAATACTGCTACAGTGTAAGCTGTTTGTGTGCGATGAATACACAATGTCGCATAAACATGCATTTGAGGCCCTGGATCGAAGTCTGTAGGACATACGCGGCAACTCAGAAACTTCACTTAGCCACCGCCAAATCACTAAAAATAGGCCAAGGAGAACTCGATACAGACACTGATGGTTATATCCATTTCACGAACGACTTTTGCAATGTTGTTAACTTAGAGGAGGAACTCATTGCAAAAATTTTTGAAAATTTTGAAAGAAACACACACTCTGAGAATTGGTTATGAGAAAGAGTAATATTGGTACCCAAAAATGCAATAGTTGCTGAAATAAACAAAAAAAATGTGATTCTACCCGAAGTAGGTACAAAATACGCTTCCGTGGATACGGTAATGAATTAGGACGAAATGAAAAAAAGTGAACAGTCGTTGAACAGAATTACCCTATCACGTTAGGTTTTTGAGATATCCTGACCTATATCTGTTAAAACGTCAGAAAGCGTGATTTTGGAATTAACTCATGAAATACCGGGTACGCCGTTAGTTTTTAATCTGTAGAAATTTTGGAATTTCCGATTGTGCAATGAGTTATCGAAAATAGGAGCAATTTACTATTTCTCTTTCGATAAGGCTGGATTTTATAATATTGAGTAAATTATCCTGTTTGACATTTAGTAATTTTAAATAGCTCAGAATTCATTAGTTTAGGAAAAATTTTCCTTGGATTTGATCAGAAATCGAAATCTCACTCTGAAGTATTTCAGAATTATTTGTGTCGTTTTTGAGTTAATATACGAGTGTTTCATTGTTTTTAATTTTAAAGTAAGGGAGCAGATGCAGCACTATTAGTATCAAAGTTTACAATAAGTTCCACAATTCGTAATTTTTCAAAATCACTGGATTTTCTTAATCTGAACAGATATGTATGTATATAGGTTCCAAAAATACGAAATTTTACTAGTGCGTATAGGTTCCACATTTATTTACTAACCGCTTGGCTAGTAAATAGTTTTCACAAAATAAATTTCATAATTAAATACTGTCGAATCTTGATTCAGTTTTGGAATCCAACTTTAAACCTGACATTTTCATGTCACATAGCTACAGATAAGTTCCACAAATTATTTTTTTTTGTTCTTAGATAATTTAAACGGTTTACCAACCTCCCCGCGCTTTCTTATCAGCTTTAATGATGCCGTAAGTAACACCGTAAGAACATTTTATGTGTTATTCCGTTATAAAACGTGCTAGTCGATGTAAACCTGTAAAAAAAGTGTCTTTTTTGTTACCTCATTTCCTAAAAAAAAAAAAAAAAAATCGTAAATGTAAATATCTATATTTTCCCTAAATAACGTCTTATCTTTCCTGCGGCACTTTTATTTTTCCGCTGTTGTAGGTTTATTACAAACGATGAGATAATAGCATTTATAATTCAATATCTAAACATCGCTTTAAAAGTATGAATCAAATCGGTAATTTTAACACGTGCAAGAAAATAGACTTTGACTCGTAAATTATTCGTAAGTGCAGCTTGATTTATAAAACGTATATATAAAGCCTGACAACGCGAGTGTTTAAATACCATTTAATGGATGCGTGTAAAATAAATGTTAATCTTTTTACTCGTATAATATGACATAATTTTTTCTTTTCTTGGAATTTGAAATATTAGATTTTGTGTTATGCAATCATCATAGCTACTAAGCTAACCTAACGTTTTGATGTTTTGTATATTCACGGGAAATGCAGATTAGAAAAAAAAATGCGATAATTTTGCTACTGGGAAGTTTAAACAAATTTTGTGTGTTATTTTGTTAGCTAATGATATTAACCTTGGACATTTTTTTGTCTATTTATTTAACAACATGTTTTATGTTTCAAACTAATAGCTATGTATGTATGTTCTTTTTTTTTTTTGTAAACACTTATTCGGTTTGGTGTTAATTTAATAGTATGAAATAAAGGCTGAGTTTATTTAGAAAATTAGCACCGAACGTTTTTGTGTGATTATCTCGACATTATTTTTTGGTTGACAGTGTACATAAATGAATGGAGTTAAATGATGTATTCCTGTATAAGAATCAAATTTTCCAACGATTTTCAACAATAACAAAAAAATAAAATTGTCTATCCATTGCATGATATCATTTTCGAGTAAATAGAAGAAACAAAAAACTTGAAGATTTGTTGAAGTAAATGAAAATCAAATTACACCTCGCGTGCAGTACATAGAAAATCTATTTCTGTTCAACAAAAAAAAATTTTTTTATTCTTAAGAAAATAGGAAATGTTTTTTTATATACTTGCTTGATCTGAAGGTTTAGTTTAAATAAAATCGAACGCGGCAATCAATCGGAGTTAGTAACAACACTTGCGATTACAATACGGAATACTGCAATACAATTTGTGTCGAGTACAGCACCAATTTTCTTCATCTGGCATCTCATAACTATAAAAGTAACTTAAATAGTAATAAAACAATTTTGTTGCCACTCAGCTTCGATAACACTTTATAATGTGTGGACTTCCAGATTGCATTATTGTAGTAAATTACAACTCATAATATCTACCGAGTTGAATAAAATCTTATCTTTAGCCACAAGCACAGTCTTGATTTTATATTAATATTGTGTAAACAAATGTAAATATTTAATTGAAAGCGTTATCTGTTTATTTGATATCGACGTATGCAAAAAGCGGTTAGCAAATATATCCAAGTGATTAGAGTGTTTATCTTTGTTATCGCACTTAATTTCTGGAAATTAAACCCACGATCAACGCGGAAATGCAACACCTTTATGTAATATTTTAGCATGCGATTTGATGTGCGTGAGATTTAAGATCAAACAAAATTTGTTTATTTTTTTGTTTTACTTTAACAGTATGGTTAATAAAAATTAACGATAAGTATGACAGGGTGTTAAAAATAAATTGGGTTAACGAAAAATATTTTGAAAAATTTTTATGTATCTGTGAAATTTTTAAAACATCTTATTTAAGATCTTGGGGAAATTTTACAGAAAATGAATACTCTCTTACCAAGTTTCTGGACAAATTAATAAAAGCTCGCAAAAATAATTTGATTTCTTTACGGAATCTTCAAAACGAATAATGATAAGCTTGCTGAACTGAGGCTCGTATTTCTAAACAAGAATAAATCGACGGATTAATCGACAGTTTTCGAATATC
This sequence comes from Tipula vernalis, assembly GCA_958295665.1. Classification (NCBI taxonomy): domain Eukaryota; kingdom Metazoa; phylum Arthropoda; class Insecta; order Diptera; family Tipulidae; genus Tipula; species Tipula vernalis. The sequence goes on along the minus strand of OY282558.1, from coordinate 402,204,810 downwards.
CACTGATTTAGCCGAGGAGAAATCAATTTTCGAATTAATAACTGCTTGCTGGGATATTAGGCATTTTTTTGTTTGTTTTCTAATGTCGTTTTGGATTGATTATTTTCCCCTGTATGGAAAAGTAATTTCAATTTCGACGTCAATCGAACAAGAAGAACTCATTACTCTTTTATGTTTGTGGGTTATCTGTCAAAATATAAGAAACTAGAAAATTGCAAATATAAAATTCGTTTTCGAAGCAATGTTGAGATTAATTTAATGATACTCCTAAATAAACAATGACCATAATAAGTTCTCAAACTGAAAACGGCACCCAATCAGCCAAATAACAGAACCAGAATAAACCTACGAACCAGTGGCGACCAGTGATTTTGGTCCCCAAAAATAATCCTTATACTTATGAGCAAGTAAAACTTTTAGGTAAAGACTTATTTCTTTCAACTGTCGAGCCCCGCATTATTTAAAAGTATCTGATTTCGTGACTAGACGAAAGAGAACGTGATTCATTTCAATGGCCTTAAATAAAACTTAACATCCAGCAACTATCAGTGCTATGACGTTTTCTAAATACTATATTATATCGATGAAGCATCACAAATTTCGAATATAATTGAAAAATATCAAGAATATCGAAATAATCTCAAAAATGTCAAATTTTCAGAAGATCCTGAAATATCGAAATTTTGACATAATCTCGAAAAATGACTAAATATTGCGATTCAGATTTATGTGTATGTGTAATTCTGCCATTACTCAAACTCAGAGCTAATCGCAGAAATGTCCGAAAACTTAAAAAATCTAGAATATAACGCAGAACAATCACAGAAAAATTGGAATAATCTCTTTATTTTGTGAATCTCGATTGATCTCGAACAATTTCAATAATACCGAAAAATCTGGATATTAATGAATAATTTCGGAAAGCCTGTCAAAATTTAGAAAATCCACGAAAATTTCGAAATATTTCGAAAATTCAAGCAAAATGCTACTACTAAGCAAGGTATGGCTAAGCTCGACAAAACGACATGCAATAAGAATGGAACCCTCAAATAGTATCGGATAATTGGTTAAATATCGAAGAAACATATTCTTAGAATAGACTCTAAGATTCTTGAGTAACATCGAACCACACTCGAATAATCTCAAAACATCTTGAATAACCTGATAGTTTCGAAACAAAGAATCACCAACTATAAGCCTAGAACATAAAAATTTCATTTCCATGCTAAACTCTAATAATCTCGTGAAATTTAAAAAAATAGAAGATATGAAAGGTATGAAATCGGGAAGCGACGGAAATTTCCAAAATCGGGAAAGACAAAAGCACTCCTAATGAAGGTAACATGTAATTATTTTCAGTCGCAGTTAGATATTTTTCAAATAAGAAAGTTTCAACCATTTCTTCTTGATTTTTATAAACATCGCAATCTGCTTAGCAGTATTCTGCCGTCCTAGAACCACAAACGGTATCTACTGCTGACATGAAATTGAGATATTAGGCTTAAAGTTTTGGTAATAGCCCTTTGTAAATTGGAATGTTTGCTGTTTAATAAAGGTGATTCCTAGTCAAAGTAAGAGTAAATGCAGTATACTAAATACTAAAAACAAATGTTTGTACATATTCACAAAAGCAGTTACTGCGTTTTTAGCTAGTAGTATTTCCCTCCCCTAGCCCGAATGACAGCTTCCATTCGATGTTTCATCGATTTCACCAAAGTTTTCACCAATTCTTGAGGTATCGCCTCCCACTCCTCTGCGATCGCCTGTTGCAGCTCCTGGAGACTCGTTGAAACAACATCTCTGGCTCGAACCCTTTTTTTCAGCTCGTCCCATAAATGTTCGATGGGGTTGAGGTCCGGACTTCGAGCTGGCCATTCCATAACAGGCACATCCATCTCTTGAAGGTACTGGTAATCTATACCAGCCGTATGTGGTCTCGCATTATCCTGCATTAACACGAAGTTTTCACCAATAAAACCGGCAAAAGGTACGACGTAGTCCTCGAGTACTTCCTCAATGTACCGTTGAGAAGTAAATCCTCTTGATCGACGGCCAGTATTCGCTCCGGAAAAGAACACAAGATCTGTCTTCGCCTCCAATGACATGCCTCCCCAGAACATGCGTGATCCACCGCCATATGAGACTCGTTCTTCAATGCAACATTGTGCAAATCGCTCTCCTGGTATTCCATACACTCTTTCTCGCCCATCGTTGCCATGTGCTGGGGTCAATTTCGGCCCATTTGCTAGTCTGTGTGCAGTCAGATTACCTTCTTGAAGTCGTCTTCTAACTGTCCACCGACTGAAATCGGATTCACGAACTTCTTGGAGCCACTGTCCCAGTTGAACCGCATTCAAACGACGATTTCCCAACGAAGTAGTCATAAGAAAGTGGTCATCACGATGTGTTGTAGCACGAGGTCGGCCAGATCCTTGTCGCCGTCTGAAGCCGCATTTATGGGACGAGCTGAAAAAAAAGGGTTCGAGCCAGAGATGTTGTTTCAACGAGTCTCCAGGAGCTGCAACAGGTGATCGCAGAGGAATGGGAGGCGAAACCTCAATATTTGGTAAAAACTTTGGTGAAATCGATGAAATATCGAATGGAAGCTGTCATTCGAGCTAGGGGAGGAAATACTTCTTATTAATAAAAATATTTTTTTGCTGATTTCCATGTTTTAATTCGATTTTTACCACTAATTTTCATGCTGATAAATTCACAAAAAACGTGTACTTCAGATGTTGACTCGAAAATTCACTTTGTTGACACGGTATAAGTACAAAAATGGTACCATTGGATAGGTGTTGAAATAGACTTTGAATCTGCATTAAAGGAAATTAAACAAACATTGGATTTTTTGATATTTTTGAAATTTTGGTGAACATTTTTAAATGTGCGAATTTTTTGCACCCAAGTGTACATACTTTTTGAAATATTCTTTGAAATCTGAATTTAGTTTCGAACATTTCTACCACCAAAATTGAAACATTATCTCTTCTCTATAAATTACAAAAATTTTTTTTGTTGAGTATTCCTCATTCATGCTATATTCCGAAGCTAATAAATCTAGAGTTTATGATTAATTTATTGCTCGGTTAAAACAATATATTGATAATAATACTTCAATAATACTTTAAGGACAAAAGCAAACGAGATATTAAATAAGGAGCTTAAGAAAGTTTTGATTAAGGAACTCATAATCGATGGTAATTCTTCATTAACTGATAAAATTGCTAAATAGCCGAGATATTTAAAGCAAACTAGCAACTCAAATAATCAAATGTATTCTGATCTTGCATTTAATAATTCGGAAGTAGAATCTTGCGTTTTCTGTGAAACAGATTCAGTGGAAATTCTAAACAAAATGTCTGATCTTAAACTGACTGGGTCCGACTGGTAATGATCTGATTAGTAATTTCGTGGTTAAGAAAATTTCGCTTTCTGGCATTTTTCGCTAAAAGTAGCTGTGATAAGAAAAACATTATAAATTATAGGCCGATATCACTGCTCTCGGTATTTGGTAAAATTATTGAGAAGCTAGCTCATTCCAGAATTAGTAGTTTCTTGAATAAAAATAAATGGTTACATAATAACCAGTATGGATTTAGAAAATCTAGAAGCACGAAAATTGCTTTATTGGAATTTACAAATTTTCTGTATAATGGTCAGAATCAAAGAAATTGGATTGGTGCTATTTTTATAGATTTAACGAAAGCATTTGATATGGTAAACCATAGTGTTTTACTGCAAAATCTTTTCTATGCTTGTTTTCGTTGTGTTACATTGATGTGGGTTCAATAATATTTGTCTGATCGGTTATAGATTGTTAAAATCAATGGGTCACTGCTATTTTTAATCTATATAAATGCCATTTTCCAAATAAATTTTAACCCTAGTTTGATAGCTTTTGCTGACGACCTTGGGTTTCTGTATCACCCTTTCCACAGTGTAAATATTCAAAATATGAACTCGGATTTATGCTTAGTAAAGAAATGGCGTCTTGCTCATTCTATGGTCTTGAGCAATAAATAAAACTAAAGGTATCATCATGACGCTAGTGGTCAGTAAAATGTTTTCCTTACGGTTGTAGCAGTTTTTAAAAATATTTATTTAGCTATTGTAGATTTGAAATTATCGTACGGACTAGAATGTTGGGGAGAACAATACGTAGTAGAGAGTAATCTGTGCTAGAAATTAACCCTTATCATAGCGTAAAAACACATTATATATAAGAGTTATGCATAACGTTCCTCGTTTATCTTCATCATAGCCTTTATTTCAGGAGTTGCAGATATCTCCATTTATATGTGTTCAAAACTATGAATACTTTCATTATCAAGGTTAATCAGTTAAATGACATTACTGGTTACAATTTGAGAAATGATCGGTATATTCGTCTACAAAAATGTACATCAACCAATTTTCAAAATTTATTTTTAATTTTGGCTCCTAAAATGTTCAATAACCTATCAGTTGAGTTGAAAATTTTTAGGAAACGCAAACTATTCGCAACTGGATTAAAAGCATTTTTGTTTAGCGATTCAAATAAAACGCCTAGGCGTTGTAACTGAAATTTTCAAATTTAAAATTAAAACAGTTTAACACAAACCAATACACCTGTTGCAAACAAAATTTTTTTGTATAGGCATCGGCATTTGTAATATTACTTCCATCTCCGATTCGACGTGCTGCTGTTCTTTATGAAAATGTTTAATTAACTGATAAACAACCCTCGGCTTTATTTTGTGTTCTTCGAAAACCAAGACGGATATTTTGGTAAACTGACCACATTTCTGGTGGAAGAAGTGGTGGAACTCTCACCTCCCGCCCATTTCTGTGAGTATAGATTAGATACGTTCACTCAAATATAGGTTTCTTCAAACTATGAAATAACGTCAGAAGCATTATCTGGCAAGATATCTTTGACGGCTTCGAAACCAGCGACGATTTCAGTGTTAGGTAGAAAGCAAGCGTACCAATATGTCTCATTAAAAGACAAAAGTTTTCGTCGGCTCCATATAAAAAATCCAATCCACTGTTCTAAATTTTTCGTCATATATTTTGACATAAATGAATGAAGCAGCATTAATAGCTGCCTATTGAAAATCGCTTATTATAAATTGCGAGGCTAGTTGGTAATTTTTTTCAGTAGGCTTTCAGGGGCTTTGACTCCAAAAGATTTTTAAGAGCGTCGTTGTTTAAATTTATGGGACGTCCTGACCGGGTCTCATTATCAACACCGCTTCCTCCATTTTTAAATCTTTTAAACCATTTCTCGGCAGCGCGAGATATTATTTTCACCATGTACACCGTTAATTTTTATTGCTGCAGATCTGACACTTTCACCGAATGAAAATAAAAAATATAAAACGACACGTTTGTACTGATTATCGATATTCATTTTTTAAGAGTAGTTATTTGCGTCATATGTTCAGGAAAATTGGTGATAAACTAACTAATTTATTGTGGATTTGAAAATAGGTTTCGACTCGTTAGAAATTTTATTGTTCTGCGTGTTGAGCCTTAGTGAATCGCATGAATATATTGACTGACCTGATACATTTATATAAGCAAATTCTAATTGGATTACCCGTATACATTCCTAAACGTGGTATTTCCAATTCGAATATTTTTATTTGGTTATTTTATTGAATGTAATAATACATTAATAATTTGTACGGTTGCCAACCATCTGAGTCATTTTCGGTGTGAGACTTAACATCCGCCCTCTGGCTCAAGATTAAAAAACTCTGGGCCAATTATACTTTGTTAACCAAAGTATTTTGATCATAACCGTTACATTAAAAAAACATTAAATGTTGAAACTACAAAATATTTTCGTAAATTATTTTAGATTTAATGAAGATCGAAGTTTTTCGAATAACTATTAGGTAATTTTAAAAATACTAACCTAACTACCGAAACGCTAAGGGAGGCATGGAGGCATCAATACGAAAATCATGATTTCCATATAGAAAGGAGTTTCTTTCTCCTGAAAACAGTGTAAAGAGATGACCGAAATAGAATGGGATTAGTTTTAATGGATTAGATTTTTTTATAAACTCCGGAACAGACAAACCTTTTGTGGAAAATTTCATTTCATTTGAACTCTTACTTTCTATTACGTAAGTAAAATGTTATCATGAAAATTTTGCATCTTGAGTTTTTTGAAGATTTATCTGTTTTGAAGTCACCTGAGTCCGAAAATGTCTACCATATTTTGGTAGAAAATCGTTAAATTAGGATCCATTGTTGTTTGCCATTCGAATGTCCAATTAAGTAAAAACGTGCGTATGAAATACGGAGCTTCTTAAATACGCTGTGCTACATGCTTCACAATCTTCTTGTAGATCCATTACATTTATCGACTCCTCCAACTTTCTAAAAGCATACTCCCACAATTAAGTATGGTTCATTTCTACGACACACTTTGGCTTCAGATGATTGTGAAACATATTTGGTGTTGATAAAAAGCACGTTCTCAAAATTTCGCTAATACCGCTCCACATACCTATTGTGTAAGGATATTAGCGGAATCCGATACCGCCACTCCGATTAACTATCTCGCTAAATAATTTTAGCCAGTAAAAGGATGCGCTCTCGTTTAATTGCGCGGATCCACCTTCTTTTATGAACCGATGAACAAATTTTAATTCATTGATATGAGTTATTGAAAATTGGAAATTTTAAATTAGTTAATAACTCAATTGGAATTCCGAGAGTATTCATTAATAAAAGGTTACCTATAACACCCCCACTCTAGATACTGGTTCTAGCCAATCGTGACATGACGTAAAGTTTCCTGTCAAAATATAGTAAAATAAATTTAGTACAAATTTTAAATAAAAATTGTAAAGGATAAAGCTTGGTGTCCACTTCTAACCTAATGATGAACAAACGATTCCATTCGTCATTTTATCAAAATACCTAGATGGGGTGCTAAAAAGTCGGAACTCTATTCCTGCCGGGCTATTTATGAATCCGATTCGAACGTATTCGTGATTTCGAAGTAATGCATTCCTATTTGAATTGAATCAGAGTCATTCGTTTCTTATTTAAATCAAATACGAATCTTATACATTCATACATTACATAAAAAATACTTAGTTGGTTGTTAAACCTTGCTAACACCTTGGTTGTTAGTTCCATCAACAATCCTGTCAGACACAGGAAGAGTTAAACTTCAACAAAATATAACTACAGAAATGGTTTCAAAGGGTGCAGGGTAATTTTTGAATTAATTATCTAGTTACGTAGAAAACGATTATATATTTTTAAAGCCAAAAAAAATTGCAGCCTTCACTGTTTTCAAAAATCAGTGGGTGAATTTATCCAAAAAATTGGTCATTTTCCATAATTATAAATTATGTGAAGTGTAGAAATGTTGTTTAACAAATGTAACGCCTAGGGCGCTGTATTTGTATAAAACACCCAGTAAGCGCCCTAGGCGTTATTTACGGTGGAAGACAATAAAGGTCAGATGAAACTTTTCCTATCAATTAGCATATTATTTTGAGCTGAAAATATTTTTATGACTTTGGTGGAATATTACTTTAGATAAATTTGAGCTAATAAGTATTTTTTTTGTTCATTCTAGGTAAACTGCAACCATATTGTCAGCTAGCACAACAGGTAAATATGTACCAAATGAATTATTACGAAGGCACTGTCAAAAATAATACAATTCGCAATAATTTCGTCCCTTTAATAATAAAGGTTTTAGTAGGAAAGGGCATATATGAAAAATCAATGAGTGTGAAGTTTATGCTAAAAAAAATAACAAAAAATTACACTGTTAAATTAGCTATTTTCCAATTGAAATTTAAATTATATGAAAATTTATATTTTCTGTAATTTTGGATTTTTCGTACCACCAAACAGACTCTTTTCATCAGAAAACAGGTTCTTTTCATCCTTTTCAGATAGCTGGACCATCTGTTTATATCGTTAACCAAAAGCATCCAATTGTGTTGAACATTACTATATTTTAGATAATTTAAAAGTTGACTGATTTTTGATGGTTTATATAATTATTTAGCGCCGATCCTGGAAATGTCCCGAAGGCCCCGCACATTTCTTAGAATACCTAAGCCATATAGCGGTCAATGTCACAAAGCCGATCCAATTATGATGAACTATAATATATTTCACAGTTTTTAAAATTTTTAATAATTTTCCATTATTTTAAAAGTTTTATATCGCCGACCGCAGAGATGTCCACAGGGTCTTGAACATATTTCCGGATAACTTGGCCATTTGCTAGTCTAGGCGGTCAACTTTACCCAATTGTGATGAATTATACTATACTTCACAGAATTTAGAATTTTTAATAAGTTTATTGTTTTAATAATTGTTTTATCTCCGATCACAGATATGTCCACAAGGTATGGCCTATATTTTTGGATAACTTGACCATGTACCAGTCTACATGGTCAATCTTATTCAATTGTGATGAACTATACTATACTTCACAGAATTTAGAATTTTTAATAATTTTATTGTTTTAATAATTGTTGTATCTCCGATCACATAGATGTCCACAAGGTATGGCCTATATTTTTGGATAACTTGGCCATATGCCAGTCTACGTGGTCAATCTTATCCAATTGTGACGAACTGTACTATACTTCACAGAATTTAGAATTTTTAATAATTTTATTGGTTTTAAAAATTGTTGTATCTCCGATCACAGAGATGTCCATAAGGTATGGCCTATATTTTTGGATAACTTGACCATGTACCAGTCTACATGGTCAATCTTATTCAATTGTGATGAACTATACTATACTTCACAGAATTTAGAATTTTTTATAATTTTATTGGTTTTAAAAATTGTTGTATCTCCGATCACAGAGATGTCCACAAGGTCTGGCCTATATTTTTGGGTAACTTGACCATATGCCAGTCTACGTGATCAATCTTATCCAATTGTGATAAACTGTACTATATTCACAGTTTTTGGAATTTTTAATAATTTTGGGTCAGGTTATCCAAAAATAACGTACGTGAAGTTTGTCCTAAGTTGCCTTAAGTTGTCCTAAGTTGTCCTAAGTATGTCCTAAGTTTTTTTAAATTTGTTGATGTAAAAGTTTCGTTATTACGAATTTATTTAATTCATATTAAAACAATAAAAATTATGCTTAAGATTATTTACTCTTACAAAATAAATTTACATTTTTTCTATGTCGCGAAATATTCTGATGGTGAATGTATAAAATCAGATCATTTTCCAAAAACTGAGAAACTGGCAGAAAACCCGTGTTTAATAGTGTTTGTTTGCGAATTTGCTTGTGAAAATCCTAGGAAGCGGCCAACAAAATGTGCACAATTCTAAGTTGTCATAAGATCTTATCTATTCGAAAAATATTTCACTTTTAAAAAAAGTAGGGGATTAGGGTATTTAGGACAACCATGTTTGACATAATCTCTTATGATATATCGAATATATGTATAAATGATTTTCAGAATTTTCTTGAGAAAATCCTAGGAAGCGGCCACCAAAATGCTCTATATTTTAAGTTGTCGAAAGATCTTATCTGCTTCGTAAATTTATTTTGTAAGAGTAAATAATCTTAAGCATAATTTTTATTGTTTCAATATGAATTAAATAAATTCGTAATAACGAAACTTTTACACCAACACATTTAAAAAAACTTAGGACAACTTAAGGCAACTTAGGACAAACTTCACTTACGTCAAAAATATAGACAAGACCTTGTGGACATCTCTGTGATCGGAGATACAACAATTTTTAAAACCAATAAAATTATCAAAAATTCTAAATTCTGTGAAGTATAGTAGAGTTCATCACAATTGGATAAGATTTACCACGTAGACTGGCATATGGTCAAGTTATCCAAAAATATAGGCCAGACCTTGTGGACATCTCTGTGATCAGAGATACAACAATTATTAAAACAATAAAATTATTAAAAATTCTAAATTCTGTGAAGTATAGTATAGTTCATCACAATTGGATAAGATTTACCACGTAGACTGGCATATGGTTAAGTTATCCAAAAATATAGGCCAGACCTTGTGGACATCTCTGTGATCGGAGATACAACAATTTTTAACACCAATAAAATTTATAAAAATTCTAAATTCTGTGAAGTATAGTATAGTTCATCAGAATTGGATAAGATTGACCACGTAGACTGGCACATGGTCAAGCTATCCAAAAATATAGGCCAGACCTTGTGGACATCTCTGTGATCAGAGATACAACAATTATTAAAACAATAAAATTATTAAACATTCTAAATTCTGTGAAGTATAGTATAGTTCATCACAATTGAATAAGATTGACCATGTAGACTAGTACATGGTCAAGTTATCCAAAAAAATAGGCCAGACCTTGTGGACATCTCTGTGATCGGAGATACAACAATTATTAAAACAATAAAATTATTAAAAATTCTAAATTCTGTGAAGTATAGTATAGTTTATCACAATTGGACAAGGTTGATTACGTAGACTGGCATATGGCCAAGTTATCCAAAAAAATAGGCCAGACCTTGTGGACATCTCTGCAATCGGAGATACAACAATTTTTAAAATCAATAAAATTATTAAAAATTCTAAATTATGTGAAGTATAGTATAGTTCATCACAATTGGATAAGGTTCACCATGTAGACTGGCATATGGTCAAGTTATCCAAAAATATAGGCAAGACATTGTGGACATTTCTGTAATCGGAGATACAATTTTTAAAACAAATAAAATTATTAAAAATTCTAAATTCTGTGAAGTATAGTATAGTTCATCACAATTGGATAAGGTTGACTACGTAGACTGGCAAATGGCCAATTTATCCGAAAATATGGGCCAGACCTTGTAGACATCTCTGCGGTCGGCGATATAAAACTTTTAAAATAATGGAAAATTATCAAAAATTCCAAAAACTGTGAAATATATTATAGTTCATCATAATTGGATCGGCTTGGTGCCATTGAACGCTATATGGCTTAGCTATTCTAAGAAATGTGCGGGGCCATTTGGGACATTTCCAGGATCGGCGCTAAATATTTATTTAAACCATCAAAATTCAGTCAACTTTTAAATTATCTGAAATATAGTAATGTTCAACATTATTGCATGCTTTTTTGGTTAACGATATAAACAGATGGTCCAGCTATCTGAAAAGGATGAAAAGAACCTGTTTTCTGATGAAAAGTATCTGTTTGGTGGTACGAAAAATCAAAAATTACAAAAAATTTAAATTTTCATATAATTTAAATTCCAATTGGAAATAGCAAATTTAACAGTGTAATTTTTTGTTATTTTTTTTAGCATAAACTTCACACTCATAAAAATCATAGTTTTAAAACAATATTTTAAAATAAAATCGTTCAGTTGTAAATGAGAATTATCCCAAAACTATGATTTTTCATATAAGCTATACTTCATTGCTACAAGGACAATTTCATGCTGAGGTAAAATTAAGCAATTATTTTTTATGTAGAAACTATGAGCTTTTTATTTTATGGTTAAAGCTTTTTGTTTTTATATTTGACATTTAAAACAATTAGTTTTTTGGTTTTCTGCATAATTTTGTGTAATTAATTGATTACATTGGTGCATGCCAAATCCAACTTAATTGTTTTATTTGTTTCAAGCAATCTTTTTTTTTTTGGAACGGATTTTAAGCTACATTGTATACTTATCACAAACCAATTAGGTTTTTTTGCTGTTCTTTGAGTTACACCTTGTATAAATAGCGAAAATCCCAATTTAAATTTGATACTACATATGTTAATACTCCGTCGCATAACCAGCAATGTTTAACTCGAACTAGAACAAATTTGAAATAAAATTACATACATTAATGGTATAGAGCACAAATCAATATGTATTTTACAAATATCATAATAAATTTAATTTATTTCAATTTAAATTCCTATTAATTTATGAATAAAAAACAAATGTAATAATAAAAATCAATAAACAGAGATACCTCGTTTAGCGCTCTCGCATCAACTAATATTCAGAAACTTTGGTTTTGTTAGTTTGTGACATCAACCAACAAACTTGGGCAATTAAAAGACAGTTCACTTTGAGTACCGGTAATGAGAATGAAACATTCCTTTTTCACTAAAAATTATAAGCAATTTGTTAAAATATTTAAAAATCATCGTGCATTTGCCACACACAACATATAACTTAACGCACATCCACCCCCATCAAAGCTAAAAATTGAAATCTGCTCTAAGTTCCACATCCTATTGCGGAACATACGAAATTATGATGGAAAATTATAATAAAGCGTTGTACAAGGTATTCATGTATTACAAAAATACTAGTATCAATCAGCCAAAGACATTCTCGGCATTTAATTCGCATTTTAACTGCAAGTCTTACAAAAATATTCAAATAGTTGAAATTTTATTAATTGATTGTGATCGATCGACGCCTCACACAAATTTAATTTAGTTTTATGAGTTTCGCCTGTAAAGATGAATGACTTTTAGAATTTTTGTTGATTTATTTAGTTTTGGTCATGTGATTGGCATGAATGGGAGAAATATTTCATCTACATATATAACATTTATGTAGTGTTTGGACAATAAACTGGATTTTTCTCGACCTACATGTACACACAACATAAAACATAGAATTCCACTTAGGAAAATGCGAATGAAACCAATCAAGATAATTGTATTAAGTTTTATTAGAAATAAATTGATTCGTGTTTTTTTTTTTTTTTTTTATTTTTTTTTTTTAATAACAAAATATAGCAACAAATGAGGTTTTTATTTATTTGCCTAGGCACCAGTTATGGTATGAGATCAGAGAATGATGCATGTTGTTTGTAAATTATTTTTTATTGTTGATTAGGTCATGGGTATATGTTTTTGATGTCATCACTTAAATTTATTAATTACAAAAGATGGGGTTGGTACATCGTGTGGGATGGATTACTATTATGTAATAGATTAAATTTTTGTTTTTTTTTTAAATCTCGACAGCATCAAAAACCTTAAAAAATAATTTGTTTAAATCAAAAAGTTTTAATTAATAGAGAGAGGACAGATTCGGAAGTGTTTGATTCTAACTCAGTTGACTGGTTTGTCCCGTATAGAAAATTTACTTTTAAACCTATTAATTTTAATTAAAGTTTAAAGACTTTGTGGTTGAACGTACTTATTTACAAAGAGCTCTGAATGGTTTAAACAGAATAAGCGAACAGTGCAAACCTCAAAATTACAAGGAAGCGTGTTGTTTATTATTATGATATAAATCACACTATATGATTTTTAATATGTTCCGAAGATTGTAAGAGAATTCAATCCAGTTTCGAACTGATGAATCAATCTTCTCATCAGGCCGCGGCGACTGGACTGATTATACCACAATTTACATTCTATATATACAGAATGTGCTGTGCGTTAAGTACTAGCGAATCGTACTAATACAGATGAATTCTCTTACAATTCACCGGTAATAATAATCACCGGTAGCATATTAGAAATTACAAGAATTAATTAACATTCAACAACAAATTAATAAAGTATAAATCACACTGTTGACACAGTGGAATATATTTTTGTTTTGTGGACTATGTATTTGTTAAAATAAGATTGGAAATTTTAAATTTTCATAAAAAAAAAAAACATTTTCTAGTTATTGTGTGAATTCCAGCATTTTAAGTTCCCTTTAACGACTCTGTGTGACACACCACTGGACTTTTTGAATTTATTTCGCTTTAAACATTTTTTTCATATCAAATTACTCATAAAACAGTCAAGTATAAGTAAAGTTGATAAGAATGGTTAGTTTACGGTTAATAAAACTAATTGTCATATACAAACAATAAATTTGTGATTTGAATTTAATGTGATCCATACGTGTATGGCACGTGCTCGTTCCAAACTCGCGCACACTCAAAATATATTTATCATTATTATATCACTCGAACTATCTGTGACCATTCGTTTAAAATTTACTGATTTAGTGGCAACCAGATTTAATGCAAAAATATAGTACACTTTGTTAACGAGTATGATGTCTCCATACAGTCGAGATATAAAAAATTTTATTGATTTTTCGTATTTGTTTGTTTTTATTATTTTTGTACTCGTATAATCAATTTTTAGCGGTTATTGTTATTATCTTTGAAGCGAGTACACAAATAGACGAAAACAAAACTATTTTTTTTTTTAGTTTTCTAACAATCTATCTACTCAATAAAACATGTTGCTCGACTTATGGCATGAGATGGATGACTTTAATAGCTTGCTTGTTGAATAAAATGGAGAAATTATGTATGTCACGAGACATTGTGTCGTGGTGAGATATTTTCGGTTCATTTAATCTTGGTCTATATGTCGCCGTTCTAGTTATATTCAAATTCCATCTTTATAGAATCCTATATCTCTAAAGAATGACATACAAAAAATTCTTTCGCTAACTCGTTCACAACATAATACAATTTTAATGAGATTTTAAATTGTTTTTGTTCCATAATCGATTTTATATTGTACTTGATACGTAATTTTTAATTTCGACTTTAATTTCGATTTAATTTTCGGATTAGTTTATTATTATAGTACGATACTCCCAATGAGATTTCATCACGAATAAAGCTGATACACCAAAAATTTAGTCAATATTCTAAGTTCTGAGTCGTACATCAATTTAGGTACAAGTGGATAAAGACTGTACACACAGAAAAAAGTTCACATACAGTCGAAGAAAATTTAAATGGATTCTCTTTGGTTTTTAGTCAAGAGGCTAACCACGCTAAAATTATGGGATTTATCGAACAAAACTGTGAATTCACATCAAATTTACTGTAGACAGAAATGTGACTCCGCGTTATTTTTTTCAGGGCCCTACATTAATTTTTAGAAGAAGTTCTATTTTGGTTGGTAAGAGTAATCACCTACATTTAGGACAACTTCATCTACTTTACATAAATAAAGGTTTATTTAAAACAATTTAAGCAGACCTTAGATTATGAGAAAATCGTATGGCTTTTCATTTTTCAAAATTGTGACTTTTTGAACGTTAACGGAATCTCACCGAATAATAGCCAGGCACACTGCCTAAAATTTCGCTTACGTGTTTTATCTTTTTGTATTGCGACTTTGCGTGTATCGACCAAACAGTACAGTGCTATTTATTGTGTTTGAATCTGAAGATAAAGAGAGAATGGATATATCGAGATGGAAATATCGACACCCTATACATCCTTCTTACAATTGAAAATATTGATTTTCCAGTATTACACTCAAAAATTTTTCCCTTCTACAGATTAAAGTTTAGAATTTTCCTGGGCTATGATTTAGAAAGGCATACCATGTCACACAGCGCCAATTTTTACAATGGTAGAAATATTTTCAACTAGAAAATAGCTCCATATTTATTAAAAGTGCTAATTTTTAAAACTAAAAAATGTAATGATTTAAAATGTAGCAATAAATTGAACTAAATGAAAATGCCAGTTTTCCAAAAAAATTATTGTGTTATTTTTGTAAACTGAAGGTAATGCATTACTTTTATAAGTACATAATGGATTATTTTTCGTATATTTCGTAAAGCCAAACTGGATTTTTCGATACATTTTTGGAATATGACCAATTAGTCTGTAACCGATTATGATGAAATTTTTAAGGTATGATGTAAATGGAATTGTTAATGATTTTTGGATAGACTTTTAAAATATCGAAAATTACCCTGTAACTTGGCTATTTTTTAAATGATTATGATGAAATTGACAGATACGATGGAAATGGGATCCTTTAATGTTTTTTAGATGAAATTAATAGAATTTGGTGATTTTGAATACGATTACCATGAAATTCGACATTTACGGTGGAAATGGAATTCTTTAACGATTTTTGGTTAAAGTTTATTAATATGGAAAATTAGCTTGTTATATGGCTATTATTTAATCGATTATGTTGAAATTAGACAGGTAATGGGTTGGAAATGGGATTTTTAAATGATTTTTGGAAAATGGTCGATTAGCTTGCAACTTTGCTATTTATTAACCGATTATGATGAAATTTTACAGGTACGGTGGAAATGGAATTGTTAAATGGTTTCTGGATAGATTTTTGAAATATGGCCAATTATCCTGTAACTTTTAAACGATTATGATGAAATTCGACAGCTACGGTGGAAATGGTATTCTTTAATGATTTTGCAATACAAAATGTTGCAATTACAAAATGTTGCAACTACAAAATCTTGCATAACAAAATAGTGCACTTAGTTTTCTTTTTAGTAGGTGTCATTAGGTGGCAGTACGACATGTTTGCTGATCCCGGCTCCTACGTCCCCCGAAGAAATTCCCCATTTTCCAAAATTTATATTTTTGGTTATTTTCGATTGTAATCGAAATCCCTATTTTCCAGAATTTATAAAAAGAGAGATTTTAAATTCAAATCGAAAACCCTAAAACGGAATTCAAATCTAAAGTCCCTCGGAGGGCTAAGCGGGGAGGAGCGCAGCAACGTCCCGCGTGCCCGTGAGAGTTATCGAAACCGTTAGCCTCTGAAATATTATTAAAATAGAAAAATAATGCGTTTAACCGAAATTATTTTTATTCATTTTGGTTTTGTTTGTTGACGCTGGTGGGCATATTGTAGGCTAAGGTATTGCTTCTCGATTCAATTAATACATTTATCATGAAACTTTAAGGCCTGGAGGTTTTCACACAATGTATCACAGTTTCGGCACACAAATACCTCCGATTTTTCCGTTGTTGTCTCGATAATAGTTTTATCTGTAAGCGGGGACGGTATATCAGCCGAATCATCAATTTTGTCGTGTTCAATTTTTTCATGTTGACGTAATCTGATTTTTAGCGGGTATAACTTACCGCATTTTTTACAGAAATAATTCGCCTCGAATCGATGCTTACGGAATTTATGTTCGATCGCTTTGAAAATTTATCGAGAATGCTTTGGGGGTATCGTTTTCAGTCGACTAAATCTATTTTGGTTGATGTAACTCTTTTTGCTGGATACTTAAGCAGAGTTGATGCGAGTATTGGTCTACCCAGGATGTCAGTTTCACTTTCATGCTGCCTGAAATCATAAATCACAGTTATAATTTTAAAATAACATACACATACTCGTATATTGTTGTTTACCGAAAATGTCCTATTAAATCACAATGTTTTATAAACTCCTGGCTAGAGATCACACATTGAAAGGGTTTTG
Organism: Tipula vernalis; assembly: GCA_958295665.1. Lineage (NCBI taxonomy): Eukaryota > Metazoa > Arthropoda > Insecta > Diptera > Tipulidae > Tipula > Tipula vernalis. The sequence continues at coordinate 402,187,640 of OY282558.1, read as the reverse complement.
GCGTTTATTGTTGTAATTTTTTCGAAGATGTTGGGCCTTGTTGACCGCTACTTGTGTCTTTTAAATCACATTGTTTTACTGCATCATTTTGTCTATTGTTGTAAACGATAGTTTAAATTAAAATTATCCGGAAAATGGAGATTTAATATTTAAATTAGATAGGAATTCTCCATTTTCCACAGTAGATTATTTCGCATTGTGTTGTATGTATGATCATAAGTATGTGTGATAAACATAAACATTTTGATGACGATCGAATTAAACGAACTAATCAATTCGTTTGCCTCCTAAACAAGCACTTTTATTATTTATTTTATTAACACAGTATATTTTATCCAAAATATAAAAATTATTAAAGTAGGTATTTGATTATAAATCAATATTTACACGCAAATGTCAAAATTTAGTTTATTTTAATAAAACCAGATGGTTCTTATCAGAAATTATGGGAATATTCCTATACTTTCTGCAAATACATAGAAAGGTATATTTTTAGCTAATACTCAACCCAAAATGTAGTTCACATTAATTCCGCTTTATAAAAAGTGGCGTTTTCAAATGGTATGGCTTTATAAATGTGTTCCTCGGTCGACTTTTCGAATCGATTTAGATCGCAAATAGAACTAATAAAGGGGAACTAATAAATTTACCAATTTACATAACCTTTTATTTAAAAACCCAAAAGAATAACGAAAATAGGAAGTGACCTAGCGTTATAAAAGGTAATCAGCAAATAGAGAGGAAGGAAATTAGTAGCACCTACTATTTTGGCCAACACCTTTTGAAATTTTTCCAAATTTTGCTTTAATCGTGATCTTAAAATTATCGATATTCTGATTATCTAAATTTTATTCCTATTTGCAATGAAAGCCAAAAATATATTTTGCAGCCACTTTAGATCGACTAATTAAAAATAATCATTATTATATGTATTATTTATGTTTACGGTTTTTTGTTATTTTTTATGAATATAGTCTTGTGTGTACCTTGCTCTGGTATTATCACCCAGTATAAATTAATTGCTACTGTGCACAAAAAAAAAAAAAAATTACACCGGTCAGGTAAGGTTCTTGAACCTCTTGAAATTATTAATTTTAAATTAATTAATTTTCTTCAATTTGATAAATTCTAGAAATATTTATTTTCGTAATGCGGCTAAAATTTTTGAAATTCTTAATACATAAATTCAAAATTTCTAAATTTAATGAAATTCTATCCTAAAATTAAAATTAATTCCTTCAATTTCTTGAAATTTATTGTCATAGGATCATCATCAGGTTTTTGAACCTCTTGAAATTAATTAATTAATTAAAATTTTAAGAAGTATTTAAAGGTTTTTCGAAATTTCTCGAATTTGGTAATTTTTGATGTTTTTCAACTAAAACCAACCCTTTAATGGGTTTGATTATTTTGAAATTAATAAAATTTCTTATCATATTCTTATATAATCGATATTTTGCTTATCCTTCACATTTTTTTTTTAAATTGAAGCGTTTGAAGCGTGGCGCTCCTAAAAATGTTGAAATTCCTAAAGCTTATTCAATTTTTATAAATTTAATAAAATTCTAAATATTTTCTAGTTGTTAGAGTAATACAATTTTTTGAATCAGGTTGATGAACCTCTGGAAATTAATTCAACTCGCACTCTTCAACATTCGAAAATTTTATTTTTTTTTTTTTTTTTCAAATTTCTAACTAATCAACATTCTGGTTACCGGTTCCTAGACCTTTAGCTATTTAAAATTCAAGTAATTGTTGAAATGTTTAAAATTTTGCAAACAAATTTAAATTTTTAATTTTTTTTGTTAATCAACTGTTTAAAAGGTTTTGAGAAAAATTCTTATTTTTTTTTTTATTTTCTTATATTATTGATATTCAGATTTATTGAAATTTTTAAAATTTGTCAAAATTATTTAAATTTGTTCCTTTTCACAAATCCTGTAATTATAAATTCCTTAAATTTATTTTGTTTTTAATTTTTTTTTTTTTTTAAATGTTGCCAATGGCTTTATTCTTGAATCTTTCTACATAAGAAACTCACAAGAAGTAATCAAATCTTAAGCTAGAAATTCTAGTCCCAGTTTTTTGATAAAACCGGACGGATCTTGGACAGCTTCTGGTGGAGAGTCTCTGGAGCTTCTCTTCGAGACACACTTCCCAGGGAGCTTTGAAGACCTGTTGGTGCGTAGCAATCATCAGGAGTCACTGTCAGTGTTCCCAGAGGATATCGTAACCAGAAAACGGATCCTATGGGCACTGAGGGGTTTTAAACCATTGAAATCGGCTGGTCCGGATCGAATTATACCAGCTGAACTTCAAAACAACTCAGTAATTATTCTTCCCTACCTGGAAGCCTTATTCAAAGGGTGTTTGAAGCTGGGCTATATTCCTAGGTACTGGACGGAGGTCAATGTGGTGTTTATACCGAAAGTGGGGAAAAGCTCACATGCATATCCTAAGGACCTAAGACCAATAACTCTATCATCCTTTCTTTTCGCTGCTGGATGTATACATCAGAGATAAAATAGGTGCCAGGAAGTGGGCATCGTCTCAGCATGCGTACACAAAGGGTAGATCTGTGGACACTGCTCCACACGCCTTGGTGTCTACGATTGAGAAATCGATTAATTCGAAGGAATTCTCTTTGGTGGCCTTCCTGGATATAGAAGGCGCCTTTAATAATGTGAAAGCGGAGGCAATCAAGGAGGGATTGTCATTTTTGGAGGTGGACGTTCCTCTGATAGGGTTAATCAATTATATGCTGGGAAGCAGAATTGTTAGCTCAAAGTTGGGGGACTCCACCATCAAGAGGCGAGTAACTAGGGGAACTCAGCAGGGGGGGGGGGGTTCTGTCCCCTCTTCTCTGGAACATAGTGGTAAACGGGTTACTACTTGAATTGGAGAGAGAGGGTATTGAAGTTATCGCGTACGCAGATGACGTAGCTTTAGCTGTTACCGGGAAATTCCTGGGTACGATTGTAGACGTAATGCAGAATGCGCTTACCATCGTTACGGAATGGGCTGGCAAATGTGGACTTGGTATTAACCCGTCCAAGACAGAGCTGGTACTCTTTACTAAGATATACAAAATCCCGGGAGTTGTCCCTCCTACCTTAAATGGCAAGAGACTTGCTTTTACTGATAGAGCTAAATATCTGGGCATTTTCTTGGACAGTAAGCTTAGTTGGAAGCCCAACATGTTGGAGAGAATAAACAAAGCTACTATTGCTTTGTACTCCTGTAGGAACACCATTGGTCATAGATGGGGTCTGAAGCCGGAGCTGGTGTACTGGCTCTACACCGCTGTAGTGAGACCTGTACTCATGTACGGGGTGGGTGTTTGGTGGCCAGCTCTGGACAAGGAAATAAAAGAAAGATTGAGAGAGTGTAAAGAACGGCCTGTATGCTTGTTAGCGGGGCATTGAGGTCGACACCGACAAGTGCCTTAGAGGTTATGTTGCACCTTCTTCCGGTCGACATTTTTGGCAAACAGATGGCGGCAAATACGGCTGTACGACTTGCAGCCGTCTCTCAGTGGAGGTGTCTTAGTATAGGACACTCTACTATTGTCAGATCGTTGAAGGATGAGCTGGCGAATCTTGACTACATTAAACCTACTCTACGCTTCGAGAAGCGATTTCGGACCTCCTTCCCTTCAAGGGAATCCTGGAGGGATAGACCGTTATCGGAAACCGAAGCGCTGCAATTCTTCACAGATGGCTCCAAGTTAGACGGCAAAGTAGGAGCTGGAGTATTCTGTGACAAATTAAATGTAAATATTTCTATTCGTCTCCCTGATTACTGCAGCGTGTACCAAGCTGAAGTCGTAGCGATTGAGGAGGTCATGACGTGGTTGAAGCATAATGTGTTATCCTCAGACGATATCACAATCTATGTGGACAGTCAAGCGGCGATCCGGTCGTTAGAATCGGTGTCTTTGGCGTCACGGGTGGCGTTGAGTTGTCACTCATCTCTAAATGAAATGGGTGAGCATTTCAATATCCAGGTAGTCTGGGTCCCAGGTTACTCCGGCGTCATGGGGAACTGCAGGGCGGATGAACTTGCTAGGCATGGTACGACTCTCCAGCTGCAACCGGAAAGGGCAAGTCTGGGGAGGCCTATCACAGCGCTGAGACAAGCACTTGGGAAGCAGGCGCTATTCTCAGCGGGGGAAAGGTGGTCTAACACCCTCACCTGTAGAGTTGCAAGACAAGTTTGGCCAAAGCTGGACTTGGGGCGCACTAGGGCATTAATATCCTTACGCAGACGTGAATTAAGAACGGTCGTAGGAATTCTCACGGGACACTGCCTTTTTGGAGAACATGCAAGAAGGCTGGGTCTGGAGGCCAATGACTTCCACAGAAGCTGCTTGGACGAAGAGGAGGAAGAGACGTTGGTCCACTTCCTTTGCTCGTGTCCAGCATTGGCTCTCAGAAGGCACAAACACTTAGGTAAGTTCAGGATGGACTGCCTCTCGGATCTCGAAAACATTAAAGTGCGGGACGTCTTACGCTACATAAGCAGCTCGAAATGGTTCCAATAGGGGTAAAAAGGGATACATCCTATGGTATCACAATGGACCGTCACCGGTCTAAGTGTGCGTAAGCAGCCACTCCAACTTAACCTAACCTAACCTAAGTAAAAGCACATCAGTGCAATATGAATTTGTGATCATTTTTAAAAGTCTGAAATTTTGTTTTTAAGCTATTTTATGTTATTTTTATGAAAAGTTGAATTGAGTTATTTTATTTTTGTTTATTTATATAATAAAATTGAATTTATTACTATATAATAACAAATTGAATTCATTATTTGTTGTCTAATTCGATTTCCAGCATTTCCATGTTCATTGTTTTCTAACGTTGGTAGGTGCTCTTCTTCATCAAGGTGAACAACTAAAGGTGCTTGTGTGGCTACTTTGTACAGAAGACACAGATTATGTAAGGCACAGCAAACTCTCACAATCTGCCTCGATTTATCCGGCGAATAATGAAGTTGCCTTTCCCCAAGAATACATCGGAAACGATTTTTTAGCACTCCTATTGTCCTTTCGATGATATTTCGGGCTTTGGCGTGTTTCACATTAAACGGCTTTTCTTTTGGATCACGTTCTGGTCGTGTTGAACGAAATGGCACTATTAAATAAGGCTTAAGTGCATACCCAGCATCCCCTATAATTAAAAAAAAAAAAAATTGTATACGACATTCACTATGATCAATTAAAGAATGTTACCTAAAAGCCAGGTATTTACGTCACCATCATCAAATTCTTGTTTAAGTCGAGTGTCCAGTTCACTTGAATTGAAAATATAAGTATCATGGCAAGATCCAGGATGATTTCCATCAACATAAATTATTTTCATTTGGTCGTCGCATACCTGTACGATAATTTTGTTAATTAAATATATACATACTACAGAATAAATTATAAACACTCACTATCATCACGTTTAAGCTGAAGAATCCCTTTCGATTATAGAATAAATGACGTTCTTCTTTTGGTGGTGCCAAAATTCTAACGTGAGTGCCATCGACACGTCCTATCATACCAGGGGAACCATAATTTTCGAAAAATCCCAGCTTAATTCTTCGCTTCTCCTCTTCGCTGCTTGGAAATTTGATGATCTCTGGACAAAAATCATTTTCTAAAATATTTATGATTTGCTGCAGATTTTTCGAAAAAGTTGGTTGTGCTACTGCCGTCAAATGCTCATTACCAGCACCCGTTTGATAGACTCCTTCCGCGAAAAAACGTAATGCGGCAGCTAGTTTAAGGGTGGGTAGAGCCGATGATGAACGCACTGTTGGTTTTAATTGACGTTCCACCTTACTCAACAAATATTTGTAGGCGTATTGGTTTAAACGAAAATTTTTTATAAATCTAAAAACGGAAAAATATGTTAGATGCTATAAAAATAATGCATTTCAAAATATGTCATACTTACAGAAAATCGGGCATTTCTAGCGGATTAGATTGATCCCGCAGTAGTATACGCTGTACACCCATATTCGTTGTACTTTCGTCGTTCGTTGTCGCTTCCACTGTCATAATAAAATTCTACACTGCTCATTTTAATTACAAAATTAAAATTAAATTCACAAAACTTGGTAAAAATACAAACAAAATTATAAAGATACCGGCTTTGTTGACAAAATAATTTGAAATGTTTATGATTTTTGACAATATTTGCTGTCAAATTTTAGCAAATATTTGAGCAATTTTAGTGTTACAAGATGTATTTTTAGTTCCAGTCGTGACCACTTGAATCGACTTCAAGAATACCATTTTTCTTGCGATGTGACGTGACTATAGTCACGTCGCCTCAAATGACACGACTATGGGAATTGGGGTGTAATTGCCGATGTGCTCAAAAAAAAAAAAAAATTTGATCGGTCAGGTAATCCAAAAGGCAGCAAGGTAATCACTGAAAATAAGGTTCTTGAACCTCTTGAAATTATTAATTTTAAATTTCAAATTAATTAATTTTCTTCAATTTTAACTCAATTAATTAATTTTCTTCACTCTTAATACATAAATTTAAAATTTTTAAATTTAATGAAATTCTATCATAAAATTAAAATTAATTCCTTCAATTTCTCGAAATTTATTGTCATAGGATCATCATCAGGTTTTTGAACCTCTTGAAATTAATTAATTAATTAAAATTTTAATAAGTATTTAAAGGTTTTACGAAATTTTTGGAATTTGGTAATTTTGTTAAAATTTTTGATGTTCTTCAACTTAACCCTTTAATGGTTTTGATTATTTTGAAATTAATAAAATTTCTTATCAGATTCTTATATAATCGATATTTTGTTTATCCTTCACATTTTTTTTTAAATTGAAGCGTTTGAAGCGTGGCGCTCCTAAAAATCTTGAAATTCCCAAAACTTATTCAATTTTTATAAATTTAATGAAATTCTAAATATTTTCCAGTTGTTAGAGTAATAAAAGTTTTTGAACCTAACAATTCGAGCAATCATCAGGTTGTTGAACCTCTTGAAAATTAAACTCTTCACTCTTCAACATCCCAAAATTTTATTTATTTGTTTATTTTTTTTTTTTTTTTGAAATTTCTAACTAATCAACATTCTGGTTACCGGTTCCTAGACTTTTAAAATATTTAAAATTCAAGTAATTGTTGAAATGTTTAAAATTTTGAAAATTTAAATTTTTTTTTGTTAATCAACTGTTTAAAAGGTTTTGAGGAAAATTCTTAATTTTAAAAATTCAGATTATCTAAGACTGAAAATTTCTAAAAGTTCAAGCATGGAAATTTTTAAAATTTGTCAAAAATTTTTAAATTAGTTTATATAAATTCCGCAAATTTTTTGAATTTGATCAATTCCTAAAATATTTGGCCTCGTGACCCTCTTAAAAATTTGAAATTCTTAAAACAAATTCAAAATTTATAAACTTAATGAAATTCTAAATATTTTCCAATTCATAGAATTATATAATTTTATAATCCTTAATTTTTTTTGAAATTTATGGTCATAACCATAATATTATCATCAGGTTCTTCAACATCTTGAAACGAATTAAATTCTCAAATTTCAGAAAAATCCTAATTTTTTTTGAAATTCTTAAATTATCGATATTTTAATTATTTAAGACTGTACATTTTAAAAAATGTAAGTGAATTTTCAAACTTTTAAAATTTTTCAAAAAAATTTAAATTTATTCATCTGTGAGGTTGAGGTACTTAAAATTTTTGAAATTAATTAAATTATAAATTTCAGAAATTTTTTAAGTTTTTGGAAATTCTTAAATTTTTTATCATGTCTTATATTACCGATATTCTGACTATTTGCAAGATTAAAATTTTTCAAAATTGAAGTGTTTGCTGAAGTTTTTAAAATTTGTCAAAATCCTTTAAATTGAGTTTTCTTAATATTTGAGATTACAGACTGTTCAAAACAAAAAAAAATATATAATCCGTTAAATTTTTTCAATTTGATCAATTTCTAAAATATTTGACTCTCCTTAAAATTTTGAAATTCTTAAAGCAAATTCAAAATTTATAGCTTCATGAAATTCTAAATATTTTCCAATTATTAGAATAATAAAACTCTTGAATGAAATTAATTAAATTCTCAAACTTCTGAAAATTTTTAATTTTTTTTGTTAATCCTTAAATGATCGAAATTCTGGTTATGGTAGACTTTAAATATTTAAAATTCAAGCAATCGTTAAAATTTTACAATTTTTCAACTCTTAAGATGTTTTGAACTTTATGAAATTTAATACTTAAATTTCAGAAAATTCCAAATTTATTTGTTTTCCTTCTATTATAGATATACAGATTATAAGCATTGCTACATAGAGATACGAAAAACTGAACAATGATGGCGTTATATCAAAAAAAAAATAAAAAATTGGTTTGTTCATAAAATTACTATAGCGACTTTCGTCATTCTGCAGAAAACAAAACAACTAAACATAAAAAAAGACAGCTACTTGGTTCTCTGAGCTACCCTCTTTAGTATCTGTAGAGATGACTTTCGACGATGGTGGCTCTCCTCTTCTTCCATTATGCTAACAAAACTTGTGAAAACCTTTTTATCATTGTTATTATTGCTAAAAATGCAAGACTACACTCATCACAAGGCCTATTATGAAAAACTATGCATTCGCAATATTTTTGAAAAATTCAATTCACCAAGATTACAACTGAATTAATGAATTTATTTTTTTAATGTTTAATCCATTTGGCTAGATGAACACAAGCTACAAACGAATATTTTAAAACGCTGAAAAAAGGAAGATTGCTATACATACTTGAATTGCGCTAAAAATTGTAGCGCTAATTTAAATGTTACGTATTAACTCATAATCGGAAGGAAACTTTTCGGTTACTCACTGGAGGTGAATAGCGTAATGTATAGTTTTACCACAAACTGAGTGGCAACCGGATTTCAATCCTAGTGGATCGCCAATTCTAAAATCATCTAGGTAAATAAAAAATTAAACAACAACCCATTCGCTTTTGATAGTTAAAGTTTTCCAAAACTTTCCATTTAAAACATTTTCCATATATGTTGAACCCTTTAGCCGCTCCATGTTATGCCTAATGTGTGAAAAACTACGCCTTCGGTTTCAAAATACTTTTTATTTGGAATTGTAGATCCATTAAACAGCCTTCTTTATTGTTTGTGCAAATAATTAGGATACTCCATACTACAACTTCCGATAAGTTACTACAATAATTTGAAATGTATAGTTCGTGCTTTACTCCATCTAATATTACAGTGGCATAATTTGTTTCACCGCAAGATATTCGAAAATTATAAAACAAATTGTGAATCTCCACTGTACCCTACCAATTAAAAATCTAATTTTACAGTATTTTTACTCATCGAAATATTACATCAGACTCAGCAATAAACACATTCAACCATAACAAAAATTGTCAATAACAACAAAACAAAAAAAAACTATTTTACAAAATTAGAGCAAAACTTTGATCATGATCACACACATAATGTAAACACACAATACACGTACATTTTGACTTATCTAGAAATTATGCTCCTAGTGGAAAACTACTGACAGATACATTTTTTGTAACAATTTATAACGAAAATTAGTATTTTCCGAACATAAATAAATAATTGAAATATAAAACAAACAAAAAAATTATCGTAAATAAATTGGCGCGCGCAGGCATCATTTGGCTTTGACCGGAAATCGGAATAAAATTATGCGCCATTAAAAATAATTTGTGTTTACATGAGAAAAGAGGATATGAGTTATTTTTTATATACACACATTGTAGCTAATATTTATTTTGCCAAAACATTTCTTGTAAATGAAAAGATATTTTACGAATTTCATTTTTTCATTTCGATTGATGTAATTAAAAATGAAAGTTTGCTACATAAATAAATAGTTGGTATACAAAAAAAAACACAGAATTACATTAATTTAAAATTCATTAATTGTAGTAGCATGATTATTCGATAGAATTACGTGACAAATTGCTACTCAAGTATTTTGTAATTCAATGAATGTAATAAGTACCAACAGAAACTACATGTCGGTGATGGTGGTACCTCTATGTAAATAATATTTTATTTATTATTCTGTTTATTGATGAAATCAATAAAAAGTTTATTGAATTATAAACTTTACTCTATTTAGAACGATTCAGGTGTGAGATTTGGTTAGTTTAGAATGGTATACGTGTTTGGTGGTGGGTAAACGATATAATATAGTTAATTGAATATTTATTATTTAATTGGTATAATAATATTTTGTAGTGGTTTTCAATTTCATATTATTGGTTTCGACCGGTTACTGCAAATTTTATGTATTTCATAAAGGTTGTGGGGCATCGGCCCGAACTATTCTTTTACGTTTAGCATTCCACTGCCTGGCGATGGTCGACAGCCAAATCATACAGATTATGAAAATTTGCAGGTTTCAGAATTTTTTTTTTATTTATATAAATTAAACTAAACAAATTGTATTCAATTTTTACCAATTTTTATTATTGAGCTACAAATGCTAGAAACTAGTCTCAACACTCTGTCTTCGAGCAAGTCTTGTATGCAAGACAAAATTTATTTACGGCAGATGCAAATTGATTTTGAGACGTAACTAACTTACAATATTGAAACCATGTTATTCTATTGCAATATTGAGCAAAAATCATGATTGGAGGTTCGCGTTGGACAAAATTTAGCAATTTTAATGTTTAATCTATTATATTAATTTGGGCAGATTTGAGCTAATTATTTAAATTTTTTTTATAATACTTCAACTAAATTATTCTGTATTATTATTATTATAATTGGTTGGAACCCACAGCGGTTTCGCATGCAATGCCAAAAATAGCTCAAAAATAGATCCTTTGACTTTTCATCTCGCTAAAATACTTTAAGAAAAATTCTTCCCACCACATAATTCCATTATATCAAAAAGGATAGATAGTTATGTGGTATTTGTGACCCTCTATAATGTTACAAGTTTACGGTGAGCGTTTCCCGGAAGACAGAATTAAACAAAATAATTAAAAGAGTTTGACAAAGAATTTAATAGTGAGTCAATAGATTCCAAATGTTTCATAGTTTGATTTGTTAAGCGGGGTAGATTTATAGTGTACTCTTTGTTTGTTGTTAAGTTAACATTATCAAATGGTTGGATAACGAATACTTTATTGAATCTGATTTTATTTGCATTATTGTATATTGAGCAATGGTTATTGAGCAATTTTTGAAGTGTAACAGCTTTTTCACTTAGATTGTTGCGTTTCGCGCTGGTTGCAAGTTGAGTAAAACTCAGTTCCTTTACTGGATGATACGCTAAAAGACCCGTCTTCTATGTAATCGATGTCATCTGTGTCGTCATATCGTATTGTACTACATTTGGCATACTCTTCAACCTTCAATCGCCAGCGAACTATTTTTGATTTTGGGTCCTTGTAATTAAAGGGCCAAACTAGGGGTTTCTGAATGCTTATTATGCTATAATTGCATTCGGTTTTAGATAATGTTCTACGGACCCTGAGACCGTATTGCTCCTAATGCTACATTACTATAATCAGTAGTCAATATGGAAGGTTTGCTAAAATCTGGATATTGGAGTATAGGCTCCGATGTTAACCGGTTTTTGCAAATCTTGAAACAAGTTTTGTATTCTTCGTTGAGAATAACTTTGTTATCTTTAGTAATAAACTTGCGGTAATACACTAGTAAACCTAAAAAAACCTTAAAAGCCTCTATTTTCGATGGATTTGGTTTCACACCCTATTGTGATATAACATTTCCAAGAAATCTAATTTAAGTTGAAGCTTTTAAAACACTTTTTTTCAGATCACATATATTCTTGGAGACTATTACTAAATACTAAATTGTCGTCCATATAACATACACTGCGTGACAACAGGATAGGTTCAATATATTAAATGTCTATAAGTATCAATATTTAATCTAAAAAAATTGTCGTTTCCATGGCAATTACTGCACATGATTCTACATTATATTGTAAACTTTCCATAAAATTTATAGTTCAATTATTTCTTATCAACAATTGTTTTCGAATACTTTTTTGAAAACACGGTCATTCAAGTGCGACACCAGGATGGGTTCAGTCGTTTGAAGTTACAATTAAAAGTAGCATACAACGCAAAAAGGAAACAATACCCCAGGTGGTAAACCAACTACCCAGTTGGCTAATCCACCCTCTTACGAGGCTGGCTCAATGGATTCTGGGGTGAGCCAATCATTGCTAAACCCATTCGAAAGAAGTTCAATGTTGTTAAGATCACCAAACCATCATACTAACTCTGCAAATCAGCAGAAAGACGAAAACGCAGAACTCTGTCGAAAACTCGGTGAACTAGATGTACTTTTAACCCAACTAAGAAGCGAAATTGAAAAACTAAAAAAAGAAAATGAAGAATTAAAGAAGCCCAAACCAATGGAGATTTCTGAAAACCCGCTAACTTGTTATAATGAAACAAGTACATACTCACACCAGTTATAACAATGAGTTCCATACTGATGAAGAGGATCTCATGAGAGAAACAGATTGGGTACTGAAAAGGAAGAAAAGACCTACCAATAAACGAAAAGCAGAATTCTCGCCTGAAGTTGGAGATCATTCGCAAGCTAATGTATTAGTAACTGGTGATACTAATACCAACCCAGCTCACCAGCAACAGCAACAAAATCGACAACAAAAGGTTGTACCGAAAGAAAAGGCGCCTCCGCCAATTAATGTAATCGGCATAACAGAATTTGCTAGCATACAATCTTTAATGAAATCAGTGACAGCTAAGGAATATAGAGTAGTGTCACTAAACAATAACGTGTGGAAAATCAATACACCGGATTCCGATACATATAGAGCTCTAGCAACAAAGCTCAATGCGGAAGGTAAAGAATGGTTCACATACGAAGATAAAAACGAACGCGCAATTAAGGTTATGGCCAGAGGCCTTCATCCAACGTGTACGAAGAAGGACATAATTGAGGACCTAAAGGCAAGAGATCTGCAAATAGAAGATGCAATAAACATCCTAAAATGAGAGAGAGGTGAGAACAATCAAGTCAAAAAAAGGGGGCTTCCACTCTTCATGCTTACGTTTAACAAAAAGGAGAAAGTTGAAAACATCTTCAACATCAAAGCAATTCTCAATATGAGGGTTAAAATAGAACCGCTTAAGAAAAACACGAGGCTAATACCTCAATGCAAAAAATGCCAAGGTTTCAATCACACGCAAAAATATTACAGACGGGAGCCAAGATGCGTAAAATGTGCTGGAAAACACAACGCGAAAGAGTGTACAGAAAGTAAAAACACCCCTGCAAAATGTATAAACTGTAAATGGCATCAACCTGCAAACTATAGAGGCTGTGAAGTAGCCAAAGAACTTCAAAGGCTAAGAAATAAAATGCATCAGTTTCCTCAAAACCCTAAGGTTACCAGAGAGATACCAACTAAAACCCAAGCGGAGCCAAAACCACCAGTTATGGGTGCAGAGCGGAAAAGTTATTCACAAATTATACAGCAATCATCTAATGCTAAGAATGATAACCGCTTGAAAGGATATGTCGAAGCATAGAAGCCATAAATATACGGCTAGCAAAGCAAGAACGTGATTTAGAAGCTTTATATAAGCATCTAGAAATGCATCAAACCATCAATGAGGCAACAGTCCTTATATACTAAAATAAGCAGAACATTAAGAATTGTCACCTGGAATGCGAACGGACTAGCGCAGCATGTTTCAGAGTTAGACATTTTTCTAAATTTAAAAAAAAATAGATATATGCCTTATATCGGAGAGCCATTTGACAAAAACATCATTTATTAAAATACGTGATTATGAATGTTACCATGCTGTTCACCCAGGAGGAAAACCCAGAGGAGGATCAACAGTAATAGTGAAAAAGAATCTCAAACACTATGAAGAACCTAGTATAGAAGAGGAAAGTATGCAAGTTAAAACCATAAAAGTTGAAACTAACAATAATAATGAATACAGTATTTCCTCTATCTACTGCCCTCCACGCTATAATCTAAACAAAGAAGATTATAATAGACTCTTTAGATCACTAGGATCCAATTTTATTATTGGTGGTGACTTTAATGCAAAAAACACTTATTAGGGATCAAGACTTACAACCCATAAAGGAAAAGAGCTATTCGAAGCCGGACGAATAAATAACTGCGAGTTCCACTCTGGAGGTAAACCAACATACTGGCCTGCTGATATAAATAAAATACCAGATCTCATTGATTTTTATGTAACGAAAGGGATCTTCGAGGATTACATGTGCTTCGAAAACAGCGAAGGGATATATTCCGATCATACACCTGTTATCATGACACTCAGCACAATGATAATTAATAAGGATAACCTGCCTAAATTAACAAATAATAGAACTAATTGGGACCTATTCCAAGATCTAATTGAAATGCAAATAAATCTACGAGTGCCGATTAAAACACCGGTACAGTTGGAAGACGAACTAGAGGTATTATATATAATATTCAACAAGCAGCATGGGAAAGTTCTCCTGCTAGTCACACCGAATCCCGTAGGAATCAAAATTATCCTATTGAGGTCAGGGAGTTAGTTAGAGAGAAACGGAAGGCAAGAAAAACCTGGCAAAGGACACGCGCCCCGGAAAACAAAAAAATCCTCAATTTTCTATGCAATAAACTAAAACAACTTATAAAAGAAATTAAGAATGAAACTATTAACAAGTACTTAAATGGTCTCAGCGAACATAATTATACTGATTACTCTCTTTGGAAAGCAACAAAGGGATTAAAAAGAACCAAAACGCATGTGCCGCCTATTAAAAATGGGGAAGGAACCTGGGCCAAAAGCGACAAGCAAAAAGCTATTTTATTTGCGGCTCACTTGGAAGACACCTTTCAACCGTTACCTAGGCAAACAGCAGATGAAAACATAATAACAGTTAGCAAAATTGATGAATATAATATTCGATGTGTAACATTACAGGAATTAAAAAATGAGATCAAGTGTAATTTGAACGCAAAAAAAGCTCCAGGATATAAATACAGCCAAATACCTCGGCATGACTCTCGATTGCAAGCTTAGATGGAAAGAGCATGTTAAAAAGAAAAAAGAAGAATTGAACATTAAATATAGGAAAATGTATTGGCTAATAGGTAGAAACTCTGAGCTTACAATACATAACAAATTGCTATTATATCAGCAAATACTTAAACCAATATGGACCTACGGTATTCAACTTTGGGGTTGTACCAAGAAGACAAATGTACAAATGATTCAATGTTTTCAAAACAAAGTGCTGCGTGGCATTGTAAACGCACCATGGTACATTAGAAATGATAACCTCCATACGGACTTAAACATGGAATATGTAAGTGAAGAAATACAAAATCATGCGAAGAAACATATTCAGCGGATATCTCGGCACCAAAATGCAGACATACGAAGTTTGTTGGATACCACCAATGCAGTAAGAAGACTTCAAAGGCAGAAACCTTTGGAATTGGGCAGTTGTATTTCATTAGGATAGAGGAAAATAATTACTATGTAAATTCAAACGGGAGTAACCATTGGGCTACTGCCCGTCAAATGTGAATCTTCATTTAAGAAAGATAAATTACTAAATGATTTGTAAATCAGTTGTAATAATAAATAAAGGAAAAAAAAAATTAAAAGTAGCAATAACGTAATTTTTGAAATATTAGTGTTTAATAAAATAAGTGAAGGTTATTAACGGGTATTTCTGCATTATAACTACATTATGGGTCGTGGAAAAACATTAGGTCTAGAAGAAATAGGGAAAATTGATGCATTTAATGAAGAAGGCTATTCAAATAGAGAAATTTCACGTAAAATAGGGAGAAGTTCAAATGTCGTTAATAATTATTTAAGAAATAAAGAAAACTATGGAAAAAACCAGAAGGAGGGCACAAACAAGCTACTACACAAAGAGAGCGGCGTTTTATTTTAAGGGCAGCATCTAATTCTACAAAGATTGCTCGCCAATTACGAGATGAAGCTGGTTCCCTTGCAAGTGTCAGGACTGTACAACGCGTTATAAAACGCTGTCCAACAATAAAAAGGCTTCGGTTGAAGAAAAAACCATTTTTAATGCAACGCCACAAACAAGCACGCTTGCAGTATGCGGAAAACCATATGACCTGGGACTTACAAAGGAGGCAGGTAGTATTTTCCGACGAAAAAAGATTATGTTTGGATGGACCAGACGGGTTCAGTTATTATTTCCATGATATAAGAAAAGAAACGAAGTATCTTGCAAGAAGGCATAGCCGGGTTGGCTCTGTAATGGTTTGGGGAACAATTTCTTATTACGGAGTCATAGATTTGTTACCTATAACAGAAAAGATGACGGGTATACGCTACAAAGAGATGCTACAAAGACAAAAAGTGAAAATAGAAGAAATTATGCAAGATCATCCATGGATTTTCCAACAAGATCATGCAGCAATTCACACAGCAAAGGTGGTTTCAGACTGGTTTGAGAATGAAAACATTACGGTGTTAGATTGGCCTGCAGTATCACCGGACCTAAATATTATTGTAAACTTATGGGGTTGGTTGTCGCGAAAAATGTATGGAAATGGAAGACAGTATCAATGCAAAAATCAGTTAATTCAGGCTATTAAACAGATCTGGACTGAAATCCCATTAGAGATTATAAGAAGTTTATACGATTCTCTAAAAAACAGGATATCTGAAGTTATAAAAAAAAATGGAGGAAATACTCATTACTAAAAATAAAAATATATTAAAAAATCTAAGATTTGCTGTTTCACTTTCAGTTTTTTTCCAACAAAATATAGGTTATTTGACTTTTTATTTATGCCGAACCTATCTTGTTGTCGCACCAGAAAATACGTATTTTTGAAAAATCATTTCCAAGTTTTTACAAAAAGCAGTACCAAACTTATATATGCTAGGAATTAGTAGCAAATATATTACCAAACAAACTGAAAATATTTTTAGCTCAACAGACATTAGCGTATTGTGTGAAAAATATAATATTACAGTGAACCTATCCTGTTGTCACGCAGTGTATATGTGATTCCCGGAAGTTCGCATAAAATGTTATCCATTACCCGTTGAAAGGTACTGAATGCATTTTTTAAGCTCCCGTGTCGACTAATAATTTTAGTTGATTGTTATTTAGTTATAAAGTAGGTTAGATGATGTCCGAGGCTTCCTGCTGAAAATCCTCGTCGTCGATTGTTTCACTTTCAATATTATAGTGAACCGGTTTGTAAGATTTTTTCGGTTCTGTTTTAACTTACTTTTTATTGGATAGCTTTTTGGTTTGGAATTATTCCGTGCAGCATAATTGTTTGATGTGGATTTAAAATTATTCTGTGGAGGTTAATTTTGAGACGATGATTGAAAATTATCTCGTAAACAGCGGTACAAAATGGTCGATCGGACAAAAACATCCCAGTGCGACCGACGTGAAAGTTTAACTTAAAATTTAAGAGTGGGGTGATTTTTTTGCTCAAAACTCTCTAGAAAGCCTACTTGTTTTGCTGATATGCAGGTATACATATAATATCAACCTTTAGGTGTATTAGTCACTACGAAAAACCATATAAAAAAAAGTTTAAATTTAGTCGTTTATCACTCGCACCACTAAGTGTGTATATCACACACACTAATAACGCCGATTGATATTTGAGCATTTTCACTCTCTATTTGTTGTTCTAACAAAATGTCAAAAACGTTTTTTATTTTTAGTCTTTTGCAGTGAAAATGATCTTCGGTGTATTTTTCATAAAAATCCTAGATTTTCCTTTCGTTGGAATTATGCATTTTCAAGCGGTAAAATAATCATACTGTTTTCGGCAGAAACACTCAAACCCGGTTTTTGTTGAACAATAGGGTGTCCATTATGATATGCATTATCATGGCTCATTTTTTAATTGTTGAAATTTAGGCCAAGACACGATTTCCAAGCGTTTTCGCTCAGATACAGATTTATTATAAACAATTTAACAACTTTTGTACTTAAATAATTATGAATTCTCATTCTAGAAGATTAGACAAAGAAGAAAAAGAGCACTTCGTTTTTTAATTATACAAATTTTTTGAAAAGTTATTTTAATTCATAAAAGGATGGAGGATGCCGCCCCCATACTCCGCTTTGACGATTTATTAAAAATCCAATGTTAATAGAAATTTGAGCGTTTTTAAACAATTTGTGTTTTTAATAATTATTCACATACTAAAATAGAGAACTCCCCAAAGCGGCTTAGTATTGGTCCTTTCTGCGCAAGGATGACAAAAAATTATGTAGCTTCATTTTGTTTTCACATTGTTGTTAACAAAAATTTAATGGGGTCATTCCTTTTAATGGGGCAAGTTATTTTGCATTTTTGGGGAGCTTGCTTTTGGGAATATGATGATATCCCATGGATGTCTTTAGTTTCCAAATTTAGAAATCGTTAAATTTTTACATCTAGCCGTTATTGTAACTGAACCAAAATGTTGCAAACGTAGAACTGTGATAAACTTGTGACTACTTCAGTGAGAATATAATTCATACCTAAAAATCATCTATTTCACTATGCAATTTTTTTGTTATTTTTGTTATTAATAAGTGATAATACAACACTGTTGTATTGTCGCTGTGGGGAAAACGTTGTTATGGCAATAGCCTACTATTTATTATTTTTGGCGATTTTTATTAATAAAAATAAATTCATTAGAATCAAAGTAACACACAACAAAAACAAAATTCTTATATAACTATCTGTCAACTTATGCAATTACAAAATATTTGTGAATCAGTATTGATTACTGCTTGATACAAAGATGGATAATTGTGATAATCAAAGATGGGGAGAGTGTACAAATAAAAAAATCGAAGAGTTAATACTCAATAGTGTTCCTTTAAACACGGAACGAAATAAGAAAAGTATTTGGAAACAGTTTATGGATTTTTGTGCAACACGTCAATACACAATTGAGCGAGACACATCAATTGATATGCTCGCGCATATTTAAAAGATTATGCATGCAATATGCGTAAGTCTAACGGAGAAAATTACAAGGAAACTGTAATTAAAACTATTTGGAATACGCTAGCGAAAATGCTTCAAGAAAAATATTATGCAGAATTTAAAATAAAATTTGATCCATTTCGTGATATTGAGTTTAAACAGGCAAGATGTGCCAGAGATTCAAAACGGAAACAACTTCAAAGTGAACCGAACAAACGGAAATTAAGTGCTGTAGCTTTTACGTCAAATGAATCTACTTGTATGCAAACGTATTGGGATGAAGATAACCCTTATGGACTTCAAAAGAAATTCTTCAACATTGTTGCGACAGAATTAGCGTGGCGTGGTAACGAAGCCGCGTTTGCTTTAACTCATTATTTTAAGAGAATTACAGACCATTTCGGTAATAATACGGGACGAATTGAATATAACCCTATATTCACCAAAACTACACAAGGAGGTGCAAGCCGTTGTGCTAATAGTAAGTGGCTCACGCAAAATGTGAATAATATCAACGTTTGTCCCGTACGATTATTCAATAAATTAATGAATAAACGGCCAAATCATGTAACCTCCGAAAGATTGTTTCTTACACCCAATCCTTTCTGGAAAAATTCAACTGGAAGGTGGTATAAAAATCTTCCTGTAGGTGTCAATGAATTATCAAAATGGACCAAACAAACGGCCCAGGCAATTGGAATTGATGTGCAAAATAATAAAATCACCAATCATAGTCATAGATCAACTGCGGTTACTATAATGGCAAATGCGGGTATTTCAGATCAACAATTGATTAAAATAACCGGCCATAGCAGTGCTAATTCAATTCAGCCATATTTAAATATGCAGCCAGAGCAACACAACAATATTCTAGAAAAGATGCGAGGAAGTTCTGCTGAGCCGTCAAAAGCTGTAAACCCAATCGTTTCATCTAAAATTAACAACAAAAATGAAGGACAATTCCGATTTGAAAATTGTACTTTCAACAACTGTCAGTTCTAAATATAATATGTTTCAATGGTATTCTTGCATAATAAATAATTGTTATTACAAATATAATCTTTCATGTTGTGAATTTAAGTTTTATCTTTCACACCAATTCATTATATTCTCCACCCAAATATAACTCGTGGTCCTCTTAAGAATCGATAATTTTTTCCAAATGTCACTCATGCGTATCCCAAGCTTTAGAAAATGCAACTCGTGCTGCGCACTCGTTGCATTTTCGTCGCTGGGATACGCATTCGTGACATTTGAAAAAAATTATCGATAATAAGCGGACCACTAGTTATATTACGTCTGATAGTTCTAAAGTATACAAAATATTATTTTGACAAAATCAAGTTATTCGTCATTGAAATGTAACCGATCGTCAAATAGGCTAGAAACTAAAAGTTAGGATAAATTAAAGTATAATAAATCCTCTATTTTAAAAATTAAAATTTAAAACCCTCAAAACAGAGAGATCTTCCATAACATCTTAAACGTTTGGAGCGCATAACAGTTTTATGAACAGTGCATGTCAGATTTTTTATATCTCTGACTTCGAACTACGAGTTTGTATACAAAGATACAAAATTAGAAAAGAAGAAAATTATGAAATATTATAAATTAAATAAACTGTGCGCGCTGTTTTTATATTTTTTTATATTTTTATTCTGGTTCTCAAAACACATTCCGTAATCGCACATCTAAAATTCTATAAATAGATAACGCGATGAGATGTGATGGTCAATAACATTTTATATCTCGCGTGCCACTTTTGTTATATAATCTTAGATATTCACATGTGCCGCATCCACCCAACAACATTTAAAAATATTTTGTTTTTGCAACTCGATCGCGTCATTTATATCAAGTTTTTTTTTTTTAAATTTTGTATTACATTGTATTCGTGCGACTTGTGTTTTACTTCCCATAACCTTGACCTAGAGACTCTGTGTGTTGAGAGACAGCTTAATATAAACAAGTTTTTCACTCTATATCTCGCATAACTTCTATTTTCATTGCGCGCACCGTGGTAGTTCAATGATCATAAAAATGTAGTCAGCATATTTATGTGAAATTTTTGAAACCGAGTTAAACTGGTTACTGGTTTTAAAAAATTAAAATACTTATTATGAAATTTTGTTCGCACAATGTTAGATTATGTTTAGATCTTGTTCAATGTTGCAGGCAGATTCAAGGCTATTGTGTTTTGTTTTTGTGCATATAGAAGGTGTCACATTGAAACAGGCGAAGCTTGAAGGTGTTAAGAATTAGTATTTGATAAAACGACTATCGCTCCAAAAAAAAACGTAACAGTGCAATTGTGTGGAGGCGGCTGAACAAAAAAAAACGTCGTTTGTGTGTTACTCAATTTTTTTATACGAGTATCTTACATAATTTAAAAAATAAAAATATTAAAAACAAGTTTTCAGCATTATTGGGGGTCACGAAATTCTTATTTTTTGTTGGCTGATTTTGATTAAAGTGCTTCTTTTAACAAGTTAGTTAGAACGGAGGCCAATTTATAGGTAGATAATTTATTTTAATATCTGAATGGGTTTGTTTCCGTTTCGACCAGCAACAACAACAACACTTTGTAGCGATCATAGATGCTATAATCTAATAAAACAATTAACTTAACGTTAAATAAAACCTCTAAAATTGATGTTGGGGTAAGTGGATTTGATTGAAATTTAAAATCAGCCCATTTGATATTAAAGATATTGCGTAATGTATGAGTCATACCATTGTATTTAGTTATGTTAGTTTTTGATAAATATAATATTTTTAATTTATTCAAAGTACAAGTTTTTGGTTGTGCTCCACTATCCTACTATGTGCAAAGGGGGTATCTGCATTTTTAACGTTTTCAGTAATTCAAACTTTTGTGTTTAATTGAGTGCCATTCTTAATTTTCAAAAAATGTTTAAATTAGTAAATACGGCTAAACTGGTCAAACATAAGATAGAATATTCGCTAATGGAATTGCTAGACACTAATACATTTTACACTATTCATAAAATTCTTAATAGGGTACTAACTAACAGGTTTGAACTGAGGATACGAAATAAAATAATTTATTGCTCATGAGATTGATATCACACTATTAATACGAATAATCAATTTTTGGTAATAAATCAATATAAAGCCAAAACATAACAATTAGCCAGGCTATCAAGGTAAAAAATCAAATATTCCGGTTATATCCAGTGGAATATTCTTATCACTAAAGGTAAAAAAAAAACTAATATAAATTTTTAATTACAATTGATGGTAATTCACATATCAACTCCCGCGGCATGTAGAAGTACAACTCGGTCAAACTGATAACAATTTTATGTGTACATGCAAGTAAGCTTATCAGCTGGTTTTGGTTTACTTTAAAAATATAATAAATAGAAATTGAGTTTTAGGTCTGTAAGAGTATTATAGTATGTTATGTATGGTGATTCTCATAAATTCATTCAAGCAACAGCAGGTGTCAATTCGAACCATTTTTAGAATCGAATGTAAGGTAAAAAAAAATGTTTAATCTTGACAACACTTTTGACAAGTTTAAATCTGAATTCTACAAAAATGCTAAACTCAACTGACAAAATTCTAAATTACAAAGCCACATTGGGAATTTAACGCCTAATTACAAATTCTAAATTCCTTATCTTCGATCTTCGAGATTCAGTCATTAAAATATACTCACTAAGTATGAAATAAAATCGATTTTTCCTCAATTTCAATTTCGATCTGAACATATAAATTTCTAGAATTTTTAGAATGCCTCTTTCTATCTTTCATATTTTATATAAGCAAAAATGAAAAGGAGAATTTAAAGGTGTTACTAAATTTTTCGCTGAAAACAAATAATTAAAAATAAAACAAACTCGCGCTGTACAGATATCTCATTTTTCACAACAACCGTTGTAAGAATTTGGTTTGGGTAGACAGAACACAGTAGTTCGGATGATAAACAGATTTTATAAGATAATTTTTTTTTTTACCCAAGATAACCTTTTTGGAGCAACATTTTTTTTGGAAAATAAACCGTTTAAGGTTGGCAAATTTATGGTCATATCCCAAGAAGTGGTTTTACCCAGTTAACCAGTTTTTGTTTAATACTTCAGAATTTTTACACAATTTTTTTTTTTCATTTTAATGAATTATGACTTCATTAAATATTTTGTATCCTCTTTTATCGGAATTTCAATTACAATCCGATTGCACTGAAATTTGTATAAAGTGCAAATGTGATGCATATTCGAACTTAATGCATTTACTTTTTCCGTTTACATAGAAAAAAGAAGCCTAAAGTTTATCGAGTTCTATTATTGTATACAGTGACGTCAGCATATGTTTGTTATAACCGGAGGTTTTTTATATATGTGGTTTGTTATAGCAGGATCTGGCTGTATTTTATATTGATTCGTCGTGACATTAAGCCGAGGACACCGTCTATTCATATATCCATATCTCTGTGAATATTTAATATTGCTAATCCATTTAGTGTTTCGTAGGTAATTCCTAAAACGCCTGAGTGCCCTGTAACCCTTCAATTTGGGAGATTATCCCGTTTAAAAGAGTCCTTCTAAAAGTCTGACAAATATTTTGAGCTAATTTTGTTTTATAGATAAAAACGTTCAAGATCTACTTGACTGTATTTTATACATTTTAGTTAACTTCGCTTAGGTTGTCGAATTTCCAGCTTCATACAATATTCAAAAAATTTTAAGATTTATAAGATTCAAAAGATTCATACGACATTTCATAACATTCTTAAGATATAAGACGCACAAGATTCATAAGATTCGTAAGACGTACAAAGTTCATGAGATTCATAAAATTAAAAAAAATCTTAAGATTCCTATGATTCATCAGATTTGTTTTAGTTCATAACATTCCAAAGATCCATAAGATTTAGTTGAGATAGTTAAGATTGATAAGATTCACGAGATTTTTAAGATTCAAAGGATTCGTAAGATGCACTTCATTCATAAGATTCATAACATTCATGAGATTCATAAGATTAATAAGATTTAGGAGATTCATAAGATTAATAAGACGCACTAGATTCATAAGATTAGTGAGATCTATCAGATTCATAAGATTCACATAATTCATAAGATTCATAAGATTCATAAGATTCATAAGATTCACAAGATTTATAAGATTTATTAGATTCATAAGATTCATTGATTCATAAGATACATAAGATCCATAAGATCCATAAGATGCATAAGATTCATAAGATTTATAATATTTATAATATTCATGTGATTCATAGCATTTATAAAATTCATAAAATTAAACAAATTAATAAAACAAGTAAGTTCATTAGATCCAAACGACTCATAAGATTCGTAAGGCTCATAAGATTCATGATTTAAAAAAACTCTTACGATTCATAGGATTAATAAGATTCATAAGATTAAACAAAGTTTTATAAGATTCATGAGATTCATAAAATTCACAAGAATAATAAGATTCATAAGATTCCTATGTTTCATAAGATTCGTTTAAGTTAACAGAATTCAAAAATTCATGAGTTTCCAAAAATTCATAAGGTTTAGTTGATCTATAAGGTTCATAGTATTCTTAAAATATTTATGTATTTTATTTTCAAAAAATACATTGATTCATAAGATTCATAAGATCCCTTTCTTAAGATGCACAAGATTCATGAGATTCAGAAAATTCATAAATTCATAAGATTCATAACATTCTAAGATTCATAAGATTCTTAAGATCCATAAGATGCATAAGATGCATAAGATTCATAAGATCCATAAGATCCATAAGATGCATAAGATTCATGAGATTCATAAGATTCATAGTATTCATAAGATTCAAAAAGGTTTATAAGATTCATAGGATTCATAAAATTCTTAAGATTCATGAGATTCATAAGATTCATAAGATTTATAATATTTATAATATTCATGGGATTCATAGCATTTATAAAATTCATAAAATTAAACAAATTAATAAAACCAGTAAGTTCACTAGATCCAAACGACTCATAAGATTCGTAAGGCTCATAAGATTCATAATTTATAAAACTCATAAGTTTCATAGGATTAATACGATTCATAAGATTAAACAAAGTTTTGGAAAAATTCATGAGATTCATAAAATTCACAAGAATAATAAGATTCATAAGATTCCTATGTTTCATAAGATTCGTTTAAGTTAACAGAATTCAAAAATTCATGACATCCAATATATTCATGAGTTTCCAAAGATTCATAAGATTTAGTTGATCTACAGGATTCATAGGATTTTCAAGATTCATAAGATTCGTAAGAGGAACAAGATTCATAAGATTTTTAAGGATTCATAAGATACATTGATTCATAAGATTCATAAGATCCATAAGGCGCACAAGATTCATGAGATTCAGAAAATTCATATATTCATAAGATTCATAACATTCTAAGATTCATAAAATTCATAAGATTCTTAAGATTCATCAGATTTTTAAGATTCATAAGATACATTGATTCATAAGATTCATAAGATCCATAAGATGCATAAGATTCTAGAGATTCATTAGATTCATAGTATTCATAAGATTCAAAAAGATTTATAAGATTCATAGGATTCATAAAATTCTTAAGATTCATAAGATTCATAAGATACATAAGATTTATAATATTCATGGGATTAATGATTTATAAAACTCATAAGTTTCATAGGATTAATACGATTCATAAGGTTTGTAAGATTGATAAGATTGGAAATATTCATAAGATTCCTATGTTTCATAAGATTCGTTTAAGTTAACAGAATTCAAAAATTCATGACATTCAATATATTCATGAGTTTCCAAGGATTCAAAAGATATAGTTGATCTACAAGGTTCATAGGATTCTTAAGATTCATAAGATTCGTAAGACGAACAAGATTCATTCGATTTTTAAAATTCATAAGATACATTGATTCACAAGATTCATAAGATCCATAAGATGCACAAGATTATGAGATTCAGAAAATTCATAAATTCATAAGATTCTTAAGATTCATAAGATTCATAAGATTCATGGGATTCATAGAATTTATGAAATTCATAAAATTAATCTAATTAATGAAACTACATAGTAAGTTCACTAAATCCAAACGACTCATAAGATTCGTAAGGTTCATAAGATTTATAGGATTCATTAAATTAATAAGATTCTTAAGATTCATATGAGATTTATAAAATTAATAAGATTCTTAGGATTAATACGATTCATAAGAATAAACAAATTTTTATAAGATTCATAAGGTTTCTAAAATTGACAAGATTGGAAAGATTCATAAAATTCACAATAATAATAGGATTCATAAGATGAGGAAATTCATAAGATTCGTTTAAGTTAATAGAATTCAAAAATTCATGACATTCAAAATATTCTTGAGATCCAAAAATTCATAAGATTTAGGTAGTTGATCTACAAGGTTCATAGGATTCTTACGATTCATAAGATTCGTAAGGCACACAAGATTCATAAGATTCGTAAGAGTCATACATTTCTACAGGCTTGTAGTAAGATTCATAAAATTAATCAAATTGATAAAATTAGTAAATTCTCTAGATTCAAACTACTCATAAGATTCATAAAATTGGAAAGGTTCATGAGATTCATCAGATTCATAATTCATATAGTTCACAAAATTAATAAGATTCATAAGGTTTTTATGAAATTTAGAATTAGTAAGATTCGTTAGACTCACAAGATTGATAGGATTTGAAGATAAATAGGATTCACAAGGTTTGTAAGACTCACGGTATTCATAAGATTTATCAGATTCATAAGATTCATTTAAATTCATGGAATTCAAAAAATTAGATGAGATTGTTAAGATTTATGAGATTCAAAAACATTCACAATTGAATCAACAGTGTTGGGTAATTTGAAACATTTAGAATAATATTGTGAGAAATTCGTTATAAATTCAAAAAGTTTGTTGAACTAATTCAGTGTATGACACTGGCTTAATCAGGATAAAGGATCTATATAGTAGACAGATCTATAAAGAACATGGACCGGTATTGATTTATTTTCTAATTCGAATTATCAATGATTTTGTTTACTGTGTTGATCGATACACCACCATGTAATGATTTTATGATATAGGACACCCCGATTTTAACACTCCGTAACCCTCTTTATCTGCGTGTGTTTGTTTATGTGATGGACTCGAACACATGATAACCTCGTTAATGGCTGCTCCACTACCGCAGCCTATTTAAATTGAAGGATGATGTAATAATCTTTGACAGCCTCGTAATGCATACCCTCAAGCTCAACCTCATGAAGTGGACATGGTTCCCCAGCGTGAGATTTAAATAATTAATTTTCCACATCCACATAGGTACCAGTCAACTAAATATTCTGTGCGTTTCATACGAATTTTGATATTATCAACATTTGTATCTGGTGGATTTAATTTTTTATAATTTGTCGGCTGACACTACAGCTTAAAAAATTTATCAATTCCAAAATTCAGTATTATATTAGAAGCCAGTTGTAATTGTTAAAAAATGAAAATTTAATGAAATTTGGCGAAATAATATTTCGTCTCATCATTTTCATTTGAGAATTTCTTTGAATTTTTTTCAAAATATTAAAATTTAATTTTCAAAAATTCTTAATTAAAAAGTAGCACAGTTAGAAATAAACAGTACAATTAGTACAGTTAGAAATAAACTATTTTAATAGATGATAGTTAGAGTTGGCTATAAAAACAATCTAACCGCCAAACCAAATTATTGTTTTTGTGTTACCAAATTGGTTTGAGCTGTTACTTCTGGCCCTGAAATATTTTATCTAAACAAAATACCCTGCACTACGTATAATTTTCTATATACTCGCGAGGCGAAAGATTTTTATGAAAATTCTAAAACAGCTAATTAGTTTTTATTTACCTATAAACGTAAACAATAAATAATTTTTGCTATACAATTATGTTTATTGTTTTTTTTTATTTTTTATTATTCCAGATTACACGAATGGCTCCCGACATAACAGAAACGGTGGTGATAACGGATAAACCACAAACAATAACAAATAATGACAACAACAACAACATTAACCATCAGTTAAGTAATGGTGTTACAAGGCAGAGGAATCAAACACAAAATCATCATACACGACATGATAGTAATGATAAGATGCTAATAAAAAATGGTGAAATTGGTCTTACTAGCAGTAATAATAATTTACAAAATACAAACAATAAAACGAATAAATTAGTAGATGAAGAAGAATTTCGACCACAAATAAGATGGCCAGATTTGCTAGTCCAAATATTTATACATGGCGGAGCCGTGTATGGATTATATTTATTAACACAAGTTAAATTTTTTACAATATTGTGGTGTAAGTATATACGCATGTCAAATTAATTAAATTAAATATTATGACCTATACATAGTTAATTGCACTGATGGTTGGCGACATTCGCTTAATATTTGAACTTTTCATTAAAAAAAAAAAAAAAAAAAAATTTTTGTAGATTTTCAACCAACTATGGCTAAATTGCGACACAATAATTAATTTTAGATTTAACGATTCGTAATTTAATGACAAATAAGGAAATTTTTCAAGATTGTTCTTTAGAATGCTATTGTTATTAAATAGAGCAAATTTTACGATAGGCAATGAAATATTTATAAACAAAATTAAAATTTATGGTGAACCGTAAACGATAAAGTTTTATGTCTTTTACTCTTTTTTCGTATTGCAGTAGAATCATTTCAAAGAAATCGATTAAACTAAAAATTCAAAACATTGACTTTTATCGAAAAAAAGTTTTTAGGGGTAGATATTACCTCTCTCCATGATGCGCTTCTTATACTAAAATCTCAATAATATAGTTATACAAACTAGTTTTATGCAAAAACAAAGGGATTAGCTAAATCGAGGTTAACACATTGCGGCTAATCTCGAAAAATTCACTAAATCGGTTTTATTAAATCGCAGTGTGTGTAGGTTATTACTTTTAGCAACCAGCGCCATCAGCAGATTCATTTAAGGGAGGGGAGGGCACTTCGTATACAAATATTGAAGATTTGGTCACCAAAACGCAATTCTACCGGTTGGTTTTAAAAGTGGTAATTTCAAAGAATCTAGCTCTGGTCATGTATTTTTGGATTAATAAACTGTACATTTTGGTTCCCATTTCCGAAATAGCGAAATTAATTCCCTTTTCATTATGAATTAATTCCGCGACATCGATTTTTTAAAAAAAACTGTCTTAAATCCTCGCGAAATTAATTCGCTTTTTTTAGGGGAATTATTTCACTTTTAATTATTAATCAAATCCGTCGAAAAACTAATTCATTTTTAATTATGAATTAAATTCACAATGCGAAATAATGAAAATAAACTGTTGTTTTCAATCTTTTGTAATCGAATAAGCTAAAAGGCTAACTTTTACATGAAGGTGTAAGGTATACATTTATATGTAACATTTCAAGAAGTTAAATTTATTTCAATCTTTGTAATCCAATATTGAAGACATTCATTTCATGAAGCTGTGAATTATTTGTAACACTTCAATTTCAATTTACAACTTTTGTAATTTAATGAACGTTTTAATATTTTTGAGAAGATATAATGTATGTGTGGCATTTCAGTACAAGTTTATTTCAAGATGTTATATTCCTTTCATTTTCGATGAAAATAGTTGTATATTGCAACCTTCTAATTTTTGTGGCGGAATAAATTCATATTTATCGGCGGAGTTAAATTCATTTGGAAATGAATTAATTTCGTCGATACATTTGAATTTATTCTTCATTTATTTAATTTCAAAAAAATGAAACTGACATCTTTCCGCTGAGTTATTTCGTGCTCCTGAATCAAATTACCCGAGTAGTTGATCAAATTACTTGGGGAGTCGGGTTTTCGGAAAATGACCAAAATATACAGGAACCCAGGTATCTAAAATCGGTATTGGATATCCTAGTACGTACCACAGTTGGGCAAATTCGTGTAAAAAAATATTTTTTTTCATTTTACAAATAGAAAATTTAAAAAACAAGATACCATCAAATTTCCAAAAAATTAAAATCCCTAACAGTGATGTTGTTTAACTTACGGAAATCTACCACCAATCGCCATTTTCGATCACTTGAACTTTTTTTGGAACAATTAACAAGGGAGAATTCCAGGGACTGGTACTGTTTTCGATAATTTTGTTTTTTAGCATTTCATCAACCTGTTTATCAATTTCGTCTCAGGTAAGCGGTAAGGTTTAATGTGAATCGGTTGGGAATCCTGTACAGTAGGAGGTTTATGACAGCAAGCATCAGTAATTGTCAGAATATCGCCCTCTAAATAAAATACATCATTGAAATCGCGACAAATTTCCAAAATAGATGATTTTTCTTTTCCATTGTAGATGGCTGAAATTTAGATTCTTGCCGAGTTTGTTTAATCTGTCTTCTACGTTCGGATTCCAACTTCCAATGATGAAAAGTTCATAGGAATTAACCGATTCAAAACTTATTTAAATCTGTCCGACGTTAATCGCTTAATCGTTTGTATTAACTAAACTTATTGGAACTTTGTGAAGAGCGAAATTGACAACTGAACTGGCAATTTACACACCATTTGTAATTTCATGCGTGAGATAGATATGTCCATATTTAGAGTGACGTATGTTGCATTGACGGAATTATTATTTGATGACTGGTATAGTATTTTTGGGTATTCATTAGACGTTGGTTGATTGGTTTCGATCTTTTCATTATTAACGGATACGGCGGATGACAAATCGATATTTCCACTAACATATTTAAGCTCAGAATTAGTAGAATTAGTGGCAACCTTGAAATTATTCTCATCAAACAAATTTAGTACGGAAATATCAGATTCAAAATTATTTTCAAAATGGTTTTCGACAAGATTGTTTCTAAACAAATCCGATAATTTTACGCTCTGTTCAGAGGGAGTAGAGAAAGAACGGCACAGATTTACAGGTTTTGAACTCGGACAACCGTATCCTGATTCTTCTGAACGAGCTCCTGACAGTTTTCCGCGACATTTATATTTTTGTGTGAAGGTGGATTGGAATTTTATCTTCGCTGATTATTATATATCCGCTTTCTGCAATCTTTCAGCATATGTCCTATATTTTTACAATATAAACACCTCACTGGATTTGTGCTAGTTTGAAAGTTTGTCACTGGTTTTCCATTACTGGGCACGCAATTCCGAGAATTTGGTGAGATTGAAGTATGAGTTGAACTTGGCTTGTTCAGTTGGAAACCATCTTTAGCGATATGACCTACTTTGGAACATAATTGGCATTTAATAGACGTTGACTGAAATCTGGGTTTGTTCATAAATGACATTTCCTCTTCTATGGCTTTATCGACAACTTTCTTCATTGTCTTGAACCGACCGGCTTTCACTATCACCACAATGCAGTCCGTCTTGAAACGGGCGTAATGCAGTTGCTTCGTTCAAGCTATTTATTACTTCAGCACTCTTTTTGCCTTCCCTACCGTATGCAAGCACTATTAAGTGCATATAAAGTTTTCTCAATATTGCGCGCGAACATACGAACGTTTTCATTTTGACCTTGAACATACTTAATGAGTTCAATTTGCAGTTGCTCGACTGATCGAGAGTCTTCAAACTGCAATGTCGACTTTGTTTTCAAATCTTCCCACGTTTCGATCGTCTTATATAAGATTAATTCGTAAGCTCTACCAGAAAGTTTCGATTGAACAATTTGTAGAAATGTATCTTTTTGGTCTTTTCCCGTCAGAGGTTTTATAAAAAAATTCACACACATTTATATATTTACTTAGCAAGCTAACTGAACCATCGAACTCGGGTAGCAATCTTAACACATGGTCAATATTTAGCGACATACCTTGATTAGTTTCGAAATTACAAAGACATGAATTCACCTGAGGTTCAAATTTAATGGAATGAGCGGAATTAGGAGAATCGTCAGAATCGGGACACTCAAGACTTATTTCAGAGATGGATTGAGCTTCGAGCTTACAATCAGACTTACCTAAACTATCACTAATCAAAATATTACTTACGGTTTCCTGTTGTTCAGCGTCTTCTTCATCGTTATCAATAATAATTATTTTGTCCCGTAAATGAATTGACGTTCTCTTGCTCATAAGCACATGAATAAAATTGAGCTCCTCAAATCGGTGATTTATCAGATTTACCAAATAATATTAAAAAAATTTAAAAAATAAAATTAGAAATTAATAGTTAATGCTAAAAAATAATTTGAAACATAGATATATTACCTAGGTTTATAACAGGTTGGTATGATGATAAGGTACAGCTATTTATTAAACTGTACTGTTGGTTTTCACTTGTTGATACTGCTATTGCTGGAAATGTGGTTTACCGTAACATATAAAATGATGATGCTGTTTAAAATTGTAGTGTCCATAATATACGAAATAGTCATCGTAAGTATACTACGAGATACTGGATTTGTATCTTTGTGGATAGAGCTAGGAAGATTCGGTTTATATCCTAAAAGAAGTTCAATGGGCATAAAAGAAGTCGAAGTATGTGGTGTTGAATTGAAATTAAAAATTATATAAGGAATCCATTGATCGGATGCTAACGGATCGTCTTTAACAAAATTTCTTAAGTACTCTGTTAATGTACGGTGTGATCGTTCCAACGCACCATTTGATTCAGGATGATACGCCGTGGTATTAATTTTTTTAATTTTCAGAATTTTGCAGAGTTTACTAAACTTTTTTGACAAGACAAGCATTTCTTAATAAATGATTTTATTCGCTTATTCATACAAGGAAACTCGTAGTATTGTTTGACTCGTTTTATGGTTCTAGAAAATCCTTGATGACCACGAAGAGGTGTAATGTGGAATTCCTTTCCTTCCTCTCTATTCCTTCTTTAGCTGATAATGATTTTCGAATTGTTAAATTAGTTGGAACAACTTTAGAAGGTTGATTTATCACACTATCTTGAATGGAATTATCGGAAGACGTATCGTGAGTTTTACCAGGGGTTGAATCTTGTGTTGCTTGTTTCGCTTGTGCTCTGGTAATGGCTGCAATCATTTTATCTGATTTATATGTTTCAGAATCAGAAATTTTTATACGGCTAAGCGCGTCCGCGTTTTGATTCATCTTTCCAGGTCGTAATTATACTCATGCAGTTCCAGTCGCCAACGGATTAGACGAGAAGTAGGTTTTAGATTTTTATTGAGCCAAATTAAGGGACGATGATGGTCCTTTTTATAGCGGTTTGTTTTACGAATATACGGCAAAATTTTTCTCAGTTACAACCAATTTGACAGGTAGATAGCGTATTTGTACTCAGTTTGGTTTGCCATTTCACCATGAATATACTTACGCCAGAATAAAGCTTGTAAATTGTTGTTTACATCTATAAAATAAGTAACCTATACAATTATAAAAGTTGGCATAAAATGATTACTAGATCGCCTAACCTAATTGCTGAAGCTGTATATTCATGAAAATTCTCAGTTGACAGCAATATTTTATTTTCAAGAAGTTCTGTTCGAGTATATCAGTGTATCGTAAAAACGATCTCTACGCCGATTCATTCGAAAGTTATTCACTACTATGAAACAATTTGCTTCTTTAAACTTCGTTCGGAAGTTTGCAGTTAGTATAAAACACTTTGGTGAGGATGTGGAAGTTACGAGATTTACTATGATGTCTGGTGACAGCTAACCTATATTAAGCATATAAGGGGTCCCAATTTGTCAAAAATCGACAAGAATCTTGAAGCAATGATCACTCAAATTGATGGATAGCTTGATATTCTATCAAGATTTTTCGATACTTAATTAATTGCAGAATAAGGCTTAGTTTTGTGTTTCCAAACTAGGAAGAGCACGGACACTCTTGATAACCGAAAGACGCATATTTTTTATGTTTGTCAACCTCTCACATAATGGGAAATGTCGAATGTAGCAACAAGATTTTATAATGCAGAAGAATAATAGTTGCCAAACCAATAATACAATGGTTGGTAATCGATTTGAATTATTTATATACAACTAAAACTGTCAAGTCCAATCCAACCATATTTCACCCTAGTTAGAAATAATATTTCGAACGGCCGATTATCCCACAAAAAACATTTATCGAAAACAATAATTTCGGTTTGGTATTTTTACTTGGAAAATTTCAACAGCAATCAAATTTAGATATTTCCACAAAAAAGGTCAGATAAATTTGAATGACTAAATATTGGCTTTGGGGAATTAATTAATCTAACACCGCGCAATGAGTGTTGGTCGCAACAGATTATTATTTGTTTACAAAACCGTCGATTAATTAAAAAAAAAAATACGGGATACTGTTTTTTAATCTAGGTTGGTATCTAAAATGTAATTAGGTACCATTAGAGTACAATATGATAATCTATAATTTATACTAACTTCGCACGATTAATTGCACATAATCGACGGTAATCGGTAAACAATAATCATGTAGGCGTTGGTTATACAATAATAAATAATTTAATTAATTATAATTAACCAATTTAAGTCTTTTAGTCTTGCAGTACTAAAGTGGTTTTGTGGCACGTGTCGAAATGTTTGAACTATTTTTGGTGTCGCACAGTAATATGTTCAAGGCAGTTACATTTTATATGTCCTCCATCACATCAAAAATTAAAAGTTAATTACGTTTGGTTTTTTTATGAATATTTATGAAATTTGTGTTATTGACCAAAACATAATAACTGTTTCTGTGAGAATATAGCAATTACACTCATGTATTCGGTGCCTATAAACAGGAATATTTAGGCGTGTCTACATCTCGTTCTTGATTTCATAAGTTAATCAAATTTTTTACATTAGGATTTTGAAATGAATTTATAGGACTTATGATAATAAAATTAGACAATAAACAAATATCATGTTCACTTTAGGACAAACTAATTGGTTCAAGGCGCAAACCAACATTTAAGGATGAGTGAAAGCAATTTGATAATTATTAAATGTACAAAACGAAATTTTGTTTAATTTAGTATCGATTACGTGTCTAACCCAATATTTGCAG
Source organism: Tipula vernalis (assembly GCA_958295665.1). Classification (NCBI taxonomy): domain Eukaryota; kingdom Metazoa; phylum Arthropoda; class Insecta; order Diptera; family Tipulidae; genus Tipula; species Tipula vernalis. The sequence continues at coordinate 402,152,619 of OY282558.1, read as the reverse complement.
TTTTGCCTAAAGTTGATGAATGAGTTTTTGTTTGATGACATTTTAGTTAATGGCCATCAAACCGAAAATAATATTAAGTAAATAATAAATTGCCAAATATGTAGTTTAGACCGTAAGCGCGTATTTTCTAAATGTGCGAATGCGTCTCAATTCAGGTGTGCTTCGTCACTATATATATATATAAATCGTTGATTTGTAAATTTTTATTATTTCCGGTTTATTAATTAATTAGAATTGTGCTTATTCGAGTATTTCATATTATTGAAATTTTAATAAATACGCGATGGAAAAAAAAATAACATTTTCGATTTTATTCATGGAAACTAACCGTCAAAAATTTGTTATTGTCTTTAGAATATGTTTTTAAAGCAAGAAACAAAAAAAAAATGTCACTAACCTCCCACTACAAAAATCAAAATATACATACAACACAAAGGTGCAGTATTTAGAAATACCAATTTTTTGTGTACAGATTTCCATACCATTTTACAAAATCGTTTTACCTTTAAGACTTGCAAAAGGCGGGATTAATGTATAACGTTATATTATGTGCATGGTTCGTCTCACCGTACACCCTTTTCACATATAACAAAACCGAAGGAAAGGAAAGGTATGTTAGTAACAAAGAATCGACCCGGTTCCAGACACCTAAATAGTCTATAGTTAGTATGTTTTTGTTAGTAATATTCATATATGATAAAATAGTTAGCACAAGACAATACAATTTCTAAACTACGTGATCGCTGGATGCTCGATGTTTCTGGAAGCTGAGCGAGGTTGTTCCGGTACTTTTGAAAATCCAAATCTCAATTAATTAATTATTGCTATCTGCTACTTTAAAGTTAAACTAAAGCATTATTTAAACTATGAAACCCTCATTCATTTCTCTGAAATAAATTATAAATTAATCTTTATGTACTACAATTAAATTAATATTAATCTTCCGAATCCTCATATCCAATAAAATATATATAAAAATAAATAAATATCAATTTTCATAAATTATTTTGCTGTCACGGCTCTCGCCATCTATCCATTTCCAGGCTCACACCAAAGAGTAAAACCTAAAATACAAAATAATGCCGCATCCTACCTTGATACCAAAAAAATTCCATTCAAGTTTTTAAATTAAATTAATTAAATTAAAATTATTAAATTAGTCACAAAGAAACAAGCCGGTTCCATACACCTAAGTAGCTGATAGTTAGCAAACCTGTTATTAATAAATATAGTAAATAAGTTAGCAAAGACAACGCAATTTCTTACTGCAAGTTTAATTGCTGTTTAAGTTTCCGCCAAATAAAGATTTAAATCGGTTTCTGAAAAACTGAATTAGTGTTTCTATCAAAATGTATGACTTATAAGTGGCTTAAAAAATTGGCCAGTGTAATTAATGGAGACCTAAATTGTATTACATAAGCCAAAAATAATAAAAATAGTTAAATCGCTAAGTGCACTACTTATGTGGTTTTCGCTTTTGGACACAGACCCAGTTTTTACTAAATTCTGCTTAATAATCTAGACTCAAACACAATTTATATTTTAATTTACATTTATATCCCTGAAACAAATTTACGATTAATATTTCTAACAACCAATGAATTTGATATCAGCAACCCCGCACTGCTCCACCACCAAAAATTTTCGGCCACTTCTGCGCCTCGGCGATTCAGACATATGCGACTTCTACTGCTTCCCGCTCCAAACCGCCTAATTTAGCTTAAATCTAGATAACTTAAAAGAATTGCAATATAAATGGTCAATGATGGCCACAACCTGTCAGCACTGACAGAACGAAACATCTAGTCACCCCTGCCTTGGTCTAAACAAACCAGCAATATTACATCCAGCTACCCCACCCGCCATGCAACGCCAAACTCCCAACACAAAACTCGGCTCAACTTTTATTGTCTTTACACCATCGACAGTACAAAAGCTAAATAGGACTACTTCCTTCTACCATAGTCGGTTTTACACCGGATAAACCAATAAGATATTCATGAAAAGTACTTGAAATCAAGTATTCAATAGAAAGATGTAACAAAATTACTAAATTATTATACAGTCTCATCCATCGTAAATCGAAATCAACTATCTTAAATAAACGTCTTATATACTCATTATAAGGAGTGTCTTACTTTACGCATCACCTGTTTGGTTTGAAACTGCAAACAGTCACATTAAAAAAAAATTCATATAGCTCAAAATAAGTATCTTAAGATGATTTACGCAAAACCAAAATCTTTTTCTACATGGCGATTACATATAATATCTAATATTACTTTCTTTTACTCTAGTAAAATAAAGTATAGTAATCATGAAAATTTCGGACCTTGAGATTTTTAGAGATTTATTTGTTTTGAGGTCCCCTGAGTCCGAAAAAGTGGGTTTCGAAATGGTGTCTGTCTGTCAGTCTGTCAGTCTGTCAGTCTGTCAGTCTGTCAGTCTGTCAGTCTGTCAGTCTGTCAGTCTGTCAGTCTGTCAGTCTGTCAGTCTGTCAGTCTGTCAGTCTGTCAGTCTGTCAGTCTGTCAGTCTGTCAGTCTGTCAGTCTGTCAGTCTGTCAGTCTGTCAGTCTGTCAGTCTGTCAGTCTGTCAGTCTGTCAGTCTGTCAGTCTGTCAGTCTGTCAGTCTGTCAGTCTGTCAGTCTGTCAGTCTGTCAGTCTGTCTGTGTCCTCTCTACAGCCCAGATGGTTTAACCAATCGAACTGAAACTTCAGATTTAAGCTTTTTTGATAAATTGGGAGGTCCCAGTGAATTTTACTCCAAATCTGCCAACCGGAAGTGGCCACTCCCTTGGTCCAGAAAATTTGTTTTGCAAATATCTTAAAAAGTATAAGGTTTACAAAAAACTACTAAAAACAAAAAGGTTTCCAAAAGTTAAAAACAAATAAAAAAAAAAAAAAAATTAAAAAAAAAATTGAAAAATTTAAAAATTAAAAAAAAAATTAAAAAAAAATTAAGAAAAAAATAAAATTTCTCAAAATTCTCTGTTCGTAAAAGAAAGTCGTGTGTTGGCCACACCTCCATTTTTTCACTAGTAAAAGATCAAATAACGAAAATACGAAATAAATTCAAAAATAACTTAACTGTAATTTCAAATGAGTTAATCAATAATGAATTAATCAATAATATAAATCTATCTCTAAATTGTTTATAGTTTAATTAAGGATATAATTTATAAGTCGTAAGTTTAGTGTTAATTTTAAGTCATAATTTAATCAATGTGATTTTTTTAGTTCCAAATTTTTCCACAAAAATAAGTAAATAACACAATAATTTAAGAAATACAAAATAAATAGCATAATCATTAGAAAATAAATTTGAAAAGGATGAATTTGCTGAACCAATAATTAATTGTAAACTTTGTAAATTAAAATATTAATTATAATAAAGGATACATTTGAATTGAATTGAATTGTAAAATTAAAGCCACCTTTAATGTATTGAATTTTAGATTTTTATTATGTACAATTTTGTAAAGATAAAAAATTTAATTAATAATTATGTATAGGTTTATTGTACGTTTTTGTACAACATACTATTGTTTTATAAGACACCTTTCCAAAAAATAGTTGGACCTTAAGAAAATTAATATAATGGCGATCTTCCTCATCCTTACAATGTAAGTTTCTTCCTGATGTTCATAAATAGACCTCTAGTTTAATGCAATTACATCTGAAATTTCAATTAATTTGGCTTTTAGCAGTAGGTACAAACTAATTTACCTAATTTTAGATTAGTTATTTCATCTAATTGGTTTTTAGAAAAAGTGATAAACCTCCCACAAAACCCACCAACTTTTTTAAGACATTACGTTAGATCTTCTAAATCGATATTAGGCAAAATATTGAAGTTATTTAGATAATTTAACTATAAAACTAGAAAAATTTGCTATATACAAGCTATCTAAGATTCTTCGATACTAAGTTAAAACATCTAAATTAAATCACATAGATATAACTAGTTGCTTTGTGTTTAGGAAAATCATCTAAAACACCTTTATTCAATATATCTAAACGATGTAGAAGGCTGAAAATTAAAGATAATTTTTAGGCAAATCACCAATATTTTCAGAAAGATTTCCTAAAGTTATCTCTCTGTGCAAGAAGTATACATTCCGAAAACTCTCGAATGTAGGACCGCGCATCCGTAGTTCCTAGGAGGGGGAAGCCAAATTTCCCCGAAAAACCTCCACTCTTTATGTTTATTTTTTCCAAAATAAGGCAAGAGCTGTTATAATTAATAAATATGATTTAACGAATAATTTAACAAAATAATTTTTATTTTATTTACTTTTATTAATAATAATTGCTTCGTCAACCTTGCAGACACAGATCAAAGAGTTTTTTTTCACCCTTATCGCTTCCTCTGATAGTGCCACAAATGTTAAAAAAAAGCCATTTCCGTTAAAACAACAATTTTTTAATGTAATTTTAATTCGTTGTATAACTTAGAGCGTGGGGGTTGCCGCCCCCAAACCCCCGCTTATTTTTGCCCTTTCATATTTTATTTATAATTCGAAACTAAGTAAAAAAAAAGTGGCAACATTTTTGAATTTTCCTGGAAAATTTGCAAAATTTTTCCGGAAAAAGTGAAAATTTTCGCGGAAAATGAGGAAATTTTCCGGTGAAACCCGACCTCCCCCCCCCCATCCCCCAAAAACCACAGATGCACAATCCCACACCCAAAAACTTCCAAAATATACACTCCTTACCTGATTTTCCAGATGAATATAAAGTAAACTTTAGGCAAAATAGGTAACATCTGTGTTGGTTTTGATTAAATCCAAAATCCAACCGAGATTCATCAACAGTACGACAATAAATATTGATATACACACACGCATCAATTGCCTAACAATATCACATATAATATCTATATAAAAACTGTCAAGGACATACAACACAACAACACTTTCTCTCATGTTTTGTATTCGAGAAAATTTGATCTATGTATGTACATATATAAAAACAGAAAATATTCCCCTTATCAAAGCAATATAATATGCAAAATAAAATAACAAAACACGATAAAACAAGAAACGATTCGAAGTGAACATTTTGATTGTATGTATTATGTATGTACTCGTATATACAAAAAATCAAAAATTCCCGTTACATAAGCAAATCATATGATAAAATATATAAAATAAAAAAAAAAATAAAAAAATGTTTACAGGTACCGTTAATTATTTTTTGAACCAAGTTTTCCTCACGTTTCCCAATCAACTTTTTCACAACAATAAAACAAAAATTTTAAAACACTAATGAAGACTATGGAAATGATTTTATTTGTAATCTAAAATTGAAATCGAAATCCATATATTGTGTATTCCAATATTTTGAATTTCAACTTCAATTCCCAAACTATCCCCAAATCGCTTTCCAAAACACTAATCTTCATTTAAGCACTTATAATTTAATTAACACTTGCATATTAACACTAATTAATTATTAATTTGTTGAATTTAAATTTAAAACTAAATTTCACTTACGGAGACAGACTAAAACACGTCCATCTCCATCGAGCGTTCATCGCCGAAACCATGTGCATGGTTCGTTTTCTTATGACAATAAATGAAATTGATACTGGTCCTATATTTCTGAATTTGAGAACATGATTTATATGAAATGCAACCACAACTTGAAAATAATTATACATATAAATTAAAATTTTCGTAAAAAGAATGAATCTGGTTACCATCACTCCCAATTCACCTATTGCTTCTGGGTCCCGAACTTACATTCGAAAACCCAATGTTCACGCAGATCCACATAATCACACCACGTCCGACTATAACCTAACAAATTCAACTCACGACAAACTCTCTATTACGTTTTAAATGGATTCACTGTATAAAACAATTCACGATTACCAACAAAAATTCTCTCTTTTGCGCATTTATAAATGCTTTACAAAGATTCAACATGGATGAATCCATCCAAAGTGAATTCATTCAAAAATGTATTTTTGTTCATATATTGCATCAAATATTTAGTTCAAAATTACTTCAAAACAAAATTTAATTTAATCTCAGCGATAATTCATCTGAAAATTTTTGTTGAATAGTAGGCGCATTTCAATCATTTCAAAGTTCACTTTGGAGAAACATGGCGGATAATTCATCCAAAGTAAACAAAAAGTAGAACACGATAAACTTCTTTCCCTATTCATCTTCGATGATCATTCTTCATAAAAGATGCATTTACATGGGTCATTTTGGATGTTTCATCCATGAAATTTCGGGTTTTAGAAAACATTTTAGTATTGAGAGAAATAGTGTGGTTCTTTTCATTTTTACTGTAAACGAAACAATTATTCAAAATAATTGAAGAACCAAGGATGAATAAACCAAGTTTAAAAAACCGGAGAACCGGTATACGTATTGTTTTATTTTTAGGAGATTGTTGATAATAAATATTCATCAAGTAGAACCCGCCTGTTTTTAAGTGATATTAGGTTAAACTTTCCACTGCGTATTTAGTAACACATATGTTTCGTTGAAGGCACATACCTAAAACAGAAATTTCGTAAATCTTCCCTGAACACTTTCAATTCGGTTGCTTTAATCATTGTAGTAAGGATTTCAAACTTGAGATAAGTATTCAATGTTTTTTCTAATAATACCTTTTGAATAGCAGCACTATGTTGTAGGCTTATTGGATCCTCGAACCGTACAATGGTTTGAATATACTACGTTCCATTTGTCTGTTACCAGCTACTGCCTTGAAAGCGATGTCAGAAAGCTCCGTAAGATAATATAGTGCGTTTTAAGAACAAAAAACATGTTACTTTGGAGCAATTTGGTTTCTATAGTTCTCAATATTGTGGTAGGTCTATAGTTCTCAATATTAGCTGTATCCCCATTCTTATGGATCGGCAGCAAAAATGATTCTTTCCATTTTGACGGAAAGTAAGAATGATTTACAGACATATTATAAAGTAACGTAATCGGAACAACAATAACGTCCTTTAGATTCTCCAAAAATAAATTCGGTAATTGATCAGGACCGGCACCTTTATTAACATCTAGCGATCCCAGTACAGCCAAAACCGCAGATTCAAAAATCAATAATTCAGGAGTGTTTATATTGCTGTAAACATTATTGTACGAATTCTTAGAAAAAAAAGTATAAATTTCAGTCTGATTTCTCGAAGCCTGTGCTGCCAAAATAATTTAGGTTCACGTTTTATACTATTCTCAATATGAAATATATAACATTTCCAGCATTTCTTAATTTCAAGTTGAACTTTTTTCTTACAGTTAGTTAAAAAACCTATAGGGAAATCATGCCGAAATCCATAGGACCTAAAACGACAATGAACTTTCTCCGTAGCTTTGATAAAGAAAACTAAATAATTGGAATACCAACAAGGAAATTGTAAGATTTTTCTGTTTAATAGTAACACGAGTAAAAATGATTCCATCTTAAATTACATCGTAAATTATCTACTAGTCACTTAAAAAATAGTTAATAAGCAATTCCGAATATAATGTATTTGACAACTTTTTTAGCAACTACACATTTCCTAATAAAAACTGCAAAAAATGTTTAAATCGCGCCCTTATTGGAAAATTCACGCGAGTAAACTTTTTTACAAGTTTTACCAGTGAAAAGCACTTTTACCCAAATTATACACGATATTACATTCGGAATTAACTAGTAGATATTTTACGATGTAATTTAAGAAAAATTAGGGATTCATATTTACTCGTACGAGTAAAATGGTGGATGCTACTTTAAGTAAGTAAGTAGTTGGATTTTATTAGACGAACGCTAGTTGAGTATTAGAAATGAAAAAAAAAAAAACGTAAAAAATATTCTATTTTGAACAGTCATAACATGATTAAATTGAAACAAGTTTGTCAGCTCCAAAATAGCTATGAGATATTCTGCGGTATGACCTTCACACTTCGCTGCATATGGGTGAAGAAGGGATAATCAATGTTTCACACAATCGATGAGAGACTAAAGTCTTTTGATATTAACATTAAACATATTAACCAATTGTGCTAAGTGATCAAAAAATAATTTGTAATCATTAAACGAAATACCTATATTGAACTACACTGTACAAATAATAACAGTTGCCCCATTTTTGAGATTCACTTTAATCCAAACATCATGATGAGCAATGAGAGCACCCCCTCCATAACGTTTCTCAATAGAATCGTTTAGCTACTTCTTTGTCAAGCATATTATTTCAAAGCCGCTAGCCTGCACAGCAATGTTAAACGACTGCACTTAGTCTTCAGTCGTCTGGTATTTTGATAGTATAGTTCAGTAGACTTCATCATAATGCAAATCAAACAAAATTAAAAATAATGTCTGAAAAACAGAGAAAAAATTGATTAACAAATAAACAAATCAAAATAAAAATTATAGATTAGGTAGAAAATAATAAGTCACTAATGTTAAAGATTGAGTAAATCCGCATGAGTTGATAGAATAATTAGTCGGTCTGACTCAGACATTTTGTAGTATATATTGCCGTGTGGTATCCAAACATACTTATAATTAAGTTTCAATTTATTGTTTTGCAAGAGTTTCTTAGCGTCATATAATAATTTTCTCTTAGAAGGCGATAGATATTCTATGGGGTGTGATGCGGCCGTTCGACTCACGACACCCCACACGATCTAATGCCGACCGGGTTCAGATACGTTGAACGGTGGCACTAGGTAATTGCACGGTTAATCTGCTTTCACTCACAATTGGTTAAATTAATACTATTTTTTATTTTTATTTAATGGACGAGTTTGAACTCGGTTTTATTTAATAAACACATTATAATAATACGATAAATAATTAATATTATTGCGGAGCTAGAATTTTTGTGCTAGCTCCTAACGGCCACCAAGTAATTCTTTTTTTCTTTATCCAACCGATTTTTCTTATATACTAGACGTATTGTTTTTACGTCGCCTATACGATTTGCGTGCAGTGTCTTTGCTGAAACTCTCCACACAGTGCGAACGAGTGGTGGTAAGTTTTACTATTGAAATCTAGATGGCACTTCACATAACTATGGCGAAAATCGTTATTGGTACCGGTATGTGGAATATGGGTCATCTCACTCTAATCGTAATGACTTGTCATTAGTTTTATTGGATGACACAATATTCCACGACCGCGTGATTGTTGTTTTGATAATCGGGAGTTGTGGGGACTAAATGGGTAAATAAAATACGATAGAGTGTTTTCGCTTTGACAACTTTATTTGATCTTTATTTACTCGTAGGTACCATCGACGTATCACCACACACCCCCTTGCCAGTGAATAATAAGTTATGAACGATATTCTGCGAATCTCGCTGGTGTTCTAATTTGTCTACCGACTCTTGTTGTCGATGCTCCTGGTGCTGAAGAGGCTGCTGTGTTTGCCTTTAGGCATGACTTGTTGTTGTTTGTGATGTGATGATTTGGCTTGCTGATTTGTGCTGGCTGATTTTGGAGGTTAAATCTGACTTTTTGCTGGCGTGTTCCCGTTCCTGTTTGTGCCGCTGTTGGAGTATTCTGTACGTTGGATGTTGACGCTTCGGTTCTTGTTTCCGGTGCTGATATCTGCGACGTCTCTTGTTCCTCCAGTAAGTAGCAAGGTTTTAATCTATCTATCGATATATTGCTCGGCCTCCCGCGCACACTAATTAAGAAAGCTTTTTCCTCTCGTTTTAGTATTAGGAACGGTCCTTCGTACGGTGCTTGCAGTGATCTTTTACAGAGATCAGTTCGTATAAATACATGGGTACAGGTATTTAACTCGGCTGCTATGAATATTTTGGGGTTTGCGTGTCTTGATGGAGGCGTCGGTCTCACTCGTTCGAAATGTTCGCGCAGTTCTTTCGCAAACTCTGATTGATGAATGTGGCCTTTTTTCTCTTCTATGAATTGACTCGGCACACGAATGTTTTCGCCGTAGACTAGCTCGGCTGCCGATGATTTCAGTCCCTCCCGGTATGCTGTGCGTAGCCCGAGTAAAATTAGTGGTAGTGTCCGTGTCCATGCTTCACCGCCTTGACACATGATGGCTGCCTTCAGCGTCCTGTGCCATCTTTCTAAGAAACCGTTGCATTTAGGGTTGTATGCTGTGGTTCTTTTACGTTCGAAGCCCAACGTCTTAGCGAATTCGGTGAACAATTCGGACTCAAATTGTGCACCTTGATCTGTCACTATCGACGTTGGGACTCCGAAACGTGCGATCCAGTGAGTCAGTACTGCTCTGGCGACGGTTTCTGCTCGAATATCCGGCACAGGCACCGCCTCTGTCCAGCGTGTGAATCGGTCAATTATCGTGACGCAGTATCGCTGACCCTCTGATGGTGGTAGTGGACCTACTATGTCCATATGTACCTCTTCAAACCTTCTGCTCACTGGTGTAAACTCGCCTAGTGGGCTCTTGGTGTGCCTGCTCACCTTCGATTTTTGGCACGGAATGCAGCATTGCACCATTCTTCTCACGTCGCGTTTAATTCCCGGCCAAACGAACTGGTCTGTCATCAATTTTATGGATGCAGCTGCGCCCGGGTGTGCGAGATTATGCGCTGTTTCGAATACCCTCTTCCTCCATTCCAGTGGAATGAATGGTCTCGTTCTGCCTGTTGATCTGTCGCAATAAATTTTCTTTTTGGAATTGAATGCGATGGGTATTGTTGTAAATATCAGATCTGTGCCTGACGTCAACAGTTCCTTGAGTTCGCTGTCCTCTTGTTGAGCGTCTGCTATTTCCTCGAAATTTATTGCTGCTGGCATCTCTATTGTTTCTAATCGCGATAGTGCATCGGCCACCACGTTCTCCGATCCTGCGATATGTCTCACGTCCGTGGTAAATTGTCCCACAAAATCCAGGTAACGGAATTGTCGTGGGGATGCTTTTTCCGGATTTTGCTTGAATGCGAATGTTAGTGGTTTATGGTCCGTGTAAATGATAAAAATGCGACCTTCGACTAGATGTTTGAATTTTTTTACAGCAGCGTACATTGCTAACAGCTCCCTGTCGTATGCGCTGTACCGCTGCTGTGCTGGGGACAATTTCGCTGAATAAAACTGTAGTGGTTTCCATCCGTCATTGTTGTTTTTGTCCCTTTGTTGAATGACTGCTCCCATTGCGGTGTCCGAGGCGTCTACCATTATTGACAACTCTGTTTCGGCTGACGGGTGTACCAGTAGTGTCGCCTCGCTCAGTTGCTTTTTTGCCATATTGAATGCCTCCTCTGCTTCGCTAGTCCATTCTACTTCTCTTGTGTCGTTCTTTTTACTACCTTTTAAATAATCATTTAAAATCGCTTGATTTTTGCTTGCGTTAGGTATGAACATTCTGTAAAAATTTATTATACCTAAAAACCGTCGTAAATGATTAATTGTCCGTGGTAGTGGAATTTTTTCGACTTCGTTGACTCGTTCTGGTATCGGCCTTATGCCTTCTGCTGATATCTCATGGCCAAGAAATTTTATTTTTTCTTTTGCGAACTGACATTTGTGTGAATTTATGAGTAGTCCCACGTTGTTTAGCCTTGTAAATATTGTCTCTAAATGTTGTACGTGTTCCTCCATTGATGCGGATGCGACGAGTATGTCATCTAGATAAACGAAACAAAACTTTAATCCTTGTAGCGTAGAGTGCATAAATCGTTGGAACGTGTTGCTTGCGTTCCGTAATCCAAATGTCATCCTCGTGAATTCAAATGACCCGAATGGTGTGACAATGGCTGTTTTTTCAATGTCTTCCAGCTCGATGGGAATTTGGTGATAAGCCCGAACGAGATCTAATGTGGAAAAAATGTTTGTGCCTGCTAGTTGATGATTAAAGTCCGTGATGAATGGAATTGGATATCTATCTGGTACTGTGACGTTGTTTAACGCCCGATAGTCTCCGCACGGTCGCCATTCGCCGTTCTTCTTTTCTACTAAATGTAGCGGGCTGGCCCAGGGACTATCGGAGCGTCTGCAGATCCCTTGTTCCAGCATACTTTGGAATTCTTTCTTTGCGATCTCCAGTTTTTCCGCACTCAACCTCCGTGGGCGGGCGAAAACTGGTGGACCTTTTGTTATAATATGGTGTGTTACGGTATGTGCTGGTTCCTCGTTTGCTTTAATTTTGCTCTCCGTTAATGGCCTGAACTTCTTGAGTAATTCGACGATCCTTTCGTCGATTCCCGTTTCCGTTATCCAGCGTATGGTTGGTACTTCTTCGGTGGTTCTCGATGCCACAGCGAAGAGTGATGTCATCGGGTCAATTAGACGACCGTGTCGGATATCTACGATGAGACCTGTGTACTTTAAAAAATCTGCGCCGATTATTGGCATCGTAACGTCCGCTACAATAAACGTCCATTGGAATGATCTCCTTAGACCGAGGTCCAATGTTATTTGTTTCTTCCCGAACGTGCTTATTTTAATACCATTTGCTGCGTAGAGCAGAAAATCGGTCTCCGGTTGGTGTGATGTGTACCTTGGTCTCGGCACTACCGATACGTCTGCTCCGGTGTCGATAAGATAATTTGTATTTGTGGATTTGTCGAAAACTTTTAGGCGACAATTTTGCGCCTCACCTTGGCACGTCGCCGTGTGCCTAGGCTTAATTAGTTTTTTAGTTTGAATGCTTCCCATTCCGGGCAATTCGGTCGACAATTTTGAGCGGCTTCTTTGAATCTAAAGTGATAAAAACATTTACGCGGCGTGTCATCCTCGTTATTGACTTTGCGTCCCGGTGTTGGGCTTCTCGGTGGCCCTTGCTGTGGGAATTGTCCCGGTGTTTGGCTTCTCGGTCGCCTTAGATGGGTCGATTGACTCCTTGCTCGCCTGTTGTTGTAGTTTCGACTGCTCTGGCTGGTTTCCATTTGATCAAGTCTTTTTATGATGGCGTCGATTCGGTTCATCATATTTACTTCCACTTGACTTGCGCCTGATGTGTTGATAGCTGACACTGTTGCGTGAGACATTGTCTCTAGTATGCGGTCTGCTAATTCTGCTAGTTGCGCCGCAGGAAGTGATTCGGCCGTGGTTGCGAGGATTTCTTGCGCTCGCATCGGTAACCTCTTCAACCAAATGGTCTTAACGACGTCGTCGCTGACCGCAGATCCACCGCTGGCTTTCAATTGTCGGAGCAATTGAGATGGCTTCATATCCCCCAACTCAATGCCCCGCAAAAGACGGTGGATCTGTGTCTGGCGAGACTCACCTAATCGATCCAGTATGGCCCTCTTCAAATCGGTGTATGGGGTGTTTGACATCGGCCCTGTAATCACATCGCTCACCTCGTTGCTAACCTTGTCGTTAAGAGCGCATAGCAGGTGATGGTATTTTGTGGTCTCGCTCGTGATCCGGCTCAACCCGAACTGTGCCTCCACCATGTGGAACCATAGTCGGGGGTCCTGCGATTGTAGCGGTACTATGCGCACCGAGATAGCGGCCATGGATGCAGTGGGCGTAGTTGCTGGTACGGATCTATTAGGGTTATCGTGTGCTTCAGTTTCTACCGTTGCTTGTCGTGGTGATGGGGATTCGCTGGCTAACGGGGTGGTGTTTCCTCGTGTTGCTTCTGCCATTACTCTTTGTACCGCTGCTTGGATCATTGTTTCTAAATCCATTGTTGCGGCGACGGCGTTATTTGATATAGCCGACGAGACTGATGGTTGGTCCTCAAGCGGGGTCGTGGTCACGTTTGATGATGTTGGATCGTTTAAACCCATTTCGTTTATTATTGAATCACTTTTTGTACACTTCACTTACTCTTTCTTTTTGGCCCGTCGGTGTGGCGATCGCGAAAAAATATGTACGACCAAAATGTAAACCAAATAATTATGAAATATAATAATAATGAAACACAGTATCGATATTTTATTTATTGATAATTTATTATTATTTATTGTTGGATAAATGCTAGAACCGTAACATTGGTAAAAATTGAAAAATTCGGATAAAATTTAATACAATAACAAGTGTAAGAAAAAACTTCCCTTTATTTTTTAAAAATTTCGTAACGAACTTTCGCTTTACAATAGTTATGTGATACGCGGACGACGATATACACAAGAAAATTTGGAAATATACCACTCGCTCGCACCAAGTGGTGAATCACACCAAACACAACTCTTATAAACGTGAACAATTTGTTATATCTGTTTCACTAACATGAAACCGGGACGAAAATCGGGTAGAATAAAGTTAAAAGAAAACTTAGCTTACCCGTTTACAATCTTTTAAATGTTGTTCTGAGTCACTCGTACTGCTCCGGGTGCTGTTCCTGGTGTGTGATGCTTCCTCCTTTACCGAGATTGGGAATCAGCTGGTTATTACGGTTTATTTTCCTTTTCTTACATGCCTCTTCAGTGGGCGCTTTTTATTTCTATATTATTTTATCGTGATTGTGTTCACGATGAGCGACTAATTGCGTTCGCTAGTTGCCGTGAGGGCAGGCCAGAAATATGCTTCTGCCCTAACCGTGTCCTTTTATATTAATTAAATGAATCTGGCACTAATATCGCTGTGCCAGATCACGTCGGGGTCACCACTTTATGGGGTGTGATGCGGCCGTTCGACTCACGACACCCCACACGATCTAATGCCGACCGGGTTCAGATACGTTGAACGGTGGCACTAGGTAATTGCACGGTTAATCTGCTTTCACTCACAATTGGTTAAATTAATACTATTTTTTATTTTTATTTAATGGACGAGTTTGAACTCGGTTTTATTTAATAAACACATTATAATAATACGATAAATAATTAATATTATTGCGGAGCTAGAATTTTTGTGCTAGCTCCTAACGGCCACCAAGTAATTCTTTTTTTCTTTATCCAACCGATTTTTCTTATATACTAGACGTATTGTTTTTACGTCGCCTATACGATTTGCGTGCAGTGTCTTTGCTGAAACTCTCCACACAGTGCGAACGAGTGGTGGTAAGTTTTACTATTGAAATCTAGATGGCACTTCACATAACTATGGCGAAAATCGTTATTGGTACCGGTATGTGGAATATGGGTCATCTCACTCTAATCGTAATGACTTGTCATTAGTTTTATTGGATGACACAATATTCCACGACCGCGTGATTGTTGTTTTGATAATCGGGAGTTGTGGGGACTAAATGGGTAAATAAAATACGATAGAGTGTTTTCGCTTTGACAACTTTATTTGATCTTTATTTACTCGTAGGTACCATCGACGTATCACCACAATTCCACAACGAAAATGTTGGATCCTTCTGAAAAACCGACATCTGTAGCAAGAAAACTTTTTTTTTTCAATTTAGAGCAGCGTAGGACATATACTCTCTCTTAAATTTTGTGACAAATTCAACCGTTATAGGCGTAATTTTAGATTTAAATCTCGTTCGTTGCACATTGTTATATCTTAACCACCAGTGTAAACTCAGCATGTAAAAAATTTACAATCGGAAAATTCGGAGTTGTGTGATTTTTTTTTTTAATTACATCTAAAATGGCGACTACTACAGTAATGCAAAATACGATTACAATGGAACCATTTGATGCCAAAGTGGGAAAGTGGAGCCGATGGGTTGATCGTTTCGAAAATGCTATTGGACTGGTAGAAAATGGCGAGGGAAATAAGGTTAGTTATCTCCTGATGTACATGGGCGGTGATGCGTACAACGTGTTGTGCGATAAAATTGCTCCTGCAAAAGCCAAAGATCAACAGTACAAGGAAATTGTGGCTAAATTGAAGGCTTATTACGAACCAACACCGAATGAAATATTGGAAAACTATCGATTCCATTTACGTAAGCAAAAAGACCATCAAAATTGTGATGAATTTCTGGTGGCGTTGCGTCGTATGTCAACCGAGTGTAAATTTGGTGCACATTTAGACACTGCTTTGCGGAATCAATTCGTGTTCGGTATGAAAAATGAACGTATTTTAAATCGGTTATTGGAAAAGCAAGATTTAACATTGGAAAAGGCATTAAGCACTGCGAAATCGATGGAAGCATCGGAACGAGGTGGCGATGAAATTTACAAATACAAAGACACGAATACAGTTAATCATGTCAAAATACATACGACAAAGAAGAATTCATACAGTGGTAAAGGCGGAGGCGGTACAAACGGCGATGCGAAGAAACCGAATGAAGTGGCTACTACCACAAATACAAATGGTGGCAGAAAATGTTTTCGGTGCGGTCTCAAAAAGGTCATTTAGAAAGAGTTTGCATGAAAAAAAAAAACAAATGCGAAGCACATCAATTAGAAGAAGTTCAAAATAATATGCAGATCAGTGAAATTTTTCTCATTGAAAATAAAAATGATCTTCGAAATAAATATTTTTACGATTTGAAAATCAATGATATTCCTTTTACATTTGAAATAGATACCGGTAGTCCAGTTACGATTATTAATTTGGACGATGCACGTCGATATTTTAGTTCATTGATTTTACAACCAAACGATACAGAATTGGAAAGTTACACCGAAGCCAGACTGAACATATTGGGATTCACTTACGTCAAGGTTGAAACCGACGAATTACACACAGATTTGAAACTGTACATTGCTCGATCACGACGAAATCCATTGTTGGGATGTGAATTGCTAAGACAAATTAAATTGGATTGGGCCAAGATTTTTAAGCAGTTTCAACAGGAACAGAAGAGGGAAGTAAGTACATTGCAATCAAATATACATGCTACAAAAATACGAAAAATTATTTTCAAATACAATGGATTGCATCACTGGTTTTAAAGCACGTTTACACGTGAAAAGTAATGCCGTTCCAGTGTTCATAAGGGCACGTCGGGTTCCATTTCCATTAATGCAATCAGTGGAAAAGGAATTGGATAAATTAGTTGAGGACGATATTATGGAAAAAGTGGACACTAGCGATTGGGCTACACCAGTTGTGTCTGTGCGCAAAGCGAATAATCGAGTCCGTATATGCGGCGACTACAAAGTAACAATCAATCCATGGTTAGAAATCGATGAATACCCATTGCCATCTATTGATGAATTGTTTGCGTCTATGGCCGGTGGCGAGAAGTTTTCAAAAATCGATTTGTCAAAGGCATATTTACAATTGGAAATACATCCAGATGACAAAATATTGCTTACCTTAAACACACATAAAGGATTGTATCGTCCTAAACGTTTAATGTTTGGGGTGGCTTCTGCTCCAGCGAAATGACAAAAATACATGGAACAATTATTAAGAGACATTGATGGCGTAGTTGTATTTTTGGATGATATTAAAATCACTGTTCCTGATAATATTACACATTTGCTACGTTTACAAGAGGTTTTCAAAAGATTACATGAAAGGAATATGCGGGTGAATTTGGACAAATCGGAATTTATGAAGGACCGAATTGAATATTGTGGATATTTAATTGATCGCCACGTTATTCATAAAATGTCAAGTAAAATGAATGCCATACAACAGATGAAACGTCCTACATCAAAGGAAGAAGTGCGATCATTTGTCGGCTTAATAAATTACTACGGTCGATTTGTGCAGAATTTAAGTACAATGCTACATCCATTGTACAATTTAATAAAAGATGGTGTTAAGTTTAAGTGGAATACAACCTGCGAAAAAGCGTTCATCGATGCGAAAAATGTCATGCAATCGGATACAGTTTTGGTTCATTACAATCCAAAATTACCACTAGTGTTAGCGGTTGATGCAAGTCCGTACGGTGTAGGGCTGTGTTGAGTCATACATTTCCAGATGGCACAGAGAGGCCAATTCAATATGCATCACAAACGTTATCCGATGTTCAAAGTGAGGCATATGCAATTATTTTTGGTGTCAAGAAATTTTATCAGTACATTTTTGGCAGAAAATTTACATTGTGTACGGACAACAAACCGATTGCTCAAATCATTTCACCGAACGCAAGTTTACCTGTACTATCTACTACAAGAATGCAACACTACGCTATATTCTTAAGTTCATTTGATTACGTGGTACGGCATAAAAAATCAAATGAAAATGCAAACGCTGACGCGATGTCTCGATTACCAGTTCCGAATACAACCAATACAATCGAAGAAACAGATGTAATCAAAATTAATGAAATCGAAAATTTGCCAGTGACTACAATCGAACTTGGTGAAGCTACAAAAAATGATCGGACCGTCAAAAATTTAATACAAGCGTTGAAAATTGGTCGCGAGTGCAATGGAACTGATCGTTTTGGTATCAATCAATTTGGTATTACTAAAACATTTTGGTATGACTAAAATGAAGGCATTGGCAAGAGGCTATTGCTGGTGGAATAATATGGACAAAGAAATTGAAGAAATGGTGATAAATAGTAATTTGTGTCAATCACATCATGCTCAACCGAGTAAATTACAACCAGTCCATTGTTGGGAAACGCCAACAAAACCATTTCAACGTGTGCATGGGAATTTTGCGGGACCTATACACGGACAATATTTATTCGTGTTGGTCGATGCGTATATAAAATGGCCAGAAGTTCATATTTTGCCGAATATTACTGCGGATACAACCATTCAAACATGTCGGGAAATTTTCTCAACATTTGGTATTCCATCAGTTTTTGTTAGTGATTGGGGTACGCAATTTGTATCGCATGAATTCAAAAAAAATGTATAATCAAATGGTATCCAACATAAACAAGGTGCACCATATTTTCCGAGTACGAATGGACAAGCAGAAATTTACGTGAAAATGATTAAAGACAAACTAAAAACTATTAAAGCTAAACGAAGTGATTTACGAATGGAAGTTGCAAATATTTTGTTATCCTACAGACGAAGTATACATCCTGCTACTGGGCGATCTCCATCAATGCTTATGTTTGGTCGACAAATACGTTCCCGTTTAGATCTAATGATGCCAGTCGAAAAACAAATAAACAAATCGCATGAATGCAATCAACCAAAACCGAAATTGAATATTGCCGATCGTGTTGATGTGCGTGATTATTTATCTAAAAATAAATGGCAATTCGGCAGGATATGATTTGATACAAAATCAAATTACAACAGATCAACAAAATAATGTAAAAACACAGCCATCTATGCAAAATGATAATTCAACAACCGAAAATGAATCATCAAACATTCCTACAGAAATCCCAAATACATCGATACCATCTACAACACAGGCAACAGTCGTTTCAGGAATGTCAAATGGAATTGTGCAAACGGAGGCTCCAGTAGAGTTGCGGCGATCCACACGACAACGAAAGGCGCCGAAACGTTTAGATTGCTAACATACAAAAGGTACGAAATTATATTCACAGAAGAATTACTTGCGAGGGGAAGAGCTGTTATTTCTTAACCACCAGTGTAAACTCATCATGTAAAACCATTAGTGTAAAGACGATTGATAGCTATATTCATTCCAAACATACATATACTTTTTTGTACGCCATTATAATAAAGAGAGTCAGTCAGCAATCCCAGTTAATATACTGCGTTTTACTTATCTACAAAATACATAACATACATATTTGATATCCTTTTCGAGCAGATCGATAGCGTCCATATGTTGAAATATTTTAATAATACACTCCTTTAAATTTTCTGTTATTTTTTTCTGCCAGACAAATTGATCTCTCCACTAAATTGGCCATTAACAAGTTTTCAGCAGATTAATCGTTGGTCGGGTCGCTGATATTTCAGATTTATAAAAGATACTCGAGTAATTCTTCAAATAATTGTGCATTGATGGGATAAGCAAATTTAATTAGATAAGAATTAAAAAAAACGATAAATGTGTGAAAAACTGTATTCAAAATGTGGTGAACATAATCGTATGATTCTTTTGAAACAAATTCAAATTGATTTGAATGATTTTAAAAATTATTTTGTTCTCAAAGTTGCGGTCAAAACGTTGCGTTAATGACAGACTGAAAAAAAGTCACTAAAATCTATCAGGCTATTTCCGCAGAAGAACGTCTTATTGCTACTATTGCTAGTTGTCGAACTTTGTAATCAAATAAGAATCGTTACATACTTTGAACGGAATCCCGCCTTTTGTGCAAAATATGTATCCGTCTTGAAGGCAAACGGAAGTGTAAATTCAAATTTAACTTTAATAAGGAAAAGAATGTCTCAGTTATGAATTCGAATCGAATTCAGAAACAGTCTCCTGAATTCTACGCCACCCCTCACGATTTAGAAACATTTCCTGTGAAAACTGAAGCATTCAAGTATCAAGAATACACACATATGAACGAATACTGAGGCTTTATGGAGAAGGTTTTGGCTTCATTCTCGTGACGTAGTTATTTATTTTGATTTTCTGAAGACGACGCTTGTAATAAGGTAGGGAACTCGTCTAATAAACTAGTAGGTCATGTAGCGTGCTTAAACTTACCTAAAGTTTAGTTCATTAATCCAACTCCAAATGCATACTTAATTTACAGGAGTTAATTGTTCTAAATCAGATTAAGTGCAATTATTGAGGCATTCATCACCATCATTAACCACACAAATTGTTGAGTCTTTTCGCCCTAGAAAAATTACCTATTGCAACTGGGGCGACTGGGCACAATTTTTTATGGTTTCCTTTATTGATTCCCATTTCCTGAGCTTTTGTTAAACCTTATATATATGTTTTTCGGCTGTCCTCATCATTTATCCTACTTTGAAGCCGTGTTTTACGGCGTGAGTGAGAGCAAATGAAAAATAATATGGAGTGGTTACAAATGATCCAGCTCGAGTATTTCTGCAGAATTTGTTGGATTATTATTTTAAAATTTGGATAACCTTCGTAACGGATCAAAAGTTGAACTGATAGGTGAGACCGACATCACTCTCGCTCGAGGGATGTCACAATTATCAAGCAGTACTTAACTTATTCTTCAGTAATGGCTAGAGAACCAAAATATTGTAGGAGGGCTTTGCCGTCCTAAAATATCTTGGTCATAGAAACACAGTTGTAAGAAGGTAGGAAATTTACAAAAAAAAATATAAAGCACGTTCAGACTTGTAAAATCAGAAAACTTTTGTCCGAAGTTTATGATAAGCCACCTTCATAATCGATGAACTTTTCCTCTAAGAAGTTTGAACTAATGACACTTTTATGTGTGAAATTGAAATAAAACTGAAAACAACTAAATTAAATGATTCTATTAAATAAATATGAATGATTAGATACAAAATAACAACACACAAATGCAAAAAGCTAACAATAGAGTTAACTAACTTAAATAAATACTTGTTCTAATTCTAAAAAAAACAAACAGAATGTTTATTCCGACCGTTTGTTATACACACAGTCGTTTGTCATTGGTAAACGCACATACTTTTTCGATATAACAATCAAACCACATATGCATGAACATATTTAAACATATTGTTATGGTAATAGAGGTGAAAATTCTGTAAAAAACAATTGATGATTAATTTTCTGTTAGCACGCAACATTCTTTTGTTTTAGTTTTATCGCCCTTTTAAACTATATATGAGTCAAACGAAGAAAAACCAAGTGAAAATTTAGAGTTTTGTTGAATGAATTTGAATTTCCTAAATGTCATAAATTGGGAAGCAGCATAAAACAACGTATTCTTAGCACGCACCACGCACCATGGTTAAATTGTATTGCTGTAATAAGCATTTCGCTTGAAATTGGTATATCAAATCATAGAAAACCTTTATGACATACCAAAAGGAACATAAGCGAAAAGTGTTTATAAACTAAGGTTAAATAAACTAGATAATGATACCAAGGAAGACTGATGAGGCAAGCAATGTTGTCTTCGCTTTAAAATCGGTGTGAAACAAAACCATAAGAAAACGTAATGGCAGATCATTATGATGAAAGACCCACAGCAGTATCCAGTTCAGGTTTCAGCAGAAATAGCCATTATGTGCGAAGCTGCAGCAAAAAACCGACAGAATGCTTTATTGCTGGCTTCTGCTGTTCCAGACAGACTGAAAACCTCTCGACTCTTAATCTCTCCCCGATGACCGATTAAAGAAGTAAGAGACTTGAGAGCAAACCAAATAAAATCAAACTTACAATAAATAACCAACCAATCAATATACCCAAAAAGTTTATTATAATTACACATAGGACCATTAATTACATAAAAACTGGTCAAGTTCTATGCTCAAATTATATATTTATCGATTATTCGATGTGTAACTTTGAAATCATTTTATTTCAATATTTTTACTTACCAATATCAATAAATCAATTATTTTGGAAAATTTTTTGTTTGTATATTTTCGAGGGGGGTAGACTAAATAAAATGTGTTGCTTATCAAAATAATAACTACACATTTTGTTGATTAATTATGCATTACTTGTAACACCTGGCTTAAACACCATATTTTGTTTAGCGAATGTTCCATAAGGCGTTTGCTTATGGAATATTAAATTTGTTACCAGCCAAATTCGAAATTATATCATTTTCCAAGAATATGTTGTATAACATGTACATACATATATGGGATTATAAGGTGATGATACAATATTGTTGGATAATTTATTAAAATTTATAGTCACGTTATTGAAATTTCGATTGTTTACAAAACATATTTTCGCAAATGAAAGTTTAACATCGATTAGATTCATCGAATTCAATTCGATATTATTGCCATAAATTAAATTTTGTGCGGTGGACGAGGTAAATAGTAATTTGAATGACTAATTGGAAAATGTTGTGGGTTTTTGGAGGAGTTTTTCTACCCTCACCGATTTTATACACCTAAATACACATTTCTTGAACACATGCGGCATTTTTTAGTTATCAATTTAATTGTGCCTTATTGTGGTGTTTTGGCACATGGTAACCGCATTGTTTAACTAACCATTACCACATCTCTACAGTAAATGGTATAAGCATAGTTCTCTTACCTACCAGCCGTTTCGTCAACAAAATCAAAATAATATCCGAAATTTTTAATCGAACAATGATTCTTCTTTCTCATGTGACACATGAGTTTCTGGTAAAGCTAGCATGTCACATGCACATATGTGACGCTGAGCGGCGAACGTGTTAAATTCCACATCCAAATGGAAAACAAATTCGATCTAATTCGACTTAAGAGTTATTCACATCAAATTAGAATCAAAATAACTTGAATGAAGAATGAAAACAGTAATTTAGAACTATGAAAATTCGAAAAGCATCTGTTCTTCTCACCTTAGTGGCTTTGCGATTATTCGCAATCTATTCTAATTTTTTTTTTTACATGGATAGTGTTTTGTTTCTCCGATTATAATTAAATTATACACACAATGCTTTTTAATTATATCGTTAATTTATTTAATCCATTTTAGGTTAATTGTGTTATCGAAGCACCTCTGTCAACCACTGACGTCTTGTTCCTCTTCTACTTCACTCTATCAGAAATACCCTAAGAACAATGTACTTCGATTACACAACATCCCTCTTTTCACATATACATATATATATATATATTATATATATAAACAATGTTCTTATACTAATTAACATTACAAAATCTTTAAACCTTTGAGGCAATACGCTCTGCCGACGTAAATGAAGCCTAGAATCAGAATTAGTATTTTCTTCATTAATACCCTCATTATCCGCCCTTTCATTGACGTCGCCAAATACGCTTACATTATTTCTTTCAATCTCGTTTCTGTCGTTATTTAATTCGGTATAAGAAGTTGGTATTTGGATCCCGTAATCGTCTTTACCTCTATTCACTCTTCCATATCGTCTCAAATCGGTTATCCAAACACCATCTCCTTCATTTAGTTCCGATAATTTCTTAGTATTATGTCTTCTATTATAATTTTGTACTTGCTTATCCTTAAGGATTTCCTCATTCTTTAACACATTTTTAGGATAACTAGGAACCAGTAACTTCGGGAGCACTGGCAAATGAGACTTAATTTTTCGACCCAACATCAATTCAGCCGGTGAATAACCATTTGAAAGAGGTGTCGTCCTATAACTCAACATTGCCTTGTACAATTCTGATTCCGAACTCGAATTCTTTTTTATAATACTCTTAGCTACTGTAACCGCTGTCTCCACAGCACCGTTGGACTGACTGTGGTACGGACTACTTGTAACATGGACGAAATTATACTCCTGAGCAAACCTTCGAAATTTAGCTTGAAACTGAGGGCCATTATCCGTTCGCAAAACATCACATATAGCAAACCTTGAAAATATTATGTGCATACATCTAATTATGCACTCTTCATTCATAGAATTTAATTGCGAAATTTCAAAGTATCTCGAAAAATAGTCCGTAAATATAAAATACCATTTACCGTTAATCTTAAATAGGTCCACTGCAGTTTTTTCCATTGGACGCGTTGGGATTAATTCTCTTTCGAACGGCTCTCTATAATTCTCTCTCCTCAACACACTGCGGACATTTACGAATATATGTCTCTAGTTGTGAACTTAAATCCAACCACCATACCGACATTTGTGCACGACGTCTGCTTTTGACTATTCCCTGATGCCCTAAATGAATAAATTCGATCACTTCCCTCTGCAATGCAGGTGGTATAATAATTCTTTGCCCTTTCAATAATACCCCGTCAATCACATTAAAATCATTTCTATGCTGATAGTACAGCCACATAAACCCCGACAATCTATTTCTCCCTGGCCATCCTTCATCACAATAACGCTTCAAATTTTTGCAAACCTCGTTTAATAGGCAAATTTTCCCTAACAAAATTAACAAATGCTTCCACTTCAATGCCCATTTCATCATACAATTCTTTTGTGCTACTATCTGGACTACGAGATAAAGCATCCGCAACCACTAATTGTTTGCCTGGTACATAAACCACCTCATAGTCATACCGCATTAATCTAATTCGGAAACGTTGTAGTCTAGGAGTGAGACTATCCAAATCGTTTGATTGAAGAATCTAGATCAATGGCTTATGGTCTGTTTCAAGCATCACCTTCAAACCAAGTATATATTCTGCAAACTTTTCAGCAGCCCAAGTCAAACCTAAAGCCTCTTTTTCAATCTGTGCATATAACGACGTTCAGCATCCGTTAAAGTTCGCGATGCATATGCTACAATTTCTCTTACTCCCTCCGAATTCTCTTGTAATAAACAACCCCCAATACCATAGGATGAAGCATCCGCACTAACTACTATCTTCTTTGATGTATCAAAATACGCAAGGGTTGGTGATTCTGATAAAATTTCTTTAATTTTCAAAAATGCCTGTTGTTGATTTATTGCCCATACAAATTCCATACCATTTCTCAACAACAAATTCTGAGGAGCTCTGTTTTGTTCTTAGGTGCGGAATATTCCATTATCGCTCCAATACGATCTGGATCCACCGATATACCCGCTGCCGACAAGCAATGCCCTAGGTATTTGATGTTTTGAACACCAAACTCACATTTTTGCTTATTAATCGTTATGCCCTCTTGCTTTAATTTGTCTAACACCTGTCTCAAAATTCCATCGTGTTCCTCAATCGAATTAGCGTAAATGAGGATGTCATCCACATGGAACACCACGTTTGGGATTCCTGCTATTACCTGGGAAAATTGCGTAACAAAATATTCTGATGCACACGATACTCCAAAAGGAAGCCTTTTGAAAACAAAACGACCGAAAGGACAAATAAAGCAAGTAAGCAACTGGCTTGTCTTATCTAATTTAATTTGGTAAAATCCTTTATTAATATCAATTTTGGAAAACCACTGAGCGCCCTGCAATTTATTCAGAACCGATTCAACCTTAAATATAGGAAAATATGGACGTTGGACATATTTATTCAATTTCGTGTAATCACAACACAGTCTTATTTCTTGTCCTTTGGGAACAATTACAATAGGTGAAACCCACTCTGTTATTTCCTGAATTGGTTCAATCACTTCTAATTCTACTAATCGTTTGAGCTCCGTTTCCAATTTTCCCAATAACGAAATTGGCACCGTGCGTGGTACAGATTGTACAAACGGAATTGCGTTCGGCTGTAATTTTATTGACACCGTTCCTTTGAACTCCCCAATGGGTTTAAAAAGCTCAGGAAATTCTGTATACACTTGAACCGAACTGTTAATTGAACGTACATTTAAAAACTGCTTACACTTTAATGCATTTAACTCCATAATAGCCCTACGCCCCAAAATTGACACCTGCAAACCCTCGACAATATATGCAAAACATTTAAATTCTACATTTTCTAGATTCAAAGTTAAAAAATCCTACCTTTGACACTCAGCGCCTTACCATCAGGACCCTTTAAAACCAACTTAGCAGGTTCTATTTTATACCTCAACACCTCTGGCACCATAGTTACAAACCTCCAGAAGCGTCGCTTTTACCCGAACATCGGCCGACGACGTCATCATACAACAAACATACAATGTAGAGCCAAAACACAACAAAGTAAATGCTATATTATAAAGGAAGCATAAATTATGGTAGACTAAACAAAATCATAAAGATCATATATTAAATTGCACACCGCACCAACGCAATAATACAAAGATGAGCATTTATGCACAAAATGCATAAAGGCACATATATTATATATATAATTTTTATCTTAATGTAAACATTGAAATATGTACGAGGGCGGATTGAAAATGATGCTACCTAAGTAGGAAAACAAAATTTTTTTTTGCCAAAAACCATTTATTTCTCAACATAGTCTCCATTTAATTCGACACACTTAGTAAGACGATATTCCAACTTTTTTATACCATCTGAATAATACGATTTCGGGAACCCCTCAAAATACGCGTTAGTTTCGATAATCACTTCTTCGTTTGAGATGAATCTTTGTCCTGCGAGCCATTTTTTCAAGTTTGGAAACAGGAAAAAGTCACTAGGAGCTAAATCTGGGCTATAAGCTGGATGATCAACCAATTCGAACTGTATTTCACGTAATTTTAGCATCGTATCTAATGCTGTGTGAACCGGTGCGTTGTCTTGAAGAAAGAGCACTTTTTTCTTCTTTAAATGTGGTCGTTTTTCCTTGATTGCATCAACCAATTGATCCAATAATGCACGATAATACTTTCCTGTGATTGTGGATCCTTTTTCAAGATAATCGATGAGCAATATTCCGTGTGCATCCCAAAATATAGTGGCCATAACCTTGCCAGCCGATTTCACTGCCTTTGCCTTCTTCGGAGCACTTCCACCAGCTTCCACCCATTGTTTCGATTGATTTTTGGTTTCAGGTGTGTAGTGGTGGACCTACGTTTCATCAACAGTAATTAATCGACGCCAAAAATCAACAGGATTACGCTTTATCATATCCAAACACCGCTGTGAAGTGGTCTGTCGAACTCGTTTTTGTTCGACACTGAGCCAACGCGGCACCCATCTTGCCGATAGCTTTTTCATATGCAAATGTTCACGCAAAATGTTGAACACACGTTCATATGATATGTTTACCATTTCAACAATCTCACGCAACTTGACTCGGCGATCATTCATAACGATATCGAGGATTTTCTTGATATTTTCTTCAGTAACCACCTCTTTTGGCCTTCCTGTTGATGGTATTGTTGCAGTGCTTCTTCAGCCGCGTTTAAATTCAGCAATCCACTATTTTACCATGTAATCTGACGGAGCAGACTCACCATAATATTTATCGAGCTTTTCTTTTGTCTCTTTCGCCGTTTTCCCTTTCAAATAATAGTGTTTAATCACTGCACGAAATTCGTTTTTTTCCATTTTTCAAGAAACACAAAAGTTGCTTACTTCAAACGACTACAACAAATAAACTAATCGATGAATTTTGGTGAAATTTTAACAGCTGACGGTTGACAGATCGCAATTTCTAAAAAACAAAAAATTTTTGTGTTTGTGCTGCCATCTAGCGCTAGGTAGCTTCATTTTCAATCCGCCCTCGTATAAAAACTAAAAGAAAAATCCAATAGATTAGATTTATATTCAGAAATTCAAACTAAAAACATTATATTAAGTTTATACTAAATAAATAAAGATACGTATGAATCTTAAGAGATTCATACGTTTATAAAAAATAAATTAATTAAGGTACGGAGTACTTAATTGGCGCAGCCGGTAGGATAGGTAAAGAATTATTTATAATTCACCCTACTGCAATACCTATCCGTAATATAAAAGTGAAAAGTGAATTAATAATAAAAGTTCGACGGTTTATCGGACCAAATAAATATTAAACTCGCCACAATAAAATCTTTATAGAAATACTAGTGTAAACTAGCAAATATTATTCAACGATTTATTGGATAATAAGTTGCAATTAATAATAATAAAGAAAAACATTACACAATTAAATCAGTGAAAGTCTATAATAAAATATACGACGGTTTATCGTATACTAATAAAAGTGGACTAATTCGAATATATCGAATACGTAGTGCTGAGCTGGAAAATTTATTTTCCAGTCTAACGTGTAGTGAAAATATATATATACATATAAAAAAAAAAAAAAGTTCTACATTACCACCTGGGGTATATACCAGAACAGTGAAAAAAAAATAAATAAATAAAACCGGGAAGTAAAATCTCTAAATGAGACACACCTTGATCATCTTAGCTTTGACTTGGTAAGTGAATTTAACAATTATACGAAA
The DNA here is from genome assembly GCA_958295665.1 of Tipula vernalis. Taxonomy (NCBI): domain Eukaryota; kingdom Metazoa; phylum Arthropoda; class Insecta; order Diptera; family Tipulidae; genus Tipula; species Tipula vernalis. Next base: position 402,124,130 of record OY282558.1, on the reverse strand, counting down.
TATACTGAATATAAACTCCTTCCCAAAATCACACTAATATATTAAATAAAAATAAATTTTTAACATAATTATTAAATCCTATATAAATTTAAAATGGCTGAAGAACAAGCAGAGAATAAAATCATTAATGAAAAAGTAAATAAAACATCGATCATTACACGAATGATCAAAGATGTCCCTTGTTATGATGGAAACCCTTCAGGTCTCCACAATTTTATTAGTCAAATGGAAGATTTCATAGAAATGGCAAAACCAGAAATAACAGTTTATCCAGAAACAGTAGTTAGAGCTATTAGAAATAGAGTAATAGGCAAAGCATCAGATGCTCTCGACTTATACGGCACTCCCAACAAATGGGACAATATTAAACATGACCTTACAGCACACTTTGCAGACAGAAGGGATGAAACAAGCCTCATCCAAGAACTCCACAGTATCTCTCAAGGCACTGATAAAATCGAAGATTATTTTGCTAAACTATCATCTATCTTAGGATCCTTAAAGAATTGGGCAAAAATAAATGAAATACCCACATTTGCACAAAAAAGCCAATGGTACGACAAAATGGCGTTAAACATATTCATTAATAAATTACGTGAACCATTGGGTTCCCATGTCAGATCTATGCAACCCCTAACACTAGTAGATGCAAGAACAATATGCATGAGAGAGCAATCCCTCTCTACCTTAAGATATTCAAATAGACCCCCAGTCAATACAAAACCACCAATACTTCCTTTACGGAACAATTTCGGTAATAACAGTTTTAACCCTCAGAGGTTTCAAACATATCAACCTCCACAATATAGACCTCTAAACAATCTTCCCCCAAAACCAAATTTTAATAATAATTATAAAAATCCCAATCAATACTATAATCATAAACCCTTTACGCCTCAAAAACAAATCATGGGAAAACCAGAACCCATGGATACAACATCTCACACAAACCAATTCAAATACCCCACTTTCGGGCAACGCCCTTTTCAACCTCAATACCCAAATCGATTACAACCAACAGGACCTCCACGGTACCAAGTTGAAGAACTCAACTGTAATGAATATAATGAAGACGAATATATCTCAGAAGAATATTACCAGCAGGAGCGTAATATAGAAGCTCTAATTGAGGAAACTACAGGAACCGAGACCCCCATCATAGAAATAGAAGAGGATCAGGATTTTCAATTAGACACACCCGAAACGCAGGTTACTTAGGGCTTCATAATAATAATAACAATCTAAAGGGAATTCAATTACCTTTTATCACCATTCATATTAATAATAAACCAGCAAAAATGCTAATTGACACAGGTGCAAATCGATCCTTTATAAGACCAGATTTAGTTAATCAAGACCAAACCAAAGAAATAGATCCCATCAGGATTTCTACATTGTTTAACAGCACAGAATTAAACTTAGAAGCAACTATTGAAGTAAAAGAATTTAAACAACCTCTAAAGTTTTTAGTGTTTCAATTCCACACTTATTTCGACGGTTTAATTGGTATAGACCTCATGACTCACTTGAAAGCAGATGTGAGTTTAACTAAATCATTAATTATTACACCTGATTTTAAAATCCCTATCGAATATAAATTTAATTTCGTCTCTAGACGACACACTTGCCTCCCTAGGAGCAAGACCCCAATAGAAATTCCAGTTACTATTAAAAATGGTGATATATATTTATTACCCACTCAATTGCCAAATGGGTTACTAATTCCAGAAGGAATTTATACTAGTTCGGAACATTACATTAAAACCAATGTAATTAATTATTCTCCAAGAATAAAAGAATTTCTAATAGAAGCTCCCTTGCATTGCAAAGCTTTGGAAGAGCATGGAGATGTACATGAAGTTAACTTCTGTCATTCCACACAGTCTAACGAGGACATAACTAATCTCATTAGAACTGAACACCTGAACGGTGAAGAAAAACATGCTATCTTGAAATTAGTAAAGGAATATGAACATATTTTCCAGAAAAGTGAAACATCACTAAGTTTCACAAATCAGATCAAACACGATATAAAATTAAAAAACGACACGCCAATATTTACTAAAACATATAGATACCCGTTCATTCATAAAAAAGAAGTGGAAGAACAGGTATCCAAAATGCTTACACAAGGAATAATTAGACCTTCCTTCTCCCCCTGGAGCTCTCCAGTGTGGATAGTACCTAAAAAGGCTGACGCCTCAGGTAAAGTAAAATGGCGTATGGTAATTGATTACCGCAAATTAAATGAACAAACTATAGGAGATAAATATCCAATTCCTAATATATCCGACATACTAGATAAGCTAGGTAAATGTCAATATTTTACTACGCTAGACTTGGCATCTGGATTTCACCAGATAGAAGTGAATCCATTGGACCAAAGTAAAACAGCGTTCAATGTAGAATTCGGGCATTACGAATTCATCCGAATGCCCTTCGGTTTAAAAAATGCTCCTAGTACATTCCAGAGAGTCATGGATAATGTACTCGGGAACCTTCAGGGTACCACATGTCTATGTTACATGGACGATATAATAATATTCTCGGTAAGTTTACAGGAACATATAGAAAACCTCTCGAAAGTCTTCAATAGACTAGGAGAAGCCAACTTAAAAATACAACTCGATAAATCTGAGTTCCTTCATCAAGAGGTGGGCTTCCTGGGACATGTAGTAACACCCAAGGGAGTAAAACCAAACCCCGAGAAAATCAAGGCCGTAAAGAACTTCCCGATACCAAAAACAGAAAAGCAAATCAAGAGTTTTCTTGGTTTACTAGGTTATTACCGGAAGTTTATACCAAACTTTGCACAATTAACTAAACCAATGACTAAATATTTACGAAAGATAGAAAAACTTAACGTTAATGATCCTGAATATATTAAAAGCTTCGAAAAATCAAAACAAGTATTATGTGAAGAACCCATACTCCAATATCCAGATTTCTCACAACAATTTACGTTGACTACAGATGCTAGCAATTATGCGCTGGGCGCCGTTCTGTCACAAGGACCAAAGGGATCCGATCTACCTGTTTGTTATGCAAGCAGAACATTATCTACAACTGAACAAAATTACTCCACCATCGAAAAGGAGCTACTTGCCATAGTATGGGCAGTAAAGTATTTCAGGCCATACCTTTTTGGCAGACAATTCAAAATTGTCACTGACCATAAGCCACTTACCTGGCTATTCTCACTTAAGGAACCTAATTCCAAACTAGTCCGATGGCGACTAAAATTGGAAGAATACGATTACGAGATCGTATATAAAAAGGGTATCCTAAATTCTAATGCCGATGCATTATCTAGAATCGAAGTAAATAATTCAGAAACATCATCTGATGACACTACAAATATGCTATCCACTAATCAAACACCTATCCCTGTCACTCAAAATAGTATAAATACATTTAAAAGGCAATTAATCATCAAAATATCAAATGTGAACGAACCCATTGTCAAGAAGCAAATTTTATTCAAAGATAAGTTAAGAATATCAGTCTGGTTACCAGAAAATAACAGAGGATTAGAGACAAGAATTAAAGATTGCATACGATCAGCTACAGGTAGGCAACAAAAAGACGTAACATGTATATACACATACGATGAGTCCACATTTGAACTCGTTAAACAAGTATATCTTAAGATGATAAATCTGAAACCTAGATCTACAGAACCAAGAGTCAGGTTAGTTAGATCTAAATCATTCTTGATAGACATAGAAGATCCAGTAGAACAGGATCAGAAAATACGACAGGTCCATGAATTAAATGAACACAGAGGAATGAATGAAAATTATGAGCAAATAAAAATGACTCATTACTTTCCACATTTAAAAAGCAAAATACAAACATACATATCCAAATGCGAAACATGTCTCAAAACCAAATATGACAGACAACCCCCTCAGATACAATTATCCTTAACGGAGACCCCCAAAAAACCACTGCAAATCATACATGCAGATATATTCCTTATAAATGGCAATACCTTTATCACCATTATAGATAAATTTTCTAAATTCGGAGCTGCATATCCTATACCTCAGAAAAGTGGTATTCACATACAACAAGGAATAAAACAATTCATAGCATCCCATGGCATTCCTATGAAATTAGTAACAGATAATGAATTATATGTGCCAAATGAAATAAAAAAATTGGTATCTAAGTATAATATAGAACACCACGTTACAACCCCATATAATTCTACAGGAAATTCTCCAGTAGAACGTTTTCATTCCACTTTAACAGAATTATGTACTATCATACAACTAAATAATCCTAATAATCCAATGATTGATACAATGCAATCCGCAATCATAGCATACAACAATTCTGTACATAGTGCCACTAAGATGACACCTTTTGCACTCCTCAACGGACATTATTATCCTCATACCCCAGAGTTTGGTACCGAGTTAGAATACGCTGTACAGAAAAAAGAAATGTATGACACCATATACAATAATATACATGAGAAAGTATTAGTACAGAAAAACAAATTAATAAATAAATTAAATAAAAATAGGAAACCGAATATTGACATTCCTGTTAATGCAACAGCATTTGTTAAAAGATTACGTAGAGGTAAAACTACTCCAAAATTCTGCAAAGTAATAATTCAAAAGAAAATGAAAGGACCTATATATCTAACTAATAAAGGCAAAGCACATGTAAATAAAATTAAAAATCCCTTACAGGTTGCAAAGCAGCCAAGGACAGAACCTGAAAATAACCAGACTACAGGACAACAAAGGGATCATTCCCACACCTCAAGGTCAAGTGTTCATCTAGGAAACCCATAAAAAGCTAATACACGTCATACCACTACAACAATATCAAGACACTATTAACCTGTCTAGACATATGCTAGAAAGAATATTAGGAGCCATAGATAAAGATAACAAAGTACTGTTAGACAATAAATTCCTAATTATATCCGCTAAAATAGATATGGCTCAACACAAATTAAATAATATCTTGCCTAGAAGACTAAAACGAGGACTCATTAATGGTTTAGGAACTATAATTAAAGACATAACGGGAAATTTAGACGTCAATGACTTAAAGGACATCCAAAATGCTTTAGAACAAATACAGAACGGACAGAACGAAATCATACAAAATAATAATAAACAAATCAAGATTAACGAACAGTTAGCTACTAGAATAGAGAATCAAAATAAAAATTTTCAGAATAATCTTAATGTTATCAATAACACACTTAATAAATTAGTAAGTAAAATAAATGGATATACAGCTTTTATAATAATGGACTCTCAGTTATATAAATTAGAACATATTTCTTCAGAACTTAACGATCAGTTGGACAATTTACTAGACATTGTAGCTTTTTCTAGAAATCGTCTAATTTCCAGGCATTTATTAAATGAAGAAGAATTAAAATTTATTATCGAAACAATGGACCAAAATCATGTCACTATTCCACATGAATTAGCCATATTGAATTTATTGGAAGTCAAAGGAATCATTAATCATGATAATTTACTTATATATATCATTAACATACCCATTTTTAACCCAATGACCTTTCAATTATACCAAATAACTGCCATTAACATGCAAAATAAAATCCTTTATCCTAAACCTCCAAACCATTTAATCCTAAATAATTATCAGTATATGGAATATAATCCAAACCAATGTCAAACTATCTACGGAGTATACTATTGCCAACAAACCAGTATATTGCCAAACCGAAACACTTGTATACCAGCTATAATAACACAACAAAAAGCTGTATGTAATCATACAATTATAACTATGGAAGATCAAATAATACAATTGGACGAAAAATCATTATTCATATCACCAAAATCTGGAACGACAATAGAATTTAACTCTAATTGCACTAGAGATACTAATAAAATCGATACTGAAACCATCTTCGAATATTCCGGTTGCTACATTCAAATAAATGGGAAAACATACAATAACGCCAACAATGTGACGTTCAAGTATCAACTCAGCCAGCTTCCTTGGAATGAAATGGAAATACAGGAAACTATACCCAACATAAATATTCATGAAATTAATAATTGGACTTTGGATAATTTAAAGGAACTCCAAGAAAAACATCAGATACACCAATATCATCATGCTACGCAATATTCTTTACTAACTATTATATGTATCATAATCATAATAATTTACCTTATATATAAATACAGACCTACATGGATACGTAAACTTCATCAAAGTGTACGTCCCAATCTTGATGGGGAGAAGTTACAAACCTCCAGAAGCGTCGCTTTTACCCGAACATCGGCCGACGACGTCATCATACAACAAACATACAATGTAGAGCCAAAACACAACAAAGTAAATGCTATATTATAAAGGAAGCATAAATTATGGTAGACTAAACAAAATCATAAAGATCATATATTAAATTGCACACCGCACCAACGCAATAATACAAAGATGAGCATTTATGCACAAAATGCATAAAGGCACATATATTATATATATAATTTTTATCTTAATGTAAACATTGAAATATGTATAAAAACTAAAAGAAAAATCCAATAGATTAGATTTATATTCAGAAATTCAAACTAAAAACATTATATTAAGTTTATACTAAATAAATAAAGATACGTATGAATCTTAAGAGATTCATACGTTTATAAAAAATAAATTAATTAAGGTACGGAGTACTTAATTCCATGCTACCCGCAATACATACACAGTCAGATCCGGTATCGATCAAAAATCTGTGGAGACATCCGAATTCCACAATCAAAATGTCTAATCTCCAGCTACTATCGTCACTACCCTTAGGATTATAAATAATAATATTTCCTATTGTAAATTCCGTTGATTGAAGTTCCGCTTCTTCGATACTTTCGGTTTCGATCATATTTGCCCTCTTCTGACCCACATTTGATTTAAATCCTGAAACAGCTGGTTGTGCTGCTTTCATCACCTTTTTATTTGCGTTAAAGCACGCTACTGCATAATGCCCCCTCTTGCCACAGGATAAACAATTTACCCTAAACGCAGGACATTTTACCCTCTCATGCGGCGTCTTAAAGCAAAACATACATTTTTGCTGATTTCTATGCGTGCGCTCGAAAAAAAATTCCCATGTTTTGAATTTTCGGTCACTGCCCTTATCGATTTTTCTTTATCTTCAAATATTACTTGTGTTTGTTGTTTCTGTAGTTCAGCCGTTCGCGTAATTTCAATTGCTTCTATCAAAGTGAGGTTAGTTTTTAACTGCATGACCTCACTAACACGTCGATCGTTCACCCCGACTACAATTCTATCACGAATTAACTCTTCTTTTAAGATGTTGTATTCACATCCTTCCGCTATGGAATGCAACTCCCCGATGAACTCCTCTACAGTTTCGCCTTGGTACTGTATTCTTGTATTAAATTTATATCGCTCAAATATTATATTTTTCGTAGGTTTAAAATAAGCGTCAAATTTCTCAAATGCTTTTTCCAATGTAACAGGTTGTTCACTAAACTGCAATGCTATTTCTTCACTTTTTGATCCCATTACATAGAACAATATATCGATTTTTTCTTTATCATCTTTCTTTGTTACACCACTTACTGTCATATATCTTTGGAACCGTTTTTTCCAAGTGGGCCATGCCTCAAATTTGTCAAATGTAAAATTATCCGGCGCCTGAATATTTTGCATATTTTTGTTACGTGAAAACTTTACTGTTTATGCTACTTCAAATAAAACTGCCACTAACAAAGTGACATTAAACAAAAATTTTTAACACAATTTTTGAGAGTTCCTGAACCAAAGGCGGCAAAATCGAATACAAATTATTCTGTTTTATTCGAATCGGTTTTCGATGCATCCGTGGAAAATGAAATTATCCCAAAATCATTTGAATTCAAAGTGAAAATAGAAGAACAGATAAACTTTAGTGAAACGGGACTCCGTAATTTCTCTTTGAATAGAGATAAGAGAGTAGCGCAATATGTTCCCCGATATATGTAAATAGCTCAGTTCAGGCAGAACTAAAAGAAACAGGTCACTTAAACTGGGAAAATTCGGTCCATTTCAAAAAAGCTACTGAACCAAAACCATCTGCTCATTAACAATCGAGATTCTGAACTTAACATAGAAAATCTTTGTTTGTTTTATAATTCGGCCTCTAAACGAACTCATTTTGTAATTTAGGATTTCTTGCCATCTTCGTGACCGAATATAATAATAAAAGTATTAAATAAATGTTCGGTTGACTGACAGAATGTCTTCAAAATTCCAAAGTCCTGATTAAATGTGTGTTAGAAAGGCGTAAAAAAGCAATTATGTTATTACATTTCATCTCGGTTGTGCGAGAAATATGTATTTTACTACCTGTTATTTGCACCATCAAAAAAGCAAACTCAAGCATAAATCATTTACTCGAGGCAAACAAGCTTGATGATATTGGAACCATCGTGCTATATGAGATTCATTTGATTTCCGATCCAAATCTAGGTTTACTCGAGCGTTGCTTTTATCAAAAATTCTGTACGGCTTCAAATTCAGATTGTTACGATGTCTGCCACTCTGTCGAATACTGAGTACCGAGTTACTTAAAAAATGGTTGAATGCGGAAATGTATCAGCTGTATTCTGAAAAAACGTAACTTTGTGATTTACGTTTTTTATGACAATTAAAAACGTGAATCGGAAAATTAACGTTATTTCTTATTCTGACCGATGAAAAACTGGGATGCGTTCAAAACTGGGACAAGCTGATAAAATGAAAGCGATTCGAGAAAAACTTAGCATGTTCGAAATGGATGAGAAGGAACAACAATTACGAAATCCCCCAGTCGACCTCGTTGCCCAGTTAGAAAAATCTTTACCTTGCGTTTATCTTATCATGCGGGATTTAAGACCGACGAACGCGACCTAATCGAAAATCATTTCAAAAAAGGTACCAAAAAAGATATTATTACTCAATGTACTTTAAGTTCCGGTATTAATTTACCAGTACGATAGGTTATCACACGCTCAACACTGTTTTGCCGCAATTTGATGAGCTCGCCTTCCAACAAGCAAATGATAGGAAAGGGGCTGGTTCTGTGTAAGCTTACTCCGATTTCATCGAAGGACGTATAAAAAGCGCCTTGCTTGAAAATTTTGCTTGAAAAGGCATACATACCTACAATGCCGGCAAATGCATGCCTTGTGTCTTTCATTACACCTAGGGATGGAAAAGTATTATTCTCAGAGTTACAAAAGCCGAGATAATATTTTGTACTCGAAACCGAATGCCATTTATAAACATATTAACTTCGTATTCAGTGGGATATCAAATACACCAAATTGATTGGCTATTGTAACCAAATGTTGGAAAAATTACCTTCATCTATGAAACGAGTCGGAAAACTAATCCAACAGAATCGTTTCTAAATTGTAAATATGTACACAAACGGTTCTATATAGCATTAGCCCTATACTATGTATTTATTAGCACTGTCTCGCAAAAATATAAATGCTCTCGAGGTTTATTACAAAGTCGACAACAAATGAATTAACATTCTTCAAACATTTTGCAAACGGGCAAATTTTAAGCGTGAGTCGCTCAATTCAAAAATCGATTCATTAATTTGATTCCAAAATTAACTGGCCAATTAACTTTTGCAGAAAAAACAAATACACTACTTAATTGGTACAATTAGGTGAAATAAAATCGATCTTCCCAAACAGTTTAGTAGAAAAACACGAGAACTAAAACCTTCAAAATTCTGTTTTGATATCAACCAAACACTTGTGCGTTTTTTTCCTAAACCAAATAAAAACGTTTTGCTATTATCAACTTTACACAACAATAACGGAGTAGAGCGTGAGTCTAATATAACTAATTCAATTTTGGATTATAACGTAACAAAAGGGGGACACCTTCTCTAAATTAGTGAGAACCTGTACATGCAAATGGAAAACTCAACGATGGCCGATGGTGTTATTTTTTTAACCTTACTGACCTCGCTGATGTTGCAGCTTTTATGTTTTGTATAAAAGCGCCAACCGCCCCTTTTTATGAAACTCGGAAAGCATCAGAAAGAAAATCATTTCTAAAAGAATTGGCTATGCAACTAGTGCAGGCCAACGTGTTGGAGCGGCTCTATAAAAAACTCGAAAGTTAAATAAAAATAAAGACAGGAATCGACTTAATAGGTTATAAAGCATTACCAATAAGGTGGGAATCAACAGGGGAAGAAGTGACGATTAAGACAGTTAGCAAACGACGATGATTTTACTAGACCCATAAATCATCTGATATGAAAACCAGAACAAGATGTCAATTTTGTAATGAGATATTTTGTCCCAACCACACCAAAATCATATGGATAGAATGCATAAAAAAACGGGAAATGGTTTCGGATGAAGAGGAAGTAGTATCAGATTACGCATCTGATTAAAACATAAATTTGACTAATTAAAATGTGATTTTCAGCGAATGCAACTTTTAACTTTTTTTATATGTTTTGAATCTTGAATGTAATTATGTATATTTGTAGAAAATAAAGAATTTTTATTTACTTTCCCTATGAAATATATGAAGATATCTATGGGGTCAGATTGACCCCTCTACACAGACAACGAGTGATAGTAAGCTATACAAAGAGTGAAGGTTAAATGTCGACAGTGCCTACGGCTACGACAAACAAAAATTTTGAGGGAATCGGATTTCTCAGAGGACTTTTTAATACCATTTTTTCGGGTTGGGTATTATTTGTTACAAAATTTATTAGATTACAATAAAAAATGTAAAAGAAACATTAAATAAATCAACAACGCAAAAATGTGATATATAAATATGTTATTCTCATAAATATGGAAATTTATGGTATAAAATATTACGTGAGGCTTAACTTTGTAGGCATCACCATGAAGTTTCCAATAGTCGTATTTTATAGTATGATGATTGTTGGTGGAATTTATTTTAATGAAGCTAATCCCTGTTTGTGGCAATTCAAATATTCTGTATTTAAAACAACAAACTGGTTTGGTGTAATTTTTTATGCTTTCAGACCTAAATTGTGCTTTACGTTCTAGTTGCTTTCTATTATGTTCCCCATTCATTGCACCTACCAATTTATGAATGGACTGAATGTTACTAGCTTCAGTTTCCATTTTATCGAACCCTGCACAAGTATTTTTGTTTGTTGAGTTTTGTTTAGTCCAAAGATCCGTTTCTTAAAAATCCTTTTCTATTTGATGGTTGCTCGTGATTTTTATAGCGTCTCATTTATACGACAAATTAATATTACCAGTCTAACAATTGGTATAAATATCTCCAGTACACATTAAATAGGTACTAAACCTTAAAATACAATTTCTCAAATCGCCAACACCCTGCTTCAAAATTAGAAAAAAAAAATACAAAACAATATCAGAATTCCATTAAGCAATCAAAATCATATTTATTGACCTAAATAACATAATTGATTGACATAAAAATGAGCTGTCTTCGCGCACAAGTACTAATTGTGTGCTTACTTATTAGGAATGTCAACAACGGTCATAAATATGTGGTTGACCACCGATACATTTACACTATTCATACAAACGCATATCGATTAATAAAAATAATTTTCTAATCCATTTCTCTCCCATTTTGCTATTTTGATTACAGTTATAGCTTTAATTATTGGAACGGGTTTTGGTATAACCGCCGGTGCTCATCGATTATGGTCCCATAAATCATATAAAGCAACATGGCAATTACGAATGGTGCTTATATTCCTATTTACAATTGCTGGGCAACGTGACGCCTACACATGGGCACATGATCATCGTGTTCATCACAAGTATTCAGAAACGGATGCCGATCCACATGATGCACGCCGTGGATTTTGGTTTTCCCATGTTGGTTGGTTATTTTTAACGCCCCATCCAGAGGTTGTTGCCAAAAGGAAAATTATCGATTTGAGTGATTTGGAAGCAGATGAAATTGTTATGTTTCAAAAGAAGTGAGTATTACATAAATACTCATATAAGTTCGATGGAATACGGGAAGATAATTGTTTATGTTTTTATTTTACAGATTTTACATTCCACTATTTGCCTTATTTGTTATTGCATTCCCAGTTGGCATGCCTTATTATTTATGGAATGAAAGTCTATGGTTGGCATTCTGGACTGTGTTCGTCTGCCGATTTTGTATAGTGCTAAATATTGCATTTTTCGTGAATAGTGTGGCACATATGTATGGTGCAAGACCTTATGATAAGTATGTTGTGTGCGACGGCTAAAAATAAGGTTTGAATGGACACTAAATTTTTAGTGCATATTTCAGAAAAATTAGTCCAGCTGAAAGTTTACCGGTCGCAATTGCTGCATTCGGTGAGGGTTGGCATAACTACCATCATGTATTTCCATGGGACTACAAGACAAGTGAATTAGGCGATTACAAATACAATGTATCGACGTGTTTCATTGATACATTTGCCAAAATTGGATGGGCTTATGATCGTAAGTTAATTATTTTTTGTTGATGTCGAATTTTTTATTTTATTGATTTTCCGTCTTACGCAGTAATTCTTTTTTATTACCCCTAAATGTTGACTCCTTCATAGAATTTACATTAAGCAAAAAAAAATTAGAACAGTTTTTAGATGGATTTGTTGTAAATATTTTGTTTTGCATTTTTTTTTTTAGGTAAATCGGTATCTCCCGAAATGGTGGCACGACGTGCTGCTAAATGTGGAGACGGATCACACATTTGGGACCATGAGAATGCTCATAAAAATGCCGTCTGGGGTTTTGGTGATGTGGATATTCCGCATGAAGATATCGAGGAATTAAAAAATATGCGTGGTTAGAGACCACAAAATATGCGTTCACGACAAACAACAACAAATTAATTCATTAACGTCTTATATATTTTGCCGCCTATTTAACATAAAAAAAGAAATCATTATATTTTTGTAAAATATATACATACAAAACATAAATAAATAATTATAGTATATATTTTAATTATTATAATTATTATTATTAAAGCCATAAGAATTTATTTACAAAGGAAGAATTAGAACAGCAAAAACTACTTTTAAATAAATATCCCCGAATCAAACACAAATTTTTGTTATAAAACCTAAGATCTATTTATTTATAAATATAAACTAATATTATTTTATTATTACGAAACTTATTTAAAAAAACAAATTTTCTACTTAAGTTGTTTAATTTTTTAATAATTGTTACAAAAAGTTGTGTTATGCTTCCAAGTTTTGTTTAACACAAGTAAATTACATAAAGAATATACTTATTAAAAAATAACTTTGATGTTAATATTGATTGGAAAAAACCACTTTATCTGTATTTGTCTAAATCTAAAACTATAAAATGATCTTTTGTACATTGTTAGAGTGCAAAAGAAACGGAGATACAAACAACAGAAAAGAATACTATTTTTATTATTAAAATAAGCGATGAGGATGATCCAAAAAAAAAAAAAATTACAAATGAATCAAAATGATTTAAAAATATAAAAAAAGATCGAGTTTTATTTATTGAACCAACCACAATCTTACTTAACCATCCAGTAAAAAAGTGTATTAACATGCCAAAGCAAGGACCAGCTGCTTCCATTAACAGCAAATTGTAAATTACTTGAGAAATTTTCATTGAGGGGTTACATAGCGGACCAGTTTTTAGTGGTTCTGGGATGGCAACTCCCTAGCGTGCACACTTATGCGAAGCCCTCTAGCGGCTCGAGAATGGCAACTCCCTATCGAGCACAATTAGCCGAAGCCCGCTTTCGCTATTCGTTAGTGTGTTTTTTTGATTAATAACACATATATTTTTTATTGCTTTTTATAGTAATATGTACAAGTACTTTAGCTTTTAAACTTTTATTTTTATTTGGTTTACTAAAACAGAGAGGAGATACAATTTGCACCAAGAAACTCAAGTCGTAAGTAATGTTATTGTTTTTTTTCTCTGACTTCTCTTTTTTTTGAAAAAACAAAAACCCTTTTTTGTTGCTTGCTACGTTTTTTAGGAATCTAAACATGGTGCGAATATTTTGTACTTAATTATTCTTAAAGGTGCATTTTTATAATTTGACAATTTTACTTTCGATCGACGCCACAAATACTCCCCTCCCAGAGAGATCGCAGATCTATCGTACTTCACTCGAAGCGCATGGGAGTCCTGGACACACGACCTGACCTCGTAGTTTTAGTCGCAGATTTCGGCGAAAGATCGAAGCGAACCTGCTTGCAAACTTTTGACTCTACAGTAGGTAATTTAGATACGTCAGCCGAAATTGGAAGTTGTGTTTCGTGAGTCGGTACAGGTGGTCCAGTTTGTGTAGTCTGCGTGTCTTGGTTGTCCCTGTAACACGGTTTAAGTCGGTCGATGGAAATTTTGACATGTCTTCCATTCAAATCTAATGTGTAAAATTTTGATGTACGATCGATAACCAAAAACGGTCCTGTATATGGTGGTTGCAGTGATCTGCGTACTGCGTCAGTTCGTAAGAAAACGTGCGAGCAAGTAAGCAGATCTTTACTAATAAAAATTTTGTCCGTAGCATGTCGCGAAGCCGGTACAGGTCGAATATCGTCGAAGTGTCGTTTGATGTTCGTTACAAAGTCTGACTGTAAAATTTGATCATTCGTAGTTTCCAAAAAAGCTGCTGGAACTCGCGTCGTATGTCCGAAAACAAGCTCAGCTGGCGTAGCTTTCAGTTCGTCACTGTACGTTGTTCGTAGTCCAAGTAAGATTGCAGGAAGAACATTAGTCCAATCTGTTCGATTGTAGCACATAATGGCAGACTTAATTACACGGTGCCAACGCTCGATCATGCCATTACATTTTGGATTGTAACTAGTTGTTCTCCTTCGTTCAAAACCAAGTAAATTAGCCAGTTCGTGAAAAAGTTGTGATTCGAATTGCGTGCCTTGGTTTCCAATGAGAGTAGACAGCGAAAGCGACGGTCATCCAATGAGAGTAGACAGCGAAAGCGACGGTAGCAGCAGTTATATCCGGAACTGGAACCGCCTCGGGCCAGCGAGTGTATCTATCAATCAATGTGACGCAATACCGCTGATTATCAGAAACCGGTAACGGACAAATGATGTCGAGGTGAATATTTGAAAAGCGTTGAGAGGTTAATTTATACGTACTCAGTGGAGATTTAGTGTGTCGAGAGACTTTAGCCTTTTGGCAAGCTACACAGTTTTGAGCCATTTTCTGGACGTCTTTATTAATCGATGGCCAAATGATATTCTGCGTCAAAAGTTTAATGGAAGCTTTGACGCCAGGATGAGAAAGGTTATGAAACGCTTCGAAAACTTTTTTCCGAAAATTTAGCGGAATGAATGGCCTAGGTGTAGTAGTTGATACATCGCAATGAATTAAGGTTTTTGAATTGAACGCAACCGCAAATTTCTCGAATTTGAGAGCAGAGTTACTCCTTAAGATTTCATGAAGTTCTTCGTCATTGGTCTGAGCATCTGCGATGACCGCATAATCAATACTTTCGGGAATAGCAATTTGATTAATACGTGAGAGAGTATCTGCGACGACATTATCCATGCCTGAGATGTGCTGGATATCGGTCGTAAATTGACCAATGAAATCTAAGTGTCTAAATTGACGAGGAGATGCCTTTTCCGGATTCTGATTAAAAGCGTAGATCAATGGTTTATGATCGGTGTACAGCGTGAACGTACGACCTTCGAGGAGGTGGCGAAAGTGTTTGACGCCCGAGTAAGCCGCGAGAAGTTCACGATCATAAGCACTGTATCTTTTTTGCGTATCATTGAGACGTACTGAAAAAAATCCGAGTGGTTGCCAAGTATCTGAAATGCACTGCTGAACCACTGCTCCTAGCGCCGTATCGGAAGCGTCGACCATGATGGCCAGAGGTGCTGATGATGAAGGATGAATCAGTAAGGTAGCGTCCGTAAGTTTATTTTTGCAGTTATCGAACGCTTCTATAGCTGCTGTCGACCACTGTATTGGAACGCGACTGTTCTTTGTGTAACCTTTTAGGTAGTCGTTCAGTAATGCCTGGTCGGCAGCAGCACCAGGAATGAAGCGACGATAAAAGTTAATCATGCCTAAAAAGCGTTTAAGTTGTTTTACGGTCAGTGGTCGTTCGAAATTTTTGATGACTTGAACACGTTCATGCGATGGTAAGATACCTTGTCCAGTTACCAAGTGTCCTAAAAATGTAATTTTATGTTTTGCAAAAGTGCATTTGTCGAGGTTAACTACAAGTCCGTGTTTTTCTAATTTAGAGAAGATAATTTTAACGTGTCCAAGATGTTCGTCGTAATTTTTAGAGGCAATGAGCACGTCGTCCAAATACACAAAAGCGAAGTCAAGTCCTCGTAGGACTGAGTGCATAAGACGTTGGAACGACTGTGCTGCATTGCGAAGACCGAATGTCATTCTACAAAATTCAAAAAGTCCAAAAGGCGTCGAAATTGCTGTTTTTGGAATGTCCGTCGGTTCGATGGGAATTTGGTGGTAGGCCTGGACAAGGTCTATCGTTGAGAAAATAGAGCAGCCCTCGAGTCGTTGTGTAAAATCTTGGAGATGTGGAATTGGGTACCGATCCGGAATCGTGATCCGATTAAGTGCTCGGAAATCTCCACATGGTCTCCACTCTCCATCCTTTTTTAACACCAAATGTAAGGGACTCGACCAAGGGCTGCTACTAGGTCTGCAAATCCCGCGTTTCATCATGTTTTCGAATTCTGTCTTTGCGATGATGAATTTGTCTGGTGCCAGTCGTCGTGGTTTGCACGCAATCGGTGGTCCGTTCGTCTCTAGCTTGTGAGTCACGTTATGTTTTATATTGTCGATGTTGATGTTGCCGTAAATTACTGTCGGAAATTTTGAAATAACGTCGAACACTCCTGGGTCCATCACTGACCTGTCGATCCTTGATACAGCAGGAACATCGATGGAGGACAGCGCACCGTGTGAACACAAAGAGGTTAACGGATATATAAGCCTTTGTCTTTGTATATCCACGAGCAAACCGGTGTTCCTGAAAAAATCTGCGCCGATAATAGGCATCGACACGTCAGCAATGATAAACTCCCAGGAGAATTCGCGGCGCAGTCCGATGTCAAGCTTTAAAATTTTGGTTCCGTAAGCGTTTACTGTAGAGCCGTTAGCTGCAAACAACCCGAACGATGGGTCGACCCTCGGGTTCCGAACGAAGCGAGCCGGCAAGACTGAGACATCTGCGCCCGTATCTATTGAAAAATTCGTTTGCAGAAAAATTTCAAAAATTAAAAAGCGGCTGGATTTGGATAAGTCATTGCACTCCGCCAGTTGCGAATGACTTATTAATTTTTTGGCACATTATTATCGGAAGAACTAGACCTAGATAAAAATAGACACCCGGTTTTGCATTTATGCGCTTTAGCTCCGAAACGTTGATGATAATAACAAGTAAAATTATTTGCACCCGAATTTTGGTAATAAGAATTTCGAAAATTTGGTGAGTTTTGTCGTGAATTATTAGAACCGGATTGCGACCGAGACTTATAGTGACGATTAGAATTTGAATTTGATCGAGATCGAGAATTGTGTTGAAAAATTTCCGAAATTTCCGATAATAATGTTTTGCGAAATTCTGAAAATTGTTGATCGATCGAAAGATTAGAATTTACATTTGGGACAGAAGCAGGCGCCTCAAGGATATTAACCTGAGTCTGAGTCATCGTCTCATGCACATTGTCCGCTCGTTCCGCCAAGACCGCCAGGGAGACGTCATTTTCGAAAGGTGTGAGCACCATTTGAACTTGCTGCGGCAATCTTTTCATCCAAAATTGACGTAGGGTTGTATCGTTCAAATTGCTGCCAGCGTTCAATCGCATGTTGTTCAACAACTGCGACGGCTTCCTGTCTCCAAGTGTCAAGCCATGCATCAGATTGTTAAGCTTCGCCTTCTCTGACTCGCCGAGCACCCGGATCACTTCGGTTTTAAAGGTGGTGTAAGGATGTGTACCCTTCACGCTGGTAATCAAATACGCGAGAGTGTCATGTAGTCGTGCATCCAGCGCCCCCACCGCATGTGCGTACATCGTTGTTTCCACTGTAATACCCGCAACTAAAAACTGTTGCTCTAAAATTTCGAACCACACATTTGGATTTTGATTATGAAGTGGTTACGGAGGTTTAAAAGCCACTCGAGCAATTAACCCACCCGCAACAGAAGAATTTGAATTTAATTGCGTCATTTGTGACGTATTATTAATGCCGCCGGCTTTGGCAATTGCATCATTAATAACTTCTGCCAATTGCGCTGGGGACAACATAACAAGAGCAGAACCTGTTGCCGCATTGTCTGATGTTGATGCCTCATCATTGACGCTCGGTGGGAGAAGAGTACCTGTTATCGGGTCCATTACGAAAAATTTAGTGAAGGTAGTGCAGGAGAAAAATAATTTTTAATTTAAGACCGATATAAACATATATTTGCGAGATAATTAATTTGATGCGCGAGAGTATTAAAATATGCACCGATAAAAATAATTAAGTACTTACAGTTATTTAAATTTAGCAGAAAGCCGGTGCAGAGACTCGTTAAAAAAATGGAGTCACCAATTTTACTTTCGATCGACGCCACAAGTTTATAGGTTAAAATCCCGATAATCCAACTATTTGGTAAAGGTATAATGGTGAGAGCTAATAGAAAGGGATTTTCGATATGCGGTACTCGAGGATTGATTAATTCTTTTTTCCCAAACAACATCCGTAATGGCACTTGCCGGTACAGTGACTTTTAAGTGAATTTATGGTGGGTGGATGGTAATCTGAGTTGAGCTCACACCTCACCATAAATGTTGTTCTTCGTTACGACCGAAAATGGTCGTATCTATTTGATTTACGTTCAATATAAAAAAAAAAACACAAGATTTCGGATCGAATATATCAAAACAATAAAATCACTTTATTTACTTCAACTTTGTGATAAATTAATTACAAACTATTACAACTTTATTTATTTTATTTTAGTTAATTGGTTAAACGATTTTCTAAACGAATGCACCGCGTATGTTTTCTTTCTTGTTCCCCTCGTTAGTCCCTTTTTTTCATCATCATGATCATCAGTACGTTTTCTTTTATTTCGTAATAACGATAATAATGAGTACGTTTTGTACTACGATGACCATGAGTACGTTTTATAATATAATGACGAATCGTTTTGGTGGTGCTGCCACACTAACCCACGCCTAGTGAACGCTAGGAACGATTATCTATATCGAAGAGGTCGCCTGATATCGCGCCTCGATCTCGATGTTGTTGGTGGTTTTGCTTTCGGTGTTTCGTCCAAGTTGAACGTGACCCGTTTTTTTTTTCGACTTGGTTACCGGTTTCGACGTTTGGGGTTAGTGGTGTTGCGGGATCTGGAATAGGTTCGACGGTGTTATTATTGGAACTTTCGACCGACGGATTTACGTCGGACTGCCGATCGCCGTCCTCCCTATTCTCGGACTCATCGATTTCGATGAAGCATGGCTGTTTATTTAGAAACTACCTAGTGTGCCTACCGTGGGTCGGAGCTAGTCCACTAATTCTAAATAAATAGTTTAATTGAATGAGAAGCGATATGTTTACTGATTTTATAACTTCTGTCTTTATTATTAAAAATTTCCAGTTTATATATTATAATTTACTTCACTAAACGGAAGTATCAGATTTAACGTTATATACGTTTAATTTATATGGTTAATTACAAAATATAAGTATGTGCTGTATCGGCACATTTATATGTTTGTGTTTTACTCAACAAACAAAATTTAAGTAAATGCTATTTCAGCTTTTTGTCGCAATCGTTTCCTGTTACCAGCTGAATTGGTAACATATTCCCGGGGCCTAGTTGTTGCTGCCCGAAGGATTATCTACGGGCCTGGAAGTGGAGCTGCTGCAGCCGGAGTTGCTTTTCTGTACTTAACATATATGATGGCTGCTGCGATCATCAATATTCCTATAATAACATAAGATATTGTGTAGTGATGAACGTCATGCATGTTCACTTCGGTAGTTGATGCCCTTAGATTCCTTTGTTGATTTTGGATTGATTCTTCAATGGCTTCGATATCCGAGTTGAATTGTGAACTTCGATTTACTCTGACGGTATGATCTAACATTATTTTATCACTCAAATTAAACCGTGGTGTGAAAGAGAGTTCCAATTTGCTGTTAAATGCTCTATATCCTGCCAATGTGAATGTTTCTCCCTTCAACACACAGTTTGGATCTAGTGTTAGGATTCCCTCTCCTTGGATGAAGGTGGTTCTTGTTTCAATCGTTCCGCTGCCGCTTTCGCAAATCACATTATAAATAACCTTGGATTTGATTACAAAGATCCAGGCGTTATGACGGCGTAACGGAATCCATAACGAGGTAATGTTTATTCTGTGGATTTCACAACTAGCAGGCACGGCACTGGTCTGCTGGAAAAGATGCATCTCACAGCTACTTGTATCTGATTGATATGAATTCAGTGGTTGATGTATATCGCAAAGATATTCGTCATTGAGGTTGGTACAAGTATTCAGTTCTTCGGACGAGAGCTGCATAAATTTATTGTCCTGTATTGCAATCAATAAATAATCAGAAGATGGCTTGATGTATATGTAGTCTTCCTGATAAATCGTTGGGACTGCCATAGAGTGGTATATGTTATATCGAGTCCTCTGTACTAATGGAATTTTGATCTCGAATATGACTGTTGCCCCTATTTTTATGGTTTTGACGGTGGCTATTTTATAGATGGCGGCTATATTCTCACTTCGGTATGGCATATCCTGACTTGGTTTCACGTTAGGAATGATTTGTTTTACTTGCTCCTGAAGTTGGTGAGGAGTTAGGATCAGGGGATCGAGTGTGCCTTGATGGACTTCTGTGATGGTGTTGATTATGGCGGTTTGAAAGTTTCGTAGTTTCATCATCTCTAGCATTGTGTGTATAGCTAGATCGGTAAATTCTTCATGGAACAGGATGGTTGTTAGAATTTGATTATATGCTTCAAACTTCTGGGTAGTTTCCTCATGGGTGTGTTTCATAATGTTGATAGTTGATTCTAATATCGACATCTGGTTTTGTAATAATTCCTTGTGGTGCTGCTGGTTGGCATTTAATTTTTCTATGCTTTCCTTGTAAGTTTTTCCATCCCTTTGATCTAGCACCCCGAATAGTTCGTTGGCAATCGTACCTACAGAATCTAAAGGCGCCCTTCTTTTACGGGTGATTTTGTTTCCGCCTAAAGCGTTTAATACCTCGTTTTGCTCATTTAATTCGACGTGGAGTGATTTTATCTGTGAGAAAATGGCTTCACAGTACTTAAACGCATCAGTGTGTACTGGTTGTATAAGCGTTCTGTTCGAACATAAATTGTCTAGTTGACGAGCAGCGTTCTCAAGGTGGTTTAGTTCTGCCCAATAGGAAGTGAGATTATAGTAGGTTATAATCCTCCATTCTCCGTTGATTAGACATCCTTGCCCAATTTTATCAAGGTAGATCCCGGGATGGAAAGGGAATCTCGATATATTGTATCGTGTAGGTGTTTCTGCTGTTATTACTCCTAGTGCACAGATTATTGCAAGAGTGTGAAGTAGCAGCTTGGACTTGGTGCTTGCTCTTGTCACTCGTTTTTGTTGTTTTGCACTATCGTTGGCTTCAACTGTGTCTGTTTGGGTTTCTTCTGGCAAGGGTATCTTCTCGCATTGTTCATTGTCCTCAATTGGCAGGCGACTGATCTTAGTATTTGGCCTTTTGAGTAATCCTCCGTTGGTGTTCTTTACTGTCACTGTTCTCACCAAACCATCGTGACCACTATGTACCTCATGAATTCTTCCTAGAGGCCACTTTCCTGGAGGCAGATCATCATCCTTAATGAGTACTAGCTCTCCTTTCGCTATATTTGGTTCCGTTTTGTTCCATTTGCTTCGCTGCTGTAACATAGTAAATGGTTGATGTTTTGATTTAAATGGCTTGGTTCTGACATCGTTCGTAGTGGTTCACCTATCAGAAAATGTCCGGGTGTTAAAGTTGTAAAGTCATTTGGATCTGATGACAGTGGAAGAAGAGGCCGGGAGTTGAGACATGCTTCTATTTGACAAACTATTGTTGTCATCTCTTCAAATGTTAGCAGTTGTTCTCCAATTATTCTACGTAGATGATACTTGACGGACTTAACTGCAGCTTCCCATAGTCCACCCATGTGCGGTGCCCTTGGTGGTATATAATGCCATCGGGTGCCATCCCTTGAAAGCTGTTCTGCAAGCTTTTCGGGTAGTTGTTTCAATGCTGCGCTGAGATCATTCCTCATCAGTTTTGACGCCCCTATAAAGTTAGAGCCACAGTCGCTGTAGAGGTCCGAACAATTACCTCGACGTGCTGTGAAGCGTCTAAATGCCGCTAGAAAAGCTTCGGATGACAAGTTGCTTACTACTTCTAAGTGAACGGCCTTTAATGCAAAACAGACGAACACCGCTAAATATCCTTTATAGCTTTTGTTACCTCGTCCTGGCGCGCATCGGATCTGATAAGGCCCAGCATAATCTACTCCTGTGTGAGTGAATGGTCTGGTTGGAGTTACTCTTGCTGTTGGAAGATCTCCCATCAGTTGGTTCATAGTCCGTGCTTGATGTTTGTAGCAAACTACACATTTATTGATAAAAGTTTTTACTGCTAGTGGACCTTTTATTATCCAGTACTTCTGGCGAATGAATGCAAGCGTGAGGGATTTGCTCCCGTGCAGCGTCATCTTGTGTGCGTAGTCTATCAGCAGCGTTGTGAAATGACCCTTATGAGGAATAATTATTGGATGTTGAATGTCGAAACTCACTCTGGCGTTAGACAGCCTTCCGCCCACTCGTAATAATCCGTCGATGCCGATTTTCGGATTAAGGGTAAGAAGTTTTGATTCGCTTTGTTTTCCATAGTGTTTGTCCAACGTTCCTAAGCACGCCCCTTGTATTACCTTTAAGGCTAAACTCAAACTGTCGTTAAGTTCTTTGGTTGTCAGAAAGCTTGATGACGATTTAGCTGTTCTTTTCATAAACCTAAGAACATAAGCGATACTCCTTATTGCTTTTGTGAACGATGAACATCTTTCTATCAGCTTCAATATGACGTTCTCACCTTCGATTGTAGTAGTGAATGCGCATACTTCGTCCATGGATTCCTCTGTAGTTTCTTCAATTTGTGGTTGTAAGGCATATTCGAAGGAGTCTCTGAGCCAGATTGGTCCGTTCCACCAGAGAGAGTGATCTATTAAGCTGGTAGGGTTCAATCCTCTCGATGCACAATCAGCTGGATTTTGTTCGGATTTTACGTAGCCCCATTGTAGCGGAGATAATACGGATTGGACTTCCACTATCATGTTCGCTATGAATGTTTTAAATCTATTAGGTTTCCCTTTAATCCATGCTAACGTTATCATTGAATCGGTCCATGCAAATGTTTTTATATCCGGTTCTTGTAATGCTTGTTTAGTTTTCTTGACTAATTTTGACAGTAATACAGCTGCACACAATTCCAATCTAGGGATGGTTAATTTGGATTTTAACTGTGCAACCTTTGTTTTCGCAGTGACTAAAACTACTTTGCCTTGGTTGTTTGCAATCTTGGATTTGTAGTAAACTACTGCTGCATATGCGTTTTCTGATGCATCGCAGAACCCGTGTAATTCGCCTGTGTTGTCTCTGTTGTGACTTAACCATCTTTGTAACTTTACTTTTTCTAACGTCTGCAATTGGGTAGCATAGCAAATCCATTTTGTTTCTAATTCAGTGGGCAGTTGTGCGTCCCAATCAATTCCTAATAGCCATAGTTGTTGCATAATTATTTTTGCTTTTACTATAACCGGTGCCAGCCACCCTATGGGGTCAAAAAGTTTGGAAGTTTCGGACAGCACTCTTCTCTTGGTTATAGGTGCTTCGATATTTAGTGGTTTGATTTTAAATTGGAAAATATCTTCTGTAGGATTCCATAAGATACCGAGGGTTTTAATAGTTTCCCCTATTTCGATTGTGTGGTTGTTTTTATTTCGATACTCAGTATCTATGTTTTCTAGTATCTTCTGGTTGTTGCTACTCAATTTTCTCAGATTAAAGTTTCCTTGTCTCAAACATTTGTCTAATTGTTCTTGAATTGTGATAGTTTCTTTGATCGTGCTCGCTCCTGACAATATATCGTCTACGAGTACATAAAAATCTTCAGTAGCTGCTCTTTTTGCTGCTGGGTATTGGTCGCCATCATCTTGAGCTAGTTGGTGTAGCACTCTTGTGGCTAGATATATGGCCGAGGCTGTTCCGTTCGTGACTGTTTTCAGCTTGTTTGTTGTGATTGCACCTTTGTCGTTTCTCCATAGTATCAACTGGTAGTTTTGATCGTGTGGACGGATCGTTTTGATCGTGTGGAAGGCAGTTAATTCGAACTAGGAAGTTAAACGAAAAACTAAAATATCCGATCGTTACCCTTTATCGAATATAACGGATATTCTGGATAAATTAGCCAAATGTACCTATTTTACCACTTTGGATCTTGCATCAGGCTTCTATCAAATTGAAATCAGTCCAAAGGATATCCCAAAAGTGCGCGTGCCATACCGGATTAAATAATGCACGCAGTGCAAATTCCAACACGTTATGGACAATGTATTAGGAGAATTGCAAGGCAAAACTTGTCTTTGTTATATACCTATAATATGTACCTATATAATAAATTTAAAACAAGTATTGCAAAAATTGGGGCAAGCAAATTTTAAAGTCAAACTCGATAAGATCGTGTTACTATATAAAGAAATTCGATTTATTTGGTCATCTTGTAACATCACAAGGTGTAAGACCAAATCCCGATAAAATCATCGCAATAAAGAAATGTCCAATACCTGCTACCGAAAAACAAATGAAAAGTTTTTTGAGCTTATTAGTGTGACTGAACGTGACTGAATGTTTTAAGCCGTGCCAAACTTTGTTGTTCAATATACAAACTTAGAAAAACCCTTCATCGTAACGACAGATGCTAGCAATACTTTCAACCCTATCTTTCCGGTCATAAGTTTACTATTGTAACCGACCACAAGCCATTAATCTGGCTATTTTCGCTAAAGGTACCGAATTCAAAATTAGTCAGATGGCAACTTAGGCTCAAGATCGTCTCACTATAAGCTGATAACTTAGCCGTAAGTTCGTTGACCATTACCGTATAGCCGGTGTTTTTATGAAATAGACAAATAAGAGCCGTCTTCCACTCTACTAGGATTTCTTACCTAGAATAAATTATTGATTCAGCTGTCTTGTAATTTTTCATCTGCGATATTACGTTACGCACTTCAACAAATGAAGGAGGCGGAGGTAGTGTCATCTAGGCGTTATTTAATTTCGGGTTCAAGCAAGAGAGGTTGTTGCTCGGAAGGTGGTGTCTGTCTATTTAGATGTGATGAGAAATAGTTCCGCCACACTTCGAGGAGAATTTAATGAATCAGGTTAACCATTTGACCGAGGATTTTGGATGTTGCATACCCGTTGCTTATACCATTCCCGTTTCTTCCGCCTTCCTAGCCGATTGAAGATTCTTGTCCTTTGCGATACATTTCGTTTTCTTGCGCGGTCTTTCTTCCTGAATAGCACCAAAACAATCATCAATCAAACCAGAGATTTTTAGGCCTGGATTAATTTTGGCCTACGGTAGAGTTTGAAACATCGGTTACCGCCAACTAGACTTCCAACAGGCGTACGACAGCATTAAGAGGAATACATTATGGAACGTGTCGTCCTACCTGGGCATACCATTAAAATTGGTTTCAATGTGCCAACTTTTAACGGATCGCTCAATATGTAAGGTGCTAATATAAGGCAAAATTTCGGATGCCTTCGAAATAACATCTGGAGTACGGCAAGGAGACCCAATTGTTCAAACCCTCTTCAACCTATCATTGGAGTAAGTCATTCGTCTCAGCTGCCTGCATTATAAACCAACCCAGCTATTAGCAAACGCTGACCATATTTGCATTCTGGGTCGCAACATCATCTCTCTGAAATAGGTTATTCTTCCATTGGAATTACCAGCTCATCAAATAGGCCTTAAAAAATAGGCAGACGCGTGGAGATTTCATTTCAGGAGATAAACAATATGAAATGGTGGTTGAAAACTTCGTTTCTGTGAATATTTTTTCTAGGATCGCAGCAGGCTACCGAACATTTTATGGCAATATCAAAATATTTAAACCAAAAATAAAACTGGACATCTAGTTATCACCTTTGGTTGCAAGTCTTGGACACTGACGGTACAAAACATCCAGAAAGTTGCTGTAATTGAGCGTAAGTAAGAGGACCCACGTACAGAATGCGAATGAATCACGAGATCAGAAATGATTTCGATAAAGTTGACATCATCGGATTCATAAATTCGTCAAGACTAATAGGGCTCACACACGATACAACTTGTTGTACAACTTGGTTGGGTTGTATGACAAGTTGTACCGTTTATGGCGAAGTTGTACAACCGATTTTAATTTCGTAAAACAGTCTGCACGAAATCAAACTGTTTTGATTTTTTTGGGGGCGGAGCTACGTGTTGATTAAACTGGTTGTATTGTGTGTGGTGAAGTTTAACAACTAAGTGTCAAAAATCTTGCCAGTTTGATGCCAGACGTATATAATTAAAAGTGATTGAGTGTTTTACCATTTGGATTGAAAAAATAGTGAAAATGGGGATTATAAATTCCGAAAATTGTTGGAATTTTTTTGATAAATTTAAAGAGCTACCGGTATTGTGGCAATTAAAAAATGAAAACTATAAAAACGAAAACTATCGAAATAATGCGTGGAAAGTTTTATTGGAGGTTTTTCAATTAATTGAAAAGGATGCTACAATTGAGCAACTAAAACGCAAAGATGCCAATATAAGGTCATGCTATCGACGAGAGTTGAAGAAGAAAAATGTAAGTGAGAAATCTGGAGCAGGGGGTGAAGACATTTATATTCCATCTTTGTGGTATTTTAACTTTCTTGATTTTTTTAAAAGATCAAGAGACGTCCGTTCCAGGAATATCGACTAAAATCGACACGGATGACGAGAGTTTTGATATTTCCGTAAGTTTAGCTGTTTAGTATAGTATTTACAATAAATATATTGTTTATTGTTTTTTATAATTAGGACGAGCATGTTTTAGGGAAAAGGCAGCGCCAAAGAAAAAACCCTTCAAATAAAAAAGAATTTATGCAGAAAGCAGTAGACTATTTGGATGAAGTTAAAAAAGACCGTGGCATAAAATTAAAAAACCTTAAATAACTTTTTTTATGATAATATGTATTTATTTAACTCAACGTATTAATTGTTATTTGTTTCATTAATACTTTTTAAAGTTTCACGAAAACTTTCTCTCACAGATTTAGCCAAGTGACTAGAATTTCTTAATGAGCATGGCTGCATATTGAAGAATGTGTCTTGTTCATGAGTGGATGGCTGGATATGACTTTCTCTACTGGATACTTGCTGTCGCCTCAAATAATTATGCAAATAGCAACATATCAAAACGATTGTAGTAGCTTTTTTCAGGACTCAAATTGATAGTTGTAAGGAGCAGCCGAAAACGAGATGCTAATATGCCAAATGCATTCTCCACCTTTACTCTGGATGAACTAAGTGTACGGTTGAAAAATATTTCATCATTCGTCAAATTGTCGGGAGCATATGGCTTCATTAAGTCCAGCCGCAAAGCAGACGCATCATCTCCGACTATTACGTATGGCAGGGGCCGCATGCCGGCTAAAAGTGGAGATGGTATTGGTAAACTAAGCTGTTTTTTCTCAAATTTATCAAAAAATTTTGAATTTGAAAAAACTCCACCGTCTGAGATTCGACCATTTGTTCCAACATCAACCATTAGAAACTCGCTATCCGCATTTACTAATGCCATAAGAACCTCACTGAATGTTTTTTTATAATTAAAATAAAAGGAGCCGGAATTTGCAGGTTTCTTTATTTGTACGTGCAATGCATTGTGGGAATCCTATGACCGCCTGTAAAATTTATCAGCTTCAATTTTCCACGCTTCCGCAGTTCTCGGAAGCCGTAAGTTCTTATGAATATAAAATTTTTACATTAAATATTATATATTTTGAAATCGAAACCTACCCGTATATATTGTTTCAACATATAGTTTATGGCTTAACATGTTTCAACCACGATTTCTCCAATAGATTGCGGCGACACAGCAAAGGAAAATTTTAGGTTTTCAAATGAATTCCCTGTGGCCAAAAATCGTAGAGTGATTGCAAGACGGGTCTCTGCAGCAATGGCATCGCGCATAAAAGTGAATTTTTTTCTAATAAGAGGTGTGACTTTTGTTAAAAGTTCTCTAAAAGTCTCTTGGCTCATACGCATATAATTTAAATATTCAAATGCTTCTGTCTCTTCTAGTTTTTTCAACAACTTTTCATTAGAAAATGTTGCTTTTTTTGTAGCCATTTTTTCGACCATTTCCTTTTTTTACGCCTGCCTCTATTTTCGCCCTCTTGAGAACACTCAGTAATTATTATTAATGACAATACAATGTCTGCCATCACGTCTTTTTAAACTCGAAATATTTTTTATAGGTCTGCACGGCGCGACACCACATAGAATAAAGTTGTACAACAAATTTTGGCAATTTGTTGTCTCGTTTGTGGCAAACGTACAACCAAGTTGTATAACATCGTGTGTGGGCCCTATAAGAAGGCTTATGCACGTGGTTCTTTCACGAAACCGTATCAATAAACAGGCCTTGGAGACGGCACTAACGAAAGTAGGACCCCGTGGGAGACCACCTACCTGTTGGATTGACGACGTTGAAAGGGACCTAAATACACTCGGTCATCGCGTCTAGCGTTTTCTTGCGGTGGATCGAATTATTTGGAGGAGCGGATTGAAATATTTTGAGAATTATTTTGAGGCGGCCAAATCCCTTTATGGGATGTAGCGCCAGCGGAAGACGAAGAAGACTTAGGCTTAAAGAATTTGATTACGACATTGTATGTATATAAATAAAGGTTTCCAAAACACTAATGCTGATACATCATCTCGCGTTCAAATCGAAGAAAATATTAACAATATCGAACTTTACAATAATGATGAAAGTTCAGAAGAAGATACTAGATTATCTCTTCCCGAAAACTTAATAGCCGAAACGAAGAATAGTATAAATTGTTTTAATCCAAAACTAATAATAAACATATCGGAAAAATACCCAGAAATTCTCGAAAAAACCGAGACACTCGTCGAAAATAAAAGAAGGACAAATCTTCCACAAAGATGTAAAAGAATATATACTACTAATAAAGGATTCGAATAACATTTAGAACCATTCAGACTATAATACAAAGAAAAGAACGAAAAACAAACCCTATAGAACAAATATCGTTAGATCACTTCAATTCATAACGGATATTCAAAATGAAGCCTCCCAAAATGACGAAATACGCTAAACTCATGCACAGAGTTCAAGCTACGTTATCATACAACAATTTTATCCATTCGACAACCCAGCTCACACCATTCGAACTCTTAAAAGAACATTACGTCAAAGAACAATTAGACTTTAATTCCGAACTATGTATAATCATTTCCAACTACAAACAACTGATGAGAGCAAATTTTTTCGTTTATTTGAATGCTCTAGAATGCGGCAAAGCAACGATTAGCGGTATATTTAGTCCTTCAAATATTATGATGTATACCCCAATATTAGCACTAAGGCTTGAAAGGCTTCAAACGGTTTTCTCATTAGTGGCCAATCATATTTTGTGAATCACCACTAACACACCCATAAAACTCATATAAATTCAATTGAAATATACACACATGCTAAACAAAGTATAATGTAAATGTTAACTTGGCAAATTTTCTTAACGTTGTACCTAGATTAACATATTTTTGCATTCAGTAAGGTAATTTAATGACCTGCAGTGAATAAAAAACGTTTTTGGTAAGCCATTCACTGAGGAAATTTAAATTGTAAATTCAATTCAATTCCCCTTTTATGTGATTCCTTTCCAATATCACAAGTATTTAATCATATATGTACATACGAGTATGTACGTATTTATCAAATTATTAATTAATTCGTAGAAATATATTGCAACTCGTTATTTTATTTATAGTGTACGTTTCTTTGTAGGCTGTCTCCCTAAACTTTCTTAAACAAAGTATAGGAAGCGTGAAAATTTAACAACTTAACATTTTAACAGAAATTGTCATCATAAGTAAAGAGCAACCAAAACTTATTTCTGTGTAATCGTTTAGATCTTTGATACCTTTTAATATTGATGTAACAATGCAATGTATGGCAAGGTTCTGAATTATTACTGGGACTTACAGTTAGATTTATTTATTTATCTAATAATTTGAATTTGCTAAATTATAATTAAATATGTACATAATATTTAAAATTTAAAAATTGGAAAAAATAAGAAGTACTCAAGTAAGACTACTACAAACTGTTCTGTTTTAATTTAAAATATGTATAGGTTAATAAATTCAGGTTTGTCGCACAAATATGTGTGCTGTGTATAGGTAGCGATATTCATTAATTTAATTAAAATATTTTAATTAAGTGTTAATTTACATATTTATACATAAAAAAAAAAAAAATTAAATTAGTTTCACAAAATTTGGGGTTGAAAATAGGGCACATTTGCTATTCGAATGTCAGTTTATGTACAGACTTACGAGTGTCACATTGATTGCTCGTTTACTTCACAGTCGAATCAAACCTTGAAGTGTGCAAACGTATAATAACAGTTTTTTTTTTTTTGGATTTCATTTGGGATTACACCTTTGGGTAGGTGATTATACAAATTAAAAAGTTATTAAGTGATTTTAGTTAAAAATATTTATTAATAGTGTTTTTAAAATAAATTAAGACAAAAAATTCTGTGGAAAAACTTCATATGGTTTAAAGCTTTAACATTTATTCATATTTTATCGAATTTCAAAATCGTTTTGAGCGATTTATCCACTGCAAAACGTGAAGAAAAATCGGGTTTAGTTTTTTTGATATAATTCTAAAATTATTGCTTTGTTTTCGTTAAAATCTTCTGGTGGACAATTTTCAATTTAAACAATTCTAAAAAAAAAATTAATTGGCTGAGAAAATGAAAATTTAAGAAACTAGTATTGTATAGTACATTAGGTCAATAACCTGTTGATTTTAACGAAAACAAAGCATTAATTTTGGAATTATACCGAGAAAAGCCAAATCCGATTTTTCTTTACGTTTTTCAGTGGATAAAGTACTTTAGCCTAAAGTTTAATAAGGTCGAAATTTCTGAATAGTTTCAAAATTCAAAATTTCAGTTCGTTAATTATTTCGTAAGACCTTCTTTCAACCTTTAATTCTCAACATTTTGATTTATTTGATTGTTTATTGAACTTTGAATTATGAATTTAATGTGATCTAACAGATTTTAAATATGGTTATTTTGTATTCAACAATCAAATTGTGATTTTCTTCCCGAAAGTTTCGAAATAAACTTAGTTCTTGGATCATTGAGTAAGTTTATAAATTTATAATTCCTAATTCTAAATCCGCCAAAAATTTTGAAAATTTGAAAGAGATTTGTAAACCTTGAGATTAGTGAAGTTAATCAAGTCAATTCGTCAATTTTCAGCAAAACCAAATTGCGCTTTTATTTAACGATACATACAGATTTGAACAATTTCGTGTATTTAAATAAAATTATTTAGCACAGCTAAATTGAAGAAATTTAGGAATTACAAATATTGCCCAATTTTTTAACTTGCTGTCAAATTTTCAAATAGATATATTTAAAACTTAAATTTTTAAGTGTTGGCTTTTCTAAACTATAATAACCGCATAGATGCTAATTTACTATACCTTCCAAAATTTCTTTAACATTTTCCAACCGAACATTAAAATTTTAAATACGAAATATCCAATTAAAAAATTTTCCTTATGAATTAATCTTTTAAAAATTTAAGTTTCCAATTTTACGTTGTTGATATCGAGTTAAAAATTTCCAAAGTAGGAAAATATCTCAATTTCCCAAGATTTGATCTCCGAAAACCGTTAAATTTTATAAAATTTTTACGAAAAATGAGAATTGAAAGGTGTCAATTTTTCCTATTAGGTTCTTAGATAAGATGTTATTATATTGGGATCGTAAATTTTGAGCTTAAAATATATTTCAAATTTGAGAAAATTTTTTTAATTGAAAATTTAAATAAAATTAAAAAAATTTCCAATACTCAATATTTGAAATTTTTGAACACCTATAGATTATATCAATAGATTTAAAGTTTGAGTTTGGTAAATACCAAGATTCGTTAAATCTGAATAAAAGTCCTCTTAAAATATTCCTAAAGTTTTCTGAATACTATTTTCACAAGCAACATAAATTCTTAAAATTTCAATATTTATTTCCCAATCGCAATGAAATTTTAAATTTGAATTACTACTGAATTACAAATTTCGACCAATTTTTTCACTTACTGTTAATCCTTCAAATATATATTTTTAAAACTTAAATCGGCTTTTCTAAACTATAATTATCGCATAGATGCTAATTTACTATACCTTTCAAAATTTCCTAAATTTTCAAATTCTCCGAATTTTATCTTAATTCCTAAGATTCAAGTTATTTAACATTTTCCAACTGACCGAACATTAAAATTTTAAATTCGAAATTTTCATTAAAAAAACTGCAATTTTTTAAATTTTTTATTTAGATTTTTTGTAATTTCATAATTTCCAATTTTACGTTATTGATGTCCAATTATAAATTTCAGTAGAAAAAAGTTAAATATTTCCAAAGTTGTAAAGCCTCTCAAATTCCCAAAATTTAAAAATTGACCTTCCAAATAATTGATCTCCGTAAATCGTTAAATTTTATAAAATTCGGGTTTCTAAAATTTATTTATTTTTAATTTATCCGTACCAAATTTTTAAAAAAATTTAAAATGAAAAGGTTCCAAATTTCACCTTTAGATTTTTAGTTTAGATTATTATATTGGAATCGTAAATTTTGAGCTTAAAACACATATTCAATTTTATTATTTGTAAGTTAAATCTCAAAATTTTCGAATATTGATGAAGGTTTTATAATTGAAAATTTGCTTAAAGAACTTCTAAAATTTTGAATTGTAAATCTGGAATACCTGATTCTCTCAAACTAATTAAACATAATATTTTTTTTTTCGAATCCTTACGACATCGTAAAAATCAGAAATCGAAAAATTTCATAAAATTATATTAAAGAATACTTTTCAAAACCTACTTTCAACCATCAATTTTTGATGATGCCAATTATTAAACCTTACATCAATTCTAAATTCGAAAATTTAAGAATTTAACTTATAAATAACAAAATTTATACTTTAAGCTCAAAATTAATTTATTTTAAATCTGTACTCTCAATTCCTCTCCTGAGCAACAATAAAAACATTCTCCCAAATTTTCTGATAAATTTCCAATTCAGCAATTTTTCAATTCCAACACTAACATAAAAATAGTTGGAAGTTTATTTCAAGTCAAATTAGTATGATCAAATACGGGACAATAAATTAAAATTCCATCCCATATTTTATCTCTCTAAGCTAAATGGAGAGCAAATACTAATAATAAACGGCCCAGTTTATACTCAATTGAATGTTTTTTCTTTTTTTTTCCCCCTTCCAGAACAACAAGCCATATTGAAACACTGGGTGTACGTGTAATCCATAATCCATAACATCTGCCAAAAAATGGTTATCGAGACGGGGTCAAGCACCCAAACCATTACCGAAGA
This sequence comes from Tipula vernalis, assembly GCA_958295665.1. NCBI lineage: Eukaryota > Metazoa > Arthropoda > Insecta > Diptera > Tipulidae > Tipula > Tipula vernalis. The sequence goes on along the minus strand of OY282558.1, from coordinate 402,090,358 downwards.
AAATATAAAATCGGCTGAAGAGATCATCCACCCAAAAGATCGAAAACGGGAAGCAAGTTGGCCCGCTGTTCTATTTTTCATTCATCTAAATATTTTAGGATTGTACGGAATTCTTATTTTATTCACACAAACCTCATTCACAACCATAGTATTTTGTAAGTAAATAACCCTGGTATAGATAGATACAGCTAATAGCACATCAATCATAATCGAATTCTTATTCTAGCACTATTTTTGACATTTATCGGTAGTCTCGGTGTTACTGTTGGTTCTCATCGATTATGGACACACAGAACATATACTGCATCACCTGGATTAAGGTTATTTTTAATGTTATGCCAGACCATGGCGGGCCAAGTAAGTGTTATTCATTGAAAATGTAAAATTAATTCTAAAATCTAACCTACTTTGAACTGCATACTTCCTGTGCACATACAAAATAAATTACGTATTTTCATTGTATCGAATAAATTATCGAATTTACATTTTTTTATAGGGTACAATATACAATTGGGTGCGATTACATCGTCTACATCATTTAAAATTTAAAACACCCGATGATCCCTTCTACAGTGATAAAGATTTCCTCAATGCACAGGTTTTCGCCCAAATTAGAAGTTTAAGTCCGCGACAAGAGAAACTTCTCGAAAGTATTGATATGAGTGATATTGAAGAAGATAAAATTGTTATGTTCCAAAAGAAGTGAGTTTGGTGTTGACTCCAAATTGGACAAGCGACTTAATTATACATATGATTTACGTGTAAACATTTAGGCGCATTTTTTTTTAATCGTTCACATTTTTATTTTTTGTAGATTCTATTGGATTTTATATGTCATTTTCTTTGTACTGCTTCCAATTAACGCTCCACTAGAATATTGGAATGATACCGTACAAGCTGCAGTATTTGTTGCATTCTCATTACGATACATGATTGTTATTAATATGGCATGGCTCGTAAATTCGGCTCACTTTATTTGGGGTTTAACAAAAGATTTTAAATATTCTGAGTCGAATATGATTTTCTTGGTGACAAAATCATATTGGCCACAATACCATTATTTACTGCCATGGGATTATCAAAGCGGTGAATATGGATCATATGGTGAGTTCAAATGCTTTTATCTTTATGTTGAATGTTTAAATATTTTGTTTTATAATTAAATTCGTTGACGCAGCCTTCGATTATAAAATATAAACGCATTGTCGGTGATAAAAAAATTAAAAAAAAATATTTATGAGATAATTTTTGTTCATTCATCTTTTATGGTTGTCGTATTGATTAATTAATTTTTTATCGTTTTCTTAACCATACACATACTTAAAAGTACATCTTTAAATTGGATAAAAAGGAGCAAAACAGTCAAGTACTTACAGATTTTTTTATAGTCAACAATTCGAGACATATATCTGGAAACGTATCTAAATTTCTCCAAATTAGACGATTATTAACACTTTGATTTCAGATAAGAGTTTTAGGTCGTAGCAACAGATACATTTTATCGTTTTAAAAGACAGCATTTTTGTTTATATTGCATAATTATTTTATGAGTTTTGCTTGTGAAACGCATAAAATCTTAATGATAAATTGTTTTAAAATATTTTTAATAGTATTTTTGCATAGAGATTAGGCAACACAAGTTTTATTAACGACTGAAAATTTTAAAAACATTCGTTTAGTTAAATTTATGTATAAAATAAAATATAATTCTGCAAAACAGTGTTCGAGAAGATTCTAAAAATTTATAGAATGTATCTTAATGAAACTGACATATTCAAAATTGTAACTTAGTTTAAAATTTCATATTTGAAGTTTCGCGAGATTCAACCGCGACCCAATAGTGCTAATCCCATTTCGTTACAGGTGTATTACACTATTAAAGCAGACCAATTCCCTATTTCTGAGCAACCTTGATAGAAAAGAAGTTGGGCGCTATTTCAGATTAAACTATAGCTTCCAAACCACCTATTCAAACTATAAGGAACAGAAGTAGTATCGATGGCAATCTAAAACAAACTTTCAAACAATTCATTGTTCTCCCATCAATATTACAAAGTATGATTACAAAGGTTACTAACATCTGGAAGAAGTACGTGATGCAATTTAAAACAAAAATACTGTCGCATTACCCGTAATTAGATGTTTTCACCTAATTTGGTTGGAAATTAAGCTCAGATAGTAATTCAAAGTAGATTTCAAATTTGCCAATTAGACTGGTGAAAATGTGAAAATAAAACGTCAATGTAAAATCATTAAATGCACCTGCACGAATCTTTTGGCCTTTAGAACATTTAAAGGACAAATTAGCAAATCGACAACTAAAATTCATGATGACCTCGTTGAATAGAATACAATTCCGGATGCTTATTAAAACCTGAAATCTAAATTAAAAGTTATCAAACAACAACAGAATATTAATAATTAAAATTTAATTCCCATATTCCAACCGGCAACCGATTATGTTACCCTGAGAAACCGCCAAGTTTTTCTCGAAAATAATTGTTGGGATGTGGCAGTACTGATTGTAGGGTTGTGAAGTGATAACACTGATAAGTGGTGAATACGAAAAATAGTTCTAGGTAGGCATAGAGAGAAAACAGTAGACGACGGCCTTCCTAATAAAAAATCCGGAAGTTTAATTGAATAATCCATTGATCGATAAATCAAGGAATAGAACAATAATGACATTGATACTATGTTCAATTTTATTTGTCACAATTAAAAATTTAAAATGGTACAACACGCTCAGTTCATAAATATAAACTAAAAATTTTCAATAATAAATTTTATTCTCAAAAATAATAATTTGGTTACGATTGATTAGCGTGTGGCATGAAAAAATGCAAGTCAGAAGCAATAACCGCTTCGGCAGAACAATATGTCTGCAAATTGTTAGGAAATTCTTTTGAACTTCATTACCCTTAAGGAATTAAAAACTGAAAATCTCGCATTAGTAATCAGAAATAAAAAATTAAACTTTTTATTAAAAATGCTACCATACAGTCAAAGATAGGATTATTGAATAAACGATAATATAGTTTTGATTAACTAGTTCCATAAAAAAATATAAAGTCGATTGTGAAAATCTTTAAATTAAAAATTCGATAAAGCAATAAACAACAAGTTGATCATACATATATATCATGTTTACAATCTGCAATCTTAATTCAAAGCTTTTTCTAATATTTTATGCCACATGTTTGACCCGGGGTATAACAAAAAAAGGCATAACGTATTTTTCTATAAATTAACATAATCATATAGAGGTAACATTGAGATAGCTCGAAGAATTATCTGGGTTATTGAGCAAATATATAAGTGTGCAGATTTGTAGTCCATTAAAAAAGTTGCTAAAATTGCTTGCCAATATTGAATATGGGGAGTTAAACATTTGATTATTGGACCTTGATGCATTTCACTTTCTTTATTAACATTAATAGCTGATTATAGTGACAGTAATTTCATTGGCGGGTTGCTTCGTTTTTGGGTGGGGCCAACAAGCCAATAGACATTTTACTGTTAAGTTAATTGGTTCGCGAGTAGAAACATATACAAATAGAACATGTACAAACATGGTGATTTGAAAGCACATTAGCGTGCAACCAGGTCAAAACATTCGAATTGAATTATTCCTCGCTTGATGTAAATACGTACAATGGGGGACGACTTAAAACTGATTTACACTCAATGATTTTTTGCAAATGCAATATTAGGATTTCTTTTCACATAAAACCAAATATTTACGAAAAATGTCCAAAACTTTTACGTAAGTAAAAGTATTTTTTTGACGGATGGCATTCTTTGGTAAGATCAAAGTGATTCAGTATATATTATCCCCCTAAAAAACAAAGACTCACGGCGCGAGTAAACTGAAAAAAAAACCGATGGTAACTTTAATATACACTGCCCGTAGTCATGAAATTCACCGTATAAAATCGCTGGTGCCACAATATCAACTTTTTCACCAAATCTATGTAAGGAAATTTATCATTTATTATTTAACAGAACTTACCATATGTATTAAATTTATTAGCTTGTCTATATGGTTTGTACTGCTCGATATTTATTTAATCTGTAATACCACACGTTAAGTTCCTCGCCCATCTCAAACCATTCATTCGTTCAATAGAAGACTTTTCTTTGTGAAACTTTGATGTTCCAAAATTGATTGAACATGACTCTCATTCAAATATACAACAAAACACGAAGTTATTTTAGCGGTGCTTACTCATTCTTCCAAGTCCTGATATTTTTCATTATCTAACATCTTCTAATTAACCAATTATATTTATTCTATTTTCTTTATAATATTTATTCTATTTATACAAAGAGCAATTAATTAAAATTTATATTTAGCAAAAACACAAAAATTGTCCCTTTTCGGTTGTTCTTGTTCAACTGTTTGACATTTAAGAATATTTGGTTGAATTCAAATAATTTGAAATATAGCATTTATTAAGGTCGCTTATCAATTTGAAAAGTAGGAAAAAACTAAATAATTGTCGAAATATACTATAAAATACATTTTTCTAATAGTTGATGGTCTTAACAACTAATTAATTAATTAAATTAATCATAAATATTAGAATTAATTACAAATTTCGTTCTTTTATGTGTAAAATTATTAAGCAAATGATTAAATTGAAAACGAACCTTAATAATTGCTCAATATTAGTATTTTAAAATGGAAGTATTGCTTGCAACCTATTTTACAAAGTGAAACAGTTGAAATCTAAAATACATAGATGTCATTGTGTTTTACATCATGTTGTTGTCTCGAGTTGTGCGGAAAATGTGGAAATGTAGTGTTTCAATTTAATTATTTAAGGTAATTAAATTTTTTATTTAAATTAAATATTTCAAAACGCTTTGAGTTCATAGTCGTGTTTATATTTCTTTGTCATTCGTTAATATTATATTCTACAATTTATAATCATGTTCATCCTTGTTTTGACCATGTCGGTTGCTACATAATCAAACAAAAAAGTTTCTCTGTTAAGATGGATTATTGTGAGTACATTCTGCGGCAAATAAATTAATTGCAATATTTATTATTTGCAAAATGCCGTTCTCGAACGTTACACGATTTGAATTTAAAGGTTTGAAGCTCAAACATTTCGCGTCACATCAATGTTTCCAACATTTTTTTTTTGTCCAGAAGAACATGGCTGTACAACATGGCTATTGTGAAATTCTCCTGAGGCATGATTTCGGTTCGACAACTTCCAGTAACGGTGTTAGCTCGAGCATGTCCAGCAACAAGTTCGCATCAATTCATAACGGTACTTCAGTTGATTTTTCAGCTGAGCGTGACCTCGAACGAGGCGATTGTTTTGCCATTCGATTATTACAAGGTAGTTAACAATTTCTTTACGGCTCTCGATTTTCCCCGGCAGCCATTTAAAGCTATTGTTGTGAAGCACGGATTTGAAATAAATAGCGACTCCGACGTTGAACTCCTTCCGGTTGGCCCCATGATGATCGTTGAACTGTTCTTCTATTCGTGAGTTACATATACCATCTCGTTCTACAGTAGGCTAGAGCAGATGCAACTCCATCTTCATTTCATGTCTTATCATTTGTTTGTATGGCGACTTCATTCCTTGTGCATACGAAAGCGTGTATCGGTACCATAAAAAATACACTCTTCTGCCAACAAAAGTAACACAAGGAGGAATATTACTTAATACTCCGGGAAATACTCCGCTGCCCCTCCTGATTCGGCTCCTTTTTTCTCACCAACCATGTTTGAAGAGATCAACGACTTCTTTCAGAACACGATACATTGCAGTTTCAGACTGAATTGTTGCGAACTTGACATAAAATCAGTGTACGCAAAACTCTTCATACTGATGTATTTAGGGGCAGAGTAAACAGGAATCCTCCTTTGAACCCACAAACTGCTAGACCATAGAAATAACGATGAAACATTTTAAGCTCGAACACTAGCGCAAGGCCTTCTCGCTGGTTCTGCGCATAGTTCTTTTCGGGCGTTCCGAACCATCTTCGAATTTCTGCAGCAGTATCGCCCCATTCCGTTACTCGAGGCATTGGCAGCGACAATGATTTATTTCGTTGGGTTGTAATGCGTCAGCGCAGATCTGGTGCCAGAACATGTTCAAGTTTAACGAATGATTCCTCACACGCGATGGCCATTCGTACGTATAGGCAACGTCACCCCGTAACAATTCGTCCAATGAGACTCGGCAAGCCTTTTACTCCTTTGATAAACTTGCCATGATATCTTACTCATGGTTCCCAGAAAAAAGCGCATTGAGATATCCATTGGTACCGGCAATTACTGGATTACCTCGATCTTGGCTTTGTCGGGGCGCAACCCATTAGCGTCGATGTTGTGGCCCAAGTAGCTGACCGAATTCTGTCCGAAAGAACATTTTGCGAGCTTAAGAGTGAACTCGTAGTCCTTGATATGCTGCAACTATGTGAATTCTCCCTAGCATCGTGCCAAAATGTCAGCGGATGTGGGCAGTGGGTTCTCGTTCGAATCAAGCACGGCGTTGTGCCCTATCGAATAGTCGGCTTACTTGGAAGTACCTCCTTTTTCCTGTCTGACAGCAATAATAGACGCTGCTGAGAGGTCGGCTTCACCACTGGTTTCGGTTTTACTGACACTTTCATCTAGTTACACAACCCCAACATACCAAATATTTTGCACCCTCGTGAATGCACATCGAAAAGCTTCAACGGCTCCATCCAATCGCTTCCTTAAACATCCAAATCTGAGTTTGCAACGTAGACCTCTCTGATGCCTTGCCGGTTGTACTTGAAAAGGATACTGTATCCTCAGAGTGAATGCTATTGCAGACTGCTATTAACGGCACATCGAAAAGCTTCAACAGCTTCGTCCAATCGCTGCCATAAACACAAATCTTAGTTAACTCTCCGATGGCCTATCGGTCGTACAATTTCAGTTTTGCCTGGAAACTACCTTTTATATCCATCCGATCACCAGATGCGCTGACCGCTTGTTCTGATGCTATGTCGAACTACAGTTTAACTATACGATTATTGATTGACGGAATAACGAATTTGCATGCCAACTGTGACCAAGTGAATTTCAAAACTTCGTCTATGCTTGCGGTCCTCTCGACATGCTCGTTTCGCTTTAGCGAGAGCTGCTTACCGCCAATATTCATTCGTATGTCCGGACATATTGTACGTTTAACATTCCTTTTCCACAGAAGTCGCCACATAAGAGATACGAGTATTTCGCAGTCAGGTCATTGTTACGATTTAGTCCATTTCTGTGGAAGGAGGACGCCCTAGGTTCTGTTCAACTTATTATTTTTTTCGTTTGTTTTCTGTTTTTCTCATTGCACAACGTTATATAAAATAATGTGATTGTACATAGCTAAGGGAATTAGGATAAAACTCTTTGGAGTATAATTAACGTTTTTCCACATCTAGCTAAATTAAAAAATTTGGTTCAACGAATTGAATTTTCTTTTATACCGAAAGTACCACTTTGGTGTTTTATCACGACAAAATATTTTTACTTCATATCGCTTTGGGATTTAAAATTTGTTAGGCGGTGCGGTCGAAGGAGATTAAAATAACTTTAATTTTAATTTTGTAATTTAGCGAAAGAAAAATAATTATGTTACTGACCAACACTGTTCTAGGGACGTGAACTCAAAAAACGAAGAAATTTTTATTTTACAAATAACTTAATATAAATCACTTAGTAACTATTATTTCATAATTAAATTCATGATTGTTGAGATATAGCCCAATGGCTAGTCCCAGAAATTAAAATTATTTACATAAATATTTGCTATAGTGGTGTTGTTCCTTTCCATATCCTATGCAGACGTCTTACTGCCATCGGTATGTCCAGCACACAGCATATCTCTATATTTTCATGCTGTAGGAGATGTGAATCATGCTTGAGAGCATAATCCGGAAATAACCTCATCCATGTATTCTATCTTTAAGTCTCGGTGGAGGTCTTCATTTCTAATATACCAAGGGGCATTGACAATGTCTGTGTCATCTTGACATTTATTTCGGAAACTCCTCTTTAGCTTGTACTCCAATCCTCTATGCCAAGACCTGTCATTCTATATGAACTTGGTCTATAATCGAGAGTGGTTTTCTTTGAAAGCAAACCGATGGGCAGGAATAAGATTTGTATCCACAAGTATGGGCTTTATTCTCTTCAGAAGCAGTTTTTCAAATATCTTCGAAATGGTTATGGTTTTTGTTTCGCTTTAAGATCTTTACTACTGCTACCTTCCATTGCCTTGGAACGTATCCTAGTTAATTTTGTGTCCAGTTATTAAGTCTTATCCAGGAGTTTTCTCATGTTTCGATGTTATATTTTCTTCCATCATCATTCCTGAAGGATGTCATAGAAATTGTTTGTCTCTTAAGTACTTTCGTTACTTTCCATAAGGAGTATTCAGAGTCTTTTTGGCCAGTGAGTGAAGACAAATATAGTATGTACTTATCCGGTTCCAATTAGTATCCTTATTAGAGAGCCTTGCAGGGATTTCTGTTTTAATTTTCGTTTCACTGACTATCAAAACAATAGGAGAGTGATCCAAACTAAGCCCTTCATTGTTTTCCATACGAATATAGTTATCAGGTGATAGTTATCTTGGTGAGCCACCAATTTACATATTTTTCCTGTCTCGAACAGCTTTCTTCCTTTTACTGTGTTAACTCTGGGACCACAATAGATGTTTTTTGCACTGAAGTCACCACCAATGATTTTGTTAAACAGTTTTTCATAGTATTTCCTTTTCAAGTTATGTCGTGGTGGGCAGTATATTGCTGTTATGCCCATTTACGTTTCTTATTACTATTCTAAGCGTTTGTAACATTATTTTGTATTTTCTAGTCGCTTTAGGTAACCATGATGTCAGGTTTTTCAATTAATCAAGATCAAAAATAAGTTTATTTATCTCAGACTGCTCATCAATTTTCTTATTTAGAGCCACTATGCGGTTCAAGGAATGTCTTGAAATTTGGCCGTCATTGTTACCTTTTGTTTTTGACTCCAGACCTTGAGTAAATTGTTGAATAGATTCTTTTCCGCGCCGTCCCTTCTGGTGAATAAACGTTTCTCGCAAGTTTTGGTCCGCGAGTAGTATTTTATTTTCCACTTACTCTTCGGTGAATCGGTGTGGGCATCTTTATATACGCTACCTGGTGATATACCTGATAGAATGGGCAACCAACCAGTTTCGAGAACCTTAACTTATAATAGGTAGTTTAACTTATATGAATGATTTCATCCTATTTTGAATTTCGTTTGCAAATTTTTGTATCTGAAAAAATTTGAACGTCAAATTTCGTCGATAATTATAAAATTAAAAATGTTTGAAACCGAATAGCTAATTCCTTTTATTTTAGAACTTCGACCTAAGGGAATTTACCCTAAAACGAAAAGAAAAATCGAATTTAGTTTTTTCGATACACATACTTCCAAAATTATTGTTTTGTTTTCGTTAAAATTTCTTGCTTCTTGATCGAATGTGCCATACAATACTATTTTCAATTTAAAATATTGGAAAAAAATTGTTAATTGGCTCAGGAAATGAAAATTTAAATTTTTCGTCCGAAAAAATTATTTAGAACCGAAAAAATTTAATTTTCATTTTCTCAGCCAATTAAAATTTTTTTTGAATTTTTTAAATTGAAAATAGCATTGTATGGTACATCCGGTCAAGAAGCAGAAGTTTTTAACGAAAGCAAAGCAATAATTTTGGAATTATATCGAAAAAACGAAATCCGATTTTTCTTTTCGTTTTTCAGTGGGTAAAGAGCTTTAGCCTAGATTTCCTTTTATTTTAGGCCAAAACTCCGAAGCTTAAAACTATAACAGGCAAAATGCCAGTTTACTATAACTATGAAGTCAGTCTCTATTTAATTGTTGATTAAATTGTTTTATTAAATCGTAGTCGTTTGATTAAATCGTCGTCAATGGTTGTAAGTTGGTGGTTTGGCGCATATTGGAGGGGGGACCAAAATTGAGTAGATAATTCTACCAGCTCCCTAACCTTCCAGTAGGGTGCGCATCACGTGAGCTGTTCTGGTTTTGTCATTAGACAGCTGCGTGGTGGGTACAATTGTGTAAGGGGCCACCTGTTCACAATTCGCAAGTGTACGTACTGCCTCCTCGCGGCAACCACTGGTAACTAAGCCCATTTGGCACATTTTTGGCCATTTGGCACAGGCTAAAGTATGGCGCTAAAGGAGAAAACCTTGAATGGCTGATAGGTTAGTCAGTTCAAAATATGCGTACTCTGGATACCAGGCAGCCTCCAGTTTTATTTAGCCTTCCTGTAGTAAAGCTGGGTAATCTACAGGCGATTTGCAATTCCCAGCAACTCGTAAGAGTAAAAGCAAACGGAATACGGGGCAGGAGTAGGAATATACGGGAGTGGGACAATCCTCTCGAGGTCCTTGGGCTACAATACTACCGTCTTTCTAGCGGAACTACATGCTGTAGTAAACATCTAGGAGGGAGAGCAATAAGCCCAGATAGTATATGTATATCACGTACCGGGAGGCAGTATTGTCAAGTTCACATTGACTGGACCGATAACTAAGCAGGGTCCAGCACAATAGATCTTTTAGGTCGCAGTGCGAAGTGGCTGATCGCCCGCATGGCCCTCCAATAATAATAATAATAATGGTTGTAAGTTACAAATGGAAAACCGGGTTATACTTAGGCCTAATTTTCGATTTCCGGTTAAGTTGAAACTTAAGAGCCCGAATTTTCATTATTTTCGAAGGTGTGAAATGTTAGAATTTAAAAGATAAAATGTTGCCAATTAAAACGGGAGAAGGGGCTAATTATAAACTTTAGGTTATGCTGTTTAATCCAAATCTTAAACTTTTAAGTTTTAAGAAAATGGAATTTTCAACATGTAAATATTTCTTAGTTCGACCTAGTAATTTTGAAATTTAGAAGTTTTAAAATTGTAGAATAATATTTTCAGATCTGGAATTTATCAAATTTCGAGTGTAGAACACAGAATTTGAGCATATTTTGAAATTTGTAAATTTCCAATAAAAGTAAAATAGGGAGAAAAACGTTTCATGCGAGCAGCGTACATATTTCGAGACTCAATAAAACTCAAGAACAGCGTGAAATTCATATATCTGAAATTAGTTCAGCAAACTCATTTAGTCGTCCAAAGAACAGAACGTCTAGAAGATGAACGACCACATTCTGCTCGGAATAGAGCACCGTGTCAAAATGTGTTTGGATTCAGGTTTGCGTTATCATACAAACCGGAAATGGATTTTGATAAGAAGGATACAGGAGGCACCTGGACTTTGTTGTGCTGTTGGTAAAGTGGTACTTTCAGGACTCGCGGAACTGCCAGAACCAATCAGAAATCTAATTCTCGGATTACATCCACTTACCAAACATTTTGTCGACAACACAAGAAGGTATGCTCTGTTCCAAATGACTTCCTTTCTTGCTAAAGAAGTAATAGAATGCAATTTCATGCCTAATTTTTAAGTTCAAGGACATATCTACAATCTACCATTATATTGGAAGTTTGCTCCCAACTATTGATAACAATCCTCAGTTTCTGCAAATTTATTTTGTGTTGAAAGCTGATCAATTATCACTTCGCTCTAACACTCTAACACTATACGAAACCTTAAACGAGATTAGATGGCATTACTTCAAAAATGATCGCAAGAAAACAATTATTACATCCAAAGTCTTAAATATAATGTTGAAAATAGATCCAGAGGAGGAACAGATTATTTTTGTTCATTTAATGTTCCTACTACAAACGAAGTGGCTGTATTTCTGGTAGACGTGAATAAGGGACCAAGAGACATCGTTCTGCACTACCGAGACGGACAGTTAAAACGTACCTTTGAGCTGCAGCGCTCCTGCGATCCGCACCAGTATCCCTTTATCTTTATTAGAGGAGAAGACGGCTACCATCTAACCATAACGCAACAAGATAATTCAAACTGAGCTCAAACCAAAACGGTCTCTTGCATGCAACATTATTCGTACAGGCTCATGGCTAGAGCAAATAATATTAATTAAATACATTTGTTCATGAATTTGTTAAACCATTATGATACCGGAGAGATTAAATTTTATACGTCAAAACCAAAAAAACTACGTTCTGTCGATTACATATCTTTGCGAGATGCAATGAAGCAGGATGCTAACGGGAATGCCTTCAAAATATGTAGAACGTTATCCTACCGTCGTCGTTTACCGACTCACTATGTTACATGCAAGAAAGGACGCAGGACGCTATATCGTATGTACTTAACTACGGAGGTCTAGATTTGTTTGTGACATTCACGTGTAACCCGGATAAAATTGGCCGGAAATAAAAAATGAACTAATAGTATGTTGAAAAAGCTACTCCAAGTTGAAAAAGCTTGAAAAAGAATATAAATCTATTTCTCTTGTATGACATAAAGCGCGTTTTTTTATTCGCTCCGGATAGCTGCTATCGAGAGCCATCATTTTCATACGTCTAAATTTAAATTTGTCGCGCTATTTATTGGTAAACTAAATTTATTTAACATCAAACTATCATTTTTAATCCAATTGTTTAACAAAAACTTCATATAAAAAATATTTGGCTCTACCTATTTATACGGAGCGCTATCGGGAGCCATTTTTTATATGACGGCTCTCGATAGCAGCTATCCGGAGCGAATAAAAAAACGCCGTAATAGTGTGCAAAAACATGTTACATGGACCTTGCGGCGAGTAGAGCCGACAATTTATTCCCGAAACAGAAACTGATGGTTATTCCACACATAGGCGAAGGGCTCGTCAAGATGGAGGGCAAACTACCACACTAAGAGCACGTGGAAAACGGTGACAATAGACAAATGGGTTGTTCCACATTGCCCAATATTGCTGCGATGCCTCGGTGCTCATATAAATGTTGAAAATGACGATCACTGGAGAGATACCTTGCCAATGCCGCCGTCTTTCAGTCATCATATAAGTTAAGAAAATTATTCGCAATAATCTTGGTTTTCTGTCAACCAACACCACCCATCGTATTGTGGGAAACATTCGGGAAAATCCCATCTCCTTATGGGACGGGAAAGACATTTCTTATTAATATTTTATTATCTAAAGTTAGATGTGTAGGTAGTATAGGCGATTAGTTGAAGCTGCAGGACTGTCGGTGATACTGGCTGAACGTGCCGCTATTTTATTTTTATTTTTTGTTTTCATTATTTTTAAGTTGCTCCCGTTTTTGGTAAGCCTGTTATGAATGAGCTGATGCTCAAAACAGAGTGTACCGGATTAAGTAAGTAAAATAAAATAAATAAATAAATAAAATAAATAAAAATATGGCCCTAGCTGTTGTATAATTAGGTATTGCTGCCACACTCATCAGTGGTGATAGAACAGCACTTTTCTCTTCAACAAAAATCCGTCTGCTACATCAGAAAAAATGGTCCTCTCGGAAAAATATTACAAGAAACTATGTTTATAGTGTGGGATATATCGGATACCGGACCCCAAAAGATATTAAATCAAACAGGAAACTAATGTGACGTTTGTTTTTTGCTGGGGATTTCCGCCAGAATCTACCAGATATACCAAAAGGGACTCGGGCGGATATTGCATATTTCAAATCACCATCCATCTGAAATTTCGCAGAGAAATTGAGTTTGAGAACCAAAATGAAACCACAACTTGGTAGAGATAGTGCCGAATTCTCTCAGCAAGTATACTTCTAATCGGAGATGGAAATTTTCGAAATGTAAATTCTATCATCACAGTTGATCACCAAATAGGGACCGTAGTTACCACAGTAACAGAGTTGATTTTGGCAGTTTATCCGGGGGATAGAAAATATTTTGCAGAAATAATATCATTGGCTATACGAGAGCAATAATTTTGGAAAAATTCGACGGAGAAATATAATAATACCGAAGATGTAATGAATTATCCTTAAGAATTCTTGAAACTCCAATTATATTGCTGCACAAGATTGCGGATCAAAGCAATGCGATATAACATACTTGAAACCACGGAGAACTAGCATATACCGCGCATTCCTATGATCCCAGAAGGATACAGTTTACAATTAAAGTTTCTTTCGCAATCACAATCAACAAATCACAGGGTCAAATCATTAAATATGTGTATAAAGGTAAACCTTTAAAAACTAAAGCAAGCGGTTTCTTATTCACTGTAGATTCGGCACGCGTAGCTGCCGCAGGCTGCTAGTATACTGTAACATTATTAATAAAAACTAAAAGCTTAGAAACATTTGTTTACTCTATATTCTTTGTCCAAAGTTGATATAGGTTATGGCCTTTAGTGTGACTAAAGGCCATAATTTATATAACTAATCCGTAACTTGATTGTACTCGGGTGCTATCTTTTAATATGTATTATTATATTATATACTACTTTCTCCAAGATTTGAACTAGTAGTCATAAATCTACACATTCATACTAGTAGATACCGGATCGTTATATAATCCAATGTTAAATTAACGATAAAATTTAACCAAACAATAAATTATTTTTTATAGCGGTCATTCAACTGACATTTTGTTTAAGTTTCGCATTCTAAATATTAGTTATGTACAATAATAATATGTTAGTATCGAAGTCTTAAGTTAATTTCAAACAAAAACTTACGTTTTCTTCCTGTTAAAATTTATCTACACAATACCATATGTTGTCATTTCCACTTAACTTTGAATCCTAATTCAAATAAAACAGCGTCTTATACCTTGTACATACTTTACAGATACTTCTTCTATTTATAGATTTTGATTTTATAAAAATGCAGATTCATCACATTATAAAATTATAAATTTTATTGCAGTTTAAACAAATTGTATATTCTAATTTGTTTAATAGAATTCAATTCTGCCAAAAATTAAGCGAAAACCGGTTATTCGCGTTGAATTGTAAGATTGTGAATCACTTTACATAATAATTTACACATTTTACGAGACGATTAGGATTATAAAAATTTACGTTTTACTATCAAATAATTTTTTTCGCGCGTAGCTACTACATAATTTTTTGGTAATGCTGCTGCAATCTCGCGATACATATATAATAGCTCAAGAAAAAATGAGATGTACTATCGTAATATGTAATTAATCATGTTGTTGATTTATGTATTCCCTAAACAGGTGCCGGCTGTTCAACCGCTTTTATCCGTATATTTGTAGCGTTAGGTTTAGCAACTGAGCTAAAAACCATTACATCTGAAGCAGTACGTAAAGGAATAACTGTTTCGGTTGAAACTGGACGTCCATTGCTCGACTGTTTAAAGGAGGCTAGTCAAAAGGAGCAAGAAAATCTGCCAGCCGATCATTATCTGTATCCAGACAAATTTAAATAAAATAACAACAATATGGAAAGTTTCAAAACGAAACATTACACAATCAAACCAAATTTATTTTTATTATCAAATTAAAAGAAAATATTAATTAAGGATTTTATAAATATGACAAAAAAAAATCTTCAAAATTTGTATAAAATAAATCTTAAAACCAAAAAAAATTTTTTTTTTTTAAATTTATTTATTTATTCATGTAACTATAAATTTGCGGCCGATGTTTCCAGAATAGTTCCAGAATCACTGAAAACAAAAGTAATAATAATAATAAAAAATTTGATAATCAAGCTAAAGTTATTATTTATGGCTTACTTATAAAAGCGGATACACCAAATATGAAAATCATCATCCCAAATGCAGTAAAGACATCAGATAATTTAGCACTACTGAATACACTATCATCCTCGCAATGCGGTAAGTCAGGTACAATAAAACGACGAATTTTACTCAGTACACCAGTCTCGCGCATTTTGAGCAAGCTGCACATGCAACAGTTTTGATTAATTAATAAAAATGTATTTAGAGTTTAGAAAGCCAACATTAATTAATCTTATATTGGTGTCAAGATGAACAAATCACAAAACAAATAATGTCATAATGCTGTTTCTTGTTATAAGAGTTTATTGTGTGCTGGCCAATATATTATTCTCGTTTCTTTGTCGGAGCGTGATTTAGCCTTGCGGCTATAAAATATACGACTGAATTATTTGCGACGAAATTTCAACTTTAAAATAATTTTTGAAAAAAAAAAATTTTAAGGTAGGTTTATTATGGGTAGATCTATTAAATTTGTTAATGTCACTTTAATATAATTTTACGGAAAATGTGGTTTATTCTCTTTATTGTCTATTCAAATCACATTGTTTGGCGTATAGTCGAAAATTCTGTGTTTTGGGATTATCATTGTATAATGCCACAAACGAACACATAGACGCTAAAAAAATATTAAAATTTCTATTTTATTATGATTCAAATGACTTTTAGTTACAAATGGGCGACCTTGAAGTAAGTTATGAAAATAAAATTGTATTTTAAGAATTTGTTTAAAAATATTTTATTCCCGCTGAATTTACAAATATAAATATTTTATAGGTTAATCAGTCTTCGGCGACATTACATGAATTAGATGAGGTGATGTATATAATCAAAGCACCTAGATATACAAGCCATCAGTATCAGACCAATTTTAAAAGAAGCCTAATTTAAGGGGGATACATTTTACGATTTCCAATAAGAACTAGAACTCGAAGAAATTTTATCAATGAAAAATAGTCGTACCAGAAAATATTTTTAGGTTTATATTTAAATCACTTAAATTTAGTAATTTGATTAATATGTATGTTGTATGGCTATGTGAAAAATATAGTATAAAATTATAAAAACAAAATAAATGACGTAAGATCTTATAATTACCCGCCAAACGGCGCAGTGGTTAAAGCTGCGGCGTTTGGATCGGGAGGTACCGGGTTCGAATCCCGATAGGGGCGGGGGATGCAAAAGGGATTTTTCATCATCAGATTACCATCGATGATGATGATGAACACAAGTATGACCCCCTGTTGAAAGTGCAGAATCCATGGGCCCGACCCATCTTTCATGTCAGCACTATAGGTTGGCATGAAGCAATGCAATATGCAGGTGGTTTATACAAAACAGATCTATAGCCAGCCGTACGTCTTCGATTTGGATACTACGGTAAAAGTAAACTGCGAAAGAGTTGGGAGTGCCTGGAGCCCCAGAACAGATTGCATAGATTAAAAAACAAAAAAAAGATCGTACTTATACCCTAGACAGACTGTGGTTTAATAAATCCGGTTTAGCTAAACTAGTTTAAGTATTCTACGCAATAACAAAGGGATTAGCTAAAATCGAGGTTGACACGCTGCACCTAATCTCTTAACTAAACCCCCTTTAATACAAAAAAAAAAACATGAACGGAATGTGACACGTCATGAGATAAAAATGTGTGTTTGTAAGTAAATAAAGGGGTTTTAGTAAAACATTAATTAAATATCTATAAACAAGATTTTATTAATTGATTTTCAAATCATTTATTTATCAATTATTCTTCTTGATAACGTTCTTGATAACGTAGAAATCAAAATTCAATTTTATAAGATTTTTCATTTAAGAAAAACAAAATTTAAAAAACATAACTTTCCATAAGATTTGTATAAAAAATTTATTTTTTTTGTGTTTTTTATCCCCCTTATATTAAGTTCGAATTTGATGCTGACGGCTTATCTTCTAGGTGCTTTGATATAATAAACGTAAATTTGTTAGATTAAAGAAATGTTATACTAATGCTTTTGAATGTTTTATTCCGGAGTGTTGGTCGAACCAAAGCTTACCTAAATATACAAGCCGTCAGGTTAAAATTCGAACTTAATATAAGGGGGATAGAAAGACAAAAAAACATGAATTTTTCATACAAATCATATGAAAAGTTATGTTTTTTTTAAAATCGTTTTTCTTAAATGTAAAGTCTTACAAAAATGAATTTTGATTTCTACGTTATCAAGAAGAATGATTGACAAATATACGATTTGAAGATCAATTAATAAAATCTTGTTTATAGATATTTAATTAATGTTTTACTAAAACCCCTTTATTTACGAACACATCTTTACACCTCATGACGTCATACCTTTCGTTCGTGTTTTTTTTTTGTAATAAGCCATTAGTGACACCTACTTATAAACTCGACTAATTAAATAAGTTTAAAAAAAAACAAAATGGCCGTGTAATTTTCGCGTTTGAAATGGCGGTATTAAGAAATTGAAATAAATTCACATTTCAGAAAACAATTCAAAATAATGTTTTAGCAAGTTAGGAGAATAATTTAGTAAATAAAAAGTTTAACGAGCATGCGGATTTATTTCATCCGAACATTATTGATTTGAAGTCGAAAAATTCGGACGATGCGTTTGTTTTCAACATTCAAAAATTGCAATAATGATATGAATGATTTATAAAAATAAATTGTAATTCTTACCAATTAAGTACTTTTCAAATTGAGGTCGTAATCCAACACTTTCACAAAAGATTTTCAAGTTTTGATTGGCTCTGATAAATTGTTTATTCTTTATAAACTAAAAAATATTAATAAAATTGTTGTTTTTTTTTTCAAATAATTAATATTAATGCACATAAATTTCGCACATAAAAACCACTCTGACATTTGATTGCTCTATTAAGCATAATAAGTCCGGGGAAAACAAAATAAAACGGATTATTAATTTTTATAACTCATTCGAACAGAAATAGTAACCGAAATATGTATTTTTTGTGGTAAACTACAGATGTCACTAATTGCTCACTACACTTGACAGTGTACAAAATGGAAAATCTAATTTTTTGACATATTCTCAACAAATGTCATATTTGTCATTAGAGAAAAGTAGGAATTTCGGACCAGCTGATTTGTAGAAAATATCCACATTTAGTTGACAGGTGTATTAATAATATATTTTCGTAATATTGTATACACAAAATAGAAAGAAAATAAAGATGAATAAGTAATCTTGTGACCAATGCCGTTTGCGGATCACCGTTAGGCCACTCAAACGGTGTCGCAGAAAATCCTGTTTTTTTTTCTTATTAATTTTTACTTTCTTTTACTCTAGTAAAATAAAGTATAGTAATCATGAAAATTTTGGACCTTGAGATTTTTAGAGATTCATTTGTTTTGAGGTCCCCTGAGTCCGAAAAAGTGGGTTTCGAAATGGTGTCTGTCTGTCAGTCTGTCAGTCTGTCAGTCTGTCAGTCTGTCAGTCTGTCAGTCTGTCAGTCTGTCAGTCTGTCTGTGTCCTCTCTACAGCCCAGATGGTTTAACCAATCGAACTGAAACTTCAGATTTAAGCTTTTTTGATAAATTGGGAGGTCCCAGTGAATTTTACTCCAAATCGGCTAACTGGAAGTGGCCACTCCCTTGGTCCAGAAAATTTATTTTGCAAATATCTTAAAAAGTATAAGGTTTACAAAAAACTACTTAATACAAAATGTTTCCAAAAATTAAAAACAAATAAAAATAAAAAATAAAAAATTAAAAAAAAAAATTAAAAAATTTAAAAATTAAAAAAAAAAATTAAAAAAAAAAGTTATAAAAAAAAAAATTTCTCAAAATTCTCTATTCGTAAAAGAAAGTCGTGTGTTGGCCACACCTCCATTTTTTTTTTGTTTTATTACAAAAAAACTATTTTCCCGATTAGTTTTTACTGAATCTAGAACACAAGAGAAACATTATATTTAGCGTTACGTCATATAACACTCTACAAAATTTAAAAAACAAACAAACCGATATGATCTTACCTTTCCCTTTATACTTTACAATTACGGATTTTTACGGAATGGTAACAATCGGCTAATAATAATGCTTCTTCAAGCTTCCTATAGTGGAAAATTTGAGGATTAATTAGCATACAGCCAACTACTTAGATTTTTTTTAATATGCACTATATTTACCAGACGATTTTTTAAGCTTAAACAATTTATTATTCCAATGTGTACAGCTTCAGCTTTATTTTGTTGTTTTTTTTCTTTCTGCTCTCAACTTATTAGCACTGGCCACCAAATTACGAATGATTCAATAAAAAAATAAAAAACTTTATTTGATTCCCACTCGGTCACAAATGTTTGGAAAAGTCCGTTAATGCCATATAAGAGAAAATAAAAACAATCATAAACCAGAACGGGTACCCATTACTAAACATAAATCATTTCATAAGTCAGGGGTATGAAACACTATTTTATAAATTGCGATATGTAGTGAAATAATTAAAGTTGAATAAAGCATACGTAACAACACAGGTTCAATTACGTGTACAGCGGTAACTTGAAGCTGAAGAAAATAAACGTATGCCACAAGGTAACTAATGTTAGATTTTAATATCCTTAGCATGAAATTTACCTAACACCTTGCCTTTGTCATCGGTTAAGACATAGTTTACATTGCCTTGGCACTTTAATATTCGGGTAGGCCGCCATCTTGGAGCTAATTTAGCAGAAAAAGCATTTGGAGCATTACTAAGGTGATGTTCACGAACGTAAACGTTTTGACCGGGTTTAAAAGATATAGGTCTTGCTCTTAGATTATATACTTTAGCATGTTTCTCATAAGCCTGCTGAAGATATTTTCGAACATTAGCATGGATTATCGAGAGTCGATGATGCAGAGGTAACTCAACAATTTCTGCTTCGTTTAAACAATTAGCCTCTCGAAGGATATTATAGGCATTTCCGTGATTGAGACGGTGATATCCATACATAAGAAAATGTGCTGGATAAGTGGTTGAGTCATGTACAGTATCTCTAATGGAACTAGCAATTTCTTGAATATGCTTATCCCAAATTTTATGGTTATCATGCAAATATGAACGTACCGCAGTCAAGATAGTACGATTAACGCGCTCTGATGCGTTAGATTGCGGCGAGTACAAACCAGTATAATTATGTTTAATTCCGTAATAGTGTTCCATTTCTTTAAACTCTTTGCTAGTAAATTGTACTCCATTATCGGAATAAATATACTCTGGAACGCCGTATAGCGGAAACACATCTTCTTTCAGATAATCAATTATTTTGGTTGCAGACCCTTTGGAAAGTGGTTTCAGAATACAAAATTTTGTGAGTTGGTCCAATATAATCAGAAGAATCGTGTTACC
The DNA here is from genome assembly GCA_958295665.1 of Tipula vernalis. NCBI lineage: Eukaryota > Metazoa > Arthropoda > Insecta > Diptera > Tipulidae > Tipula > Tipula vernalis. The sequence goes on along the minus strand of OY282558.1, from coordinate 402,069,342 downwards.
TCTCTGTGATCTGGGATAGGGACCCAAAAGATCTATGTATATTCTTTGCCACGGACGATTGGCATTTAAATAAGCACCCATCAATGGCTTTAGGATTTTGTTTGGGGCTTTTGTACTTTTACACACAACACAACTCGAGATATAATCATGTACTTCTTTTGCCATCCCCGGCCAATAATAGAAACACCTTAGCCGCTCAATTGTTTTAGCGATACCACTGTGTGCAGCTGACGGGTCATCATGATTTTGTTGAATCAGCTGTTTTGTTAATTGCTTTGGAATCCATAGCTTCCACACAGGTAAATCAGTTAGCCTGTCTTTTGCTTTCGGCTCCAGTCTTAAATAAATGCGATTATTTTGAATTTGAAAAGCTGAAAAATTAAGCGGATCACTTTCAATTTTCTTCTTTAGCGATAAATATTCGGGTTCTTCAAACTCGGGCGAAGAAAGATCTAAGGAATGAATAAATAACGAAATATCAGCATTCAGCTCGGCTATTGTGTCACAATTAATCCTGGACAAAGCGTCTGGTACCACATTTTGAGAACCTTTTTCATGAAGTATTTTAAAATGATAGGGTTGTAGTTTCAAACTCCACCTCGCTAACCTTCCGCTGAGATCCTTCTGACTCATAAGCCATTTCAAACTGGCATGATCAGTTATGATTGAAAATTCATGTCCCTCAATATAGGGTCTAAATTTTTTTACGCTGATTATCGCAGCAAGACATTCCAGCTCAGTTATGGAGTAATTTTTTTGTGCACCGTTTAGCTTTTGAGATAGATATGCAATAGGTCGTTCGTTTTCACTGTCGTCTTTTTGGTATAATACACCACCAATACCTTCTGTAGAGGCATCACATCTAATAAAAAACTGTTTCGAATAATCGGGCGTAATTAGAACTGGAGCAGAGGAAAGTAGGTGCTTTAACTGCAGGAATGCATCATTAGCTTCATTATTCCAAGCGAATTTTACTCCTTTTTTGAGAAGATTAGTTATCGGAGCGGCTACCGCGGAGAAATTCGGAACAAATCTACGGTACCATCCTGCCATACCGAGAAGTCTTCTAGTTTATTTGATAGTTGAAGGGGCTGGAAACTTTTGGATCGCTTCAACTTTTTCAGGGTCGACTCGTAAACCTGGTTCACCGATAAGAAAAACCAGATATTTTATTTCCTTCATCAAGAAACGACTCTTTTCCAAGTTAATTGTTAACCCTGCTTCTGATAAACGAGTAGCTACTAGTTTTAATAGGGTGAAGTGTTCCTCAATAGATTCCGAGACTATGAGTAGATCGTCAAGATACACAAAAATACGCTCATGGAATCTATGGGGAATCACCGTATCCATGAGCCTGCAAAATCTCTGAGCCGCATTGCATAGTCCAAATGTCATAACCTTGAAATGGTATAAGGGTCTTCCGGCGACAGTGAAAGCGGTTATCTCTCGCGATGCTTCGGCCAAAGGAATTTGCCAGAAGGCATCTTTAAGGTCTATACTACTAATGACTTTTGTCGCTTGCAGTCTACCCAATATTCCATCTATCCAAGGGAGAGGATATGCATCCTTTTTTGTGATTGCATTTATTTTACGAGAATCTAGGCATAATCAGGTTTTCCCATTAGCTTTCGGTACAAGAACAACCGGAGAACTCCAAGCGCTATGGCTCTCCTCGTTTACTCCTAGTTCAAGCATCCTATCCAATTCGGCATATACTAATTTTTGAACAGCTGGAGATATTGGATAGTGGCGTTATTTTATAGGCGTATTTTCACCAACATCAATAACATGTTCCTCGAAATTTGTTTTGCCTAAGCCGAGGTCAACAGAAGACGGAAACATAAGTTTTATTTATTTGAAAATGTTTTCTTGGTCAGCAGTAAGAAGATGTTTATTCGTTCCTGATTCTAGGGATAGGGCTGCAACTTTATTTTGTACCGTTGGTTTTATATCAAACGTTTCCCAAAAGTTTATACCCAAATATAGATCTTCTTGGAGTGACGGGACTCAAAAGAAACGAATCATTTTTGCATGCACGACTGTCAAATTTTACCAGCAAGTTGATATAACCAACTATACGATTAGGAGTCCCATCGGCAGTTTTTACCGAAGAATTAAATTTTTTATAGGTTTGTCCGTTTTCTTCTAAAAAATTTAAACACCCTTTTCCTAATATACTTATAGAAGCTCCGGAATCAAGTAGGCCAGAAATAGGTTTATCACAAAGATAAACCGTTACGAAAGGACGTGGATCGGACATATTATTTCTAGTAATGATTGAGGTACTACAGATTTCTTTTAATAATAACTTTCGTTGTCGAAAGTATTGTGCAATCCGACGCTGCCGTTTTCTAACTATTCTCTGAGCAAACTCAGGTTTGTGCAATACAGCTCCTGGACAATTTCCAACTGTAGGCTTGATGTATTCATTAAAGATTGATGATTTACGCTGGTCCAAATTATTATTCGTGGTATTATTTATTGAGGGAATAATTTTTATTCGGTTGTTGTGTTTTTCGAATTTGTCTGTCTGAGTATATTTTGATTGGTATCCGAATACATTTTCCCAGCATTTGCATTCGGCTGCAAGTTTTTCGAGCTTCGTTTTTGGCAAAATAGACAGTTTGGTTTTCGAATACCAGGCCGACCACAACCGAAACAAAAAACTTTCAAAAAGCTTTGTGGACAATCTTGATATCGATGGCCAATATCTTGACAGTTCCAACAAACTAATAAATTTGGTTTATCTAAAGAAACTGATCTACGAGGTGTTTGGTTCAAAGCGGAAGTATCAGGTTCTCACTCACTACATCTCTACCGTTCGTAATTGCTAAATGTTGTTTGGGAGGTGTAGGTAACGAATCAGATGAATAGCCTACTGGAGTTCCGTAGTAGTACATGTTTGACATTCTGTTCTGGTTCTGATTCCAATCGTTGACCGTAACCGCTTGGACAGGGTTGTTACTATAAGTGGCATTAGTTGGTTCTTTTTCCACTCGGCAGAGTTGCCCTGTTCCTTATCAAGAGCGTCTGAATAATACATAGTCAACTGATTTATATTAGGAGAACGGACTCGACTCTGAGTATTTGGAAATTTTGTAGAATTCCACAAATCTTCGTATTTTTGGCAGAGTAAACGAAGTTCTTCTATATTATTGAAATGGAGCGGGAGTGTTCTCTCATGCAGGTTAGAATTCATATTCTTTCTCAAACGTATAAGTAATTCAGTTTCCGATAATCGACTATCCAGTTTCACATTTAATGTCTGAATTTCTAACAAGAACTCGTTAAAAGATTCGTTTGGGCGTTGAAATCTGCTTTGGATTAGTCGTCTAACTTCATCTTCGCTATCTGGTCTGCCGAATCTTGATAACAACGTTTTCCGCGCTTGCACCCAGTTCGCATCAGGATAATTATGTAAAAATATCCAAAACCAACGTTCAGCGGTACCCTCTAAAAACATGTGGATGATATTTATTAAATTCGACATTTCATAACTCTCACGAGCAGCCATTGTTTCCACTCTAAATATAAATTCATTTATGTCATGTGGTTTATTAGAACCATCATATCGAATTGTCCATTTTGGGATATATTTATCGACATACCTATATGGATTTCCAGTACATTTAGGTACCATATTTTGAGGTCTGGGTACTTCGAAATTATGATCATTAGGCAATACGTAACCGCCAAATGGGTCAAACGCATTTAAAATCTCCTGGCGTGACTCAGGTAAAAATGCAGGTACTTCGATCTGTGAATGACCTGGACTTGATGTTACCAGTGTTGATTCAGAATTCGACACTCTCTGTGAAATAGTTGTATTCCTAAATGATTCATTTGTAGATTGGGCATTTTCTGGAATATCATCTGATTGGGGTTTCACCATGCTAATGTTTTTGTCTAGATCACTCTCTTTGATCTTATTTGCTTGACCTAATACAATTGGATTTATAGTTTTTTGTGATGAACCTGACTCTTCTTGATATTTCACCGTGGTGAACTTTTTCGTTGCTTGTGCTGGTTCTCTAAACTGCCTTGCTAAACCTCGTTGATGTCTTTGCAATTGTTCAATAATATTCTTCAAATTCGGAAGCTCACCATGAGTATTATGTAAGCGAATAGCGCGACTCAAATAATGTGATGACATTGCCAGTATTTGCTTAATTTGTAATGCAGAACCTTCTTGCGGCAATTCTGAGATCAGTTTGGAAATTTGTTGAGATTTTTCAACACACAAATCACTTTCCGATTGGGGGGATATCATGACATGACTATCTCTTGGTCTACATTTTACGTCCTCTCTTTCGCGTTTTAACCGATCTACTAATAATTGTTCCGCCCCTGGTCTATTTTGAGCAATGCCCCGTACTTTAAATTCTACTTCCACCTCATCAGGGCTCAATAGTTGGATTAGATCGAGTTCGGAAGACATATTTATAAAACAAAAAAAAATTCCGTGAGTGGTATAGAAATATGTATTAATATAATACTATATGTAATTATCGATTCTATGGCTTAGCAAGTAAGTAAATAAAAAAAAGAAAACAAATAAATGAACAACAACAATAATTATATGAATAAATAAGGAATAACTTGAATACTTTCAAATAAAACTGGTGAGGTGCTCAGAACTTCTGGAGTAATGATACCTGGAAACGTACAAACCTAGAGTATATTACTAAAATGATGTATTAATATTTCAATAACGTTTTGGGATGAGCGGGTTATAACTTATTCATTCCATTGTGAAACTAATCCTTATAGGCCTTTGAGAACTCGAGGAGTCACCCCGGAATCTAATCATAAGCCGACTAAGGAGGCTATCAAACAATTAAATAAAACAATTATAACTTAATATTTAAAATTGCGAAATATATATTAACCTGAATCTAATAAATGAACTTGCAAATATGAAGAAGTATGAATCGAGTGTCTGCAACAATTTCACCTTGAGATCGCACAAAATCATTGTGGGTCTATCAACATGAACAAAGTACAAACAAATATTCATCGTTTCAAACTTGTAACAAACAAAAAAATTAAACTGGTTATATAAGCAAACGGTTACTAAAATACAATAAAAATTGAAATATTAATAGGGAATTTTTTTTTTTTTTTTTTTTTTTTTTTTAAATTCTGAAAACTAATAACAAAGAAGGAATTTATCCGCTGAAAATTTTCGTAATCAAGCGAATTTTCAAAAAACCTGTAGATAGGAAGTGAAGCTTCCTGGATACCTTATTTTTTTTTAATTATTTAAATTAATTTATTTATTTAATTAGACATCCGTACTAACGATTTTACTAAATTTAGTACACGACAAAGATGTTCCAAATTTAGGCGATTCAGCCCAAACGATCAGCTCGTGCAAACTGTTAAAGAAACTTATGTATGACTGTATTTTGGAGCGGAAAATTTTAATCCCATTACCGCATCCGTATTTGATTTTATTTATCAAGTACCTATCACAATCACCAGAAAAAGTAACAGAGGAAATATTATATGAAATTTTACAAAAGATCGAGAAAAAATCGATTGAATGGTTTCCCATTTAACAGAATTATTGCACTGTTAAAAATATTTTCAAAATTTGAAAATCGTTGTGTAGAACTTCATAATATCAAAAAAAAATTTTTTACAAGATCTTACGTCATTGATTTCGTTTTTATAAGTTTATACTGTATTTTTCCAAATTTTTCACATAGACATACAAAGAAAAAGTAAATTTGTACAATTTTATTTTAATTATGTTAATCAAATTACTAAATTTAAGTTATTGGTTTTAAAATATGTTATACTCAAAGGTTTGATTTAAATATAAACCTAAAAATATTTTCTGTTACGAGTATTTTTCATTCATAAAATTTTAATCAAAAATGTTCAATTTTACGTGGGTTCTTATGGGAAATCGTAAAATGTATCCCCCTTAAATTAAGCTTCTTTTAAAATTGGTCTGAACCTGACGGCTTGTATATTTAGGTAACCTTTGGTCGAACCCACTATCTTCGCGGAACAGGTTGTCAAACAAGTTTTAATGAATGTGAATAAAGCGAAGAGCGACGGCGAAAGTCGATGTGCGATGTCTATGTGTTTCGTAGGTAACACTGAGAATATTTCAATTGTCATATTTTTATTGTATAGTTTTAGATACTTTCGAAAGAGGGCAATCGTTTGTTACCATATAAAAGAGTATTGTTAAAGTCTGAGTGTAGTAGAATAAAATGCACAAGTTATTTTTGGTAATAATAAAATCGAGTTTTCTTAATAATAAAAGTAATCATCGTGGCCATTTTACAAACCAATATATAAATCCAAGTGTTAATCCAACGCAAAATAATAAATAACATCGGCCCACAATATTTGAACAGTCAGCCAAATTACCAATATGGACAATATTTTACATCGAATCCATCGAATTTCAATAATTATAGTATAACCTACAAAGCACTGTTATATATCAAAATGAAATTCTAATTGGAAATCAAAATTTATGCTACAATAGTTCGATTCCGAATCCAAATCATTTGACTGAAAATAATAACGATCAATAGATGCATTGCCGAAACGGTTTCCTATGTAGGTCAAATTTTATTAATTTTACACCGCGTTTTACAAATGTTTTCCGATTTTAATTCTGATACGAATAGCTGTACGCCGATTAAACAGTGGGTGAATCAAATTGAAAATATTCAGCGTATTTATAATCTAAGCCATCTGGTAGTGCATTTTGCTGCGGTGGTTAGACTCAAGGGTATTGCGCTTACCCTGGTGCAATTCAGTAGTTTTAGACGCCCATAGTTGGAAAGATCTGCGTTATGTTCGTATAAAAGAATTTGGGACAGCTCGAGACACTTATACGATGTTTATTTTAATTTAGATGGTCGTTATAAGAAAAGTAACGAGACATTTTCAGAATACATCTTTGACATGAAATGTATGGCTAGCGAGGGAAATTGCGACGACCAAGTGATTATTAAAAACATTTTGTCAAATTTAGGTGATGTAGATATAGAGCCCGTTCTCTTTCTCTTCAACGAATATATAATATTTTAAATTTAGTGAACAGAATTAAGAAATATGAAGAAATTTTTAAGCACAAGCCAAGAGCTTGGCTTGTGCTGGAAATTACCAAACACCGGCATCAGTTTGGTAATAAAACTGGCTCTGAAAATATTAAAATAGATCAAGCGCGTTGTTTTAAATGTGGTTCCCCTGAATCATTTTGCTCGTAATTGTAGAGGGCTTGTTTGCTCATTCTGCAAAGATATCGGGCATTACGAAATTGATTGCAAAAAGAAAAAGTAACAGAATGCGGAACAGGTAAAACGAATTGATAAGGGAAAATTAGTTAGTTTGTTAGATTTGGGAAGTGATTGCGTCACAATGAAAAAACCTGCAGCAAATTACAGACAAATTTAGCGGGACTTTAGGAATTGGGGAACAACCACGGTAGGCATTGTCAATTCTACAATCACGGTTAATGATGTCAACATTAATGTCGATGTATGGGTTGTGCCAGATTCCGTGCAGAATATTAATTTAATGATCAGTAGAGGTGTTATTCATCAGCAAGCACATAATCGTGATAAAATCATATGACAAATTATTAGTTAAAGATTGTGAGACCGTGAACAGACGACCGGCTTTCACCAGAACAGATTTTGGAGTATTAGATAATCAACAACATTGCGAAGATAATATTTCAACTTCTTCAAATAAGACAAATTTAAGAAACTTTAGGGACTTGGGACGACGAAGACATTTCCAGTGGACCTATATTATAGCAGAAATCACGATGCCCATAATCGGCGCTGATTTTTCAAAGGAAACGAATCTCATCGTGGACATACATCACGGTCGACTCATCGACCCTGTCACTAAGCTCTTCTCAGTGGCAACGAGAACCACAGAAGCAATATATCTACCGTAAGAGTAATAGGTAAACCGGCATTTACGAGAGGATCGCCACATTACTAATGAGTTTTTGACAAGTCACAAACGAAAGCCAGACACACCAGCGACTTAAACGTTAAAAGCGTTCCGGTACATGGTAGACTAGCGCATCTGCAGTCGATCCGAACAATTCGAGTGGTAATCGTTCGCCGAGTTTGCTAAGACGTTGGGATTCGAGCGTAAAGGACCACAGCTTATAACCTGAAATGCAACGGTTTCATTGAAAGATGGAACAGCAGAAGAATGGACACGCGCATTACCCACAATACTACTCAGACTGAAAACGGCTTATCGAGAGGACATAAAAGCATAATATGCCGAACTCGTTTATGGCGAAAGCATACGGGTGCCAAGCCAACTACTCACCAATAAGAGTTAAGCAAAGAGTTACAAGATCATTTCGACAGGATTCATCCCATGCCACCATCAAGTCAAGACACGGTAACCCGAAAATGGCATTCCAGATAAAAATACGGAGTAGACTCAGCAACATCTCCATCGACCTATTAAAGCCTTGCTACCTACTCGACGAGGGAGGGGATCGAAACGCCGCGCCGTGGGCAGAATCACAAAAGGAAGCACAAAAAGTAAAAGATCACGAAAACCGAAATGAAGAATTGTCAACAAGCAACAACATGACAGCCAGCAGCAAGAAATCTTGCCTGAAAACAAACACAGCAACCACCACCTCATCAGCATCAACAACAACACGAGCCTGGAGACAGACGAAAACTTCAGCACATTTCGCGGATATCTCGTTTATCGGTAATTCACTGCCAAGGGAATGTGTGGTGATTAACAATCTACCAAATAAATTTAGCAATAAAAATAAATAAGTTTTTTTTACCGATGATCATCGCAAATGAATTGATTTGCCTGTAATAGTTCAAAACCATATACAATATTGTGACAGCTCGTTTATCAAAGCGAGTGAGATAACAATATAGCACAATGATAATTGTCAATTACTCGTTCACCTTCGTTATGCCAATGTGACTTCTACTTTCAGTTCCCCAAATTACCAAAACACACTAAATTATCGTAACAACGCTTCGGATATAAAAGAAAAAAAGGTGAACTTTAAAAATCAATCGCGACACAGTTTTCGCCAAGCAACAACATTGCTCGATTACAAATCATTAATATTATTTAAAGTGCAGTCATTCCTCAATGCCCTATAATAGAATAACACATCTAAACTACTCACGAATATCAAAAAATCCTCTCGTAATTAACAGCAGAAATAGCCGTGTGTTCTTATTTAATAGTGTCATGTAAGTATATTGGTATATGGTGATCGGAAGATTACACCGATACCATTATCTTATAGGCTCTGCTACAATCATCAACCAACCTATAGTTTATTATTGCAAAATAGCCAACCCACAGCATAAGCAAAAAACTTTCACTTCCGTACAAAAAAAAAATCGCAGACAGCAAAAATGTGAAATGGCAAGTTAAATTAATTATCATACAATATGAAACCTGATAAAGATCTCATTAGCAAAACTTTCATTTTATACATTAAATAGTTCAACTTGCTGTATACACCGAAATTCTTTTTAAGGTGACAAAATAGTTTTACGGTTTTACCCCAAAATTGCAATTAATAAATTATCACAAACTAACAATAGCACATGTTATGTGGCATAAAAGTAAAAAAATTAAAATCTATGATTCCTAATTAAATTTTGAATCAAAATTAATAAAATATGGAATTTCAGATGAAATTTATATAATTTGAAATTTAGATGCTAAAATTTTTTAAAACTTTTTCCTGCCATTCCTCGTACTAGAAAAAGTGTCGAGTGTTCTGAGCGGACAGCATTATGGAAACACGGAGGCAGATTTGGACAAAAAAACTGGAACAGTTCAAAATCTCACTAATGTCAGGAATATCCTCCATAGTTCAACAAAACCGCATATTAGATCACCAAATCGCAGTAACAATAACCAATACAGATCGCGTTCAAAATCAAAGGACAAATCAGGAGAATGCTATAATCGTAAAAGATTTAAAGATAAGGCGCAAAACTGTGTTTCATCGTATAAACATTTCGCAGAATTTATCAAAAATCTTCCAAAAAAACTAAATTCCCATCAATCAGCGACGTTGGATTGTGACGAGAATTTATCTAGTCGTCTCAGACATTTCCGTTATCCCTCTTAATTTTGCCAACTTTTCAATGCTCGATTCTCAATTCAACCTTTTTGCGGCTAATCGGTCGAGAGTGAAAGCAAATACGTGAAAGCTTTCGGTACACAAATTTTATATTTTTTGGGTTTGAGGTGAAATTTTATGTGAAAATTTATTATTGCGAAAGTCTTCCTTACCATTATATTGGCTGATTTTTTGAAGCATTCCGGTTTGATTGTATACAGTCAAAGACAGAGGATTATTGATCCGTTAACCTCTGTATTTGCCATCGGCTGATTAACGATGAAAATACCGGCGAAAACACGCACATTAGCAACAGATAAATTAATAATTGCTAAAATACATTTCGATTCCTTGATGGCGCAAGGAATTTGCCGACCTAGTAATAGCGCAAGGTCCAATCCCCTTCACCTAGTTAAAAAGAAAAATGGTGACTGAAGGCCAAGCGAGGATAACCTACCCTTGAATAACGTCACTACACACGTTATCCAAACCCTCATATTAAGCCCCTTTCGGTCTTTTTGAATTTACACGTATGAAGTTCGGCCTAAATCTTTCGAAAAGAGCATATCGATCATGTCAAGATTATTTCTAATAATAAACGTAGATAAATGTGTGTTCGCAAAACACGAAATTAATTTTATGGGGCAAACAATCAATGCACAGGGAATACTTCCGACGCGAGAACTTATTGAAGTTGTCGTACATTTAGAACAGCCATCAACGGTAAACCTGTTAAAGCGTTTTTTGGGAATGGTCAATTTTTAACGCCTTTTTATTCCTGGCGCAGCTCTGGACCAGGCACCTTTGAATGATTTTCTAAAGGGATACAAAAAAACAGTAAAACGCAGATAGCCTGGACTTTACAAAAAATTGCATTTGGCTTTGCAAGATGCTAAAATAATGACTCAAAATTGTTTAGCTTGTCAAAAATCTAAAATTTTGCGGCATACAAAATCCCCTCTTGGTAAATTCGATCTAGTATCGCACCGTTTCATCACCTCGACATTATTGATTCACTTCCAATCTCAGACAATCAGAGATAGTGTTTATATTAATTTTGAAAATTTGGAGTTTATTTTAAAATCTTTCTTTATTTTTTGTGAAATTTTATTTTTTACAAAACAACTAGTTTCGAGCAGATCTGCTCATCATCAGGTTACTTTAAAACTAAACATGAATTATAAAGTTCAAAAATTTGGACCAAATATTTTTGTCTGCATAAAAAATTAAAATTATTAAGTACATAAACATTCTCGATGTCCATATTTTATATACAAACACAGTTGTGGTTATATACTAATTATATAATCATAAATGTCGTTTCGCTTTATTTTGTCGTTAAGCAAGTCGTCGTTGTTTCTGTGTTTGTATATTTCTATCTCTTTGTACCTATCCATCGTGCTGCTTTTATTAATTCGATGCAATACAGATAGGTTGTTGTCAAAATTAGTGAATGTATGATTTTCGTTTTTTATGTGCAGTGCATAATAAACGTTAAAATTAATAATAAATCACGATTAGCAAATCAAATAAAACAAAAAGCTGAAAGGATATGGTTAAAAACTTCCATCCAACAAATATACAATATTATGGACAAAGTGACGCTACAACTTTACAGCGCACAATTAGAACTATCGAAACACTTCCACCAATTAGAATATATCGTTTTACTCGAAAGAATAGACGAAATGATTGAAAAAGACATGAAACAAAAAGAAAGGTGATCAAAAAGAAATTGACGAAATTATTACAACAACAAAGAATCACAAGAAATGAAAACGAGCACACAACAACAAATCATCAGTTCCACCCGAGAGTATATAATAACACGAACATACAATTCAATTACGAAGAAACCAAAATGCTAGAAATGGGCCCAAAACATAATCTAACACCACAGCAAACGAAAAAGGAGCACATAAAAAAATGTTACACATTGAAACTGCCATTTTACAAACAGAAGAAGAGCATCAACACAGCATCAGAAACGCAATAGTTAACCACATAAAAACCAACAACATCAGATACACTAATACAACAGACAGACAGAGACAGCAGAAACAACACCAAACCATTAATACCATAAAAAAGAAAATCATCCAAGAGAAAGCAATCATCACGAAAGCAGATAAAGGCAACACCGTCGTTGTATTGAAAAAAGAGGAATACAATAACAAAATATTCGAATACATACATAACAATACCATAGATGAAATGCCGTATGATCCCACATCCACATATCTATATGAGGTTAATGCAATAATCAACACAACCAAAATCACAATAAAACAAAAACAAAAATTTCATCTCAAAATGATAAAGCCGTCACCACCAAATTTCAATGCTCTAATTAAATTACATAAGGACAATAAAATAAGACCACTGGTCAATTTCACAACTGCTCCATCATACAAGTTAGCTAACTATATCAATAGCTGGCTCACAAGACGAATAAAATTTAGACAAAACTATTCAATTAAAAATCCGTTGGAACTTATTAATAAAATCGAACAATACCACCGAACGCAAAATTGGCAAGCTTTGATATTGTTAATATGTATTCAAATATACCCGTCATCGAAGCAATAAATATTACAGCACAAATATTAGCAGACAACGGTGTAGCCAAAGAAGAGGTGGATGAAATAATAAAAATCATAAAAACCATAACCAGTCAAAATTACTTCCAATATGACGGCAAAATTTACCAACAAAACTACGGTTTAGCTACGGGAATCCTCTGTCAGGAACACTTGCGGACGTTTTCATTAATCATTATGAATGCACACATATATTTAGCAACAGTAATAAACATAAGGAAAAAATCATATATTGGCACAGGTATGTAGATGACATTCTAATACTATTCAACGGCACACAACGACAGTTAACACAACTAAAGAATTACACCAATAGCATTCATCCACAATTGCAATTTACACTTGAAACAGAAATTGATAAACAAATACACTTCTTAGATTTATCAATCACAAACATAGAACATAAACATGATTTCAACATATTTCGGAAACCAACACATACAGATCATACAATTAATAGAAGCTCAAATCATCCAATAAAACACAAATATGCCGCATACACACACATGATCAACAGACTGAACAACACCCCAATGACAAAGGAGAACTACTCAAAAGAATTAAACACAATAAAACACATAGCCGAGAAGAATGGTTTCAACCAAAACATAGTAAGGAACATGAATCAAAAATTAATAAACAAAATAGAACGATCAAATTTGACCACACTTACAACGCAGTCCACAGAAATAAAGAAATACGTATCACTGAATTACAATCATCTACAGAGCAAAATAACACAAAAATTCTTTCATCAATATGGTTACACTGTAGCATTCATAACCAACAACAAAATGCTCCAAAAACTGAAAGAAAAACCAAAACAAACAGATGATTCCGGAATTTACAAAATAATATGTAACGATTGTACAAAATTTTATGTCGGCCAAACTGGGAGAAGTTTTAAGACAAGATTCCAAGAACACATTCAAGAAATTAAAAAACCAACAACATCCATCAAATCGAATTATGCACTGCACATAAAAAACGAAAATCATACATTCACTAATTTTGACAACAACCTATCTGTATTGCATCGAATTAATAAAAGCAGCACGATGGATAGGTACGAAGAGATAGAAATATACAAACACAGAAACAACGACGACTTGCTTAGCGACAAAATAAAGCGAAACGACATTTATGATTATATAATTAGTATATAACCACAACTGTGTTTGTATATAAAATATGGACATCGAGAATGTTTATGTACTTAATAATTTTAATTTTTTATGCAGACAAAAATATTTGGTCCAAATTTTTGAACTTTATAATTCATGTTTAGTTTTAAAGTAACCTGACGATGAGCAGATCTGCTCGAAACTAGTTGTTTTGTAAAAAATAAAATTTCACAAAAAATAAAGAAAGATTTTAAAATAAACTCCCAATTTTCAAAATTAATATAAATATTTATTGTGATAAAGCGTGTTTTTAATTGAATCGCAAGATGTCAATATACATAGAGATAGTGTATCTCATCATTAGATAAACACAATGGTCACAATAAACATAAAATTCTCGGCCAGTTCCCGATATAGCTCGATTTGGCGTCCCAGAATCAATTGTAACTGATCAAGGAGCACAATTCGAGTCAACAATTTTTGAAGGATTGTCTATATTTTTGGGATCCGAACACAAATGAACAACGAGCTACTACCATAAACAATGGAATTATAGAAAAATGGCATCATACAGTCAAAACGGTCAATATGCGTCACAATAGAAACGGCTGGACTTAGAGTTTACCAACAATTATGTTACGCACTACATCAAGAGAGAAACTCCAAACGCCATCAGCCGCATTATTATACGTAAAAACATTAAGGATCCCCGGTCAATTAATTGAGGTCAATAAACAAATCATTCTGCAATCGGTGACCAGTAGCAGCAACCAGACACAGCACAGATAAACCGTTCATTAACAAGGATTTGAAAACTTGTTCACACATCACACATAATGTTAGGAACGGACGCACTAAGAAAATCAGTACAATCCCCTTATTCAGGACCGTATTTAGTGAATATTCATAAATAAAAAACTTTTAACGTGAGGATTAACAATAAACAGGTTAAAGTGTTCATAGATCGATTAATAGAAGTTCACACCGACGATGTAATTTCAAGTCAACCGGCAGTTGAACGGGCACCCACAAGTACATCACACAAGTTATATAACAATCGACCAGGGACGACAGTTTGAGTCGATATTATTTACCGAGCTGGGAGAGATGCTGGGAATGGAACGATGTAGATCGTCACCTTACCATCCATCAGAAAATGGAATAATCGAACGTTGGCGTGGTGACAACGTTGGCGTGGTGACTTGAAAATGGCACTCAAGCGTAGCTGCGAAAAAAAATCAAAAGTTGGTTAAATAACTGCCAATGATAATTTTTGGAATGCGAGGAGCTTTGAAGCCTGATTTGAAAGCAGGCAACTTGAAATAAATGTGACAGAACTATCAGTATAAGTGATATGAGCGATACTATTCCTTTGATCTGTGTCTGAAAGAAAATCTTTTCCGCCTGTTAAAATTTGGTTGCTTATTTGGTCAAATTCACCCGAAACCAATGTTCGTGATTATTTTTACCTATAATTAGTTGTTTCACCAAACTGTCATGTTATGTAAATGGCAATTTATACGCACCTGTACCATTTTTGTACCACTGCTAAAAAATATTTGTTTCTTTCAAACGTCATACAATGAACTTCTTAGGTTTTTGTTTTGGTGAAATTTATTTTCTTTTTCGGGCGGAGTACTTCAATTTTGTATTAACCTTTGAAACCCCTAATTTATACTTGAACTTGGTGGTTTGGCATCTATTGGAGGGGGGGATCAAAGTTGAGTAGATTAATCTACCAGTTCCGTAACCTTCCAGTAGGGTGCGTATCACGTGAGCTGTTCTAGTCTTGTCATTAGGAAGCTGCGTGATGGGTACAATTTTGTAAGGGGTAACCTGCTCACAATTCGCAAGTGTACGTACTGCCTCCTCGTGGCAACCACTGGTAACTAAGGCCACTTGGCACATTTTTGGCCATTTGGCACAGGCTAAAGTACGGCGCTAAAGGAGAAAACCTTGACAAAAAACCCTAATCTAAGGTGGAACAGCATATGCCGAAAGATGAATGGCTGATAGGTTAATCAGCCCAAAATATGCGGACTCTGGATACCAGGCACTTTCCAGTTTTATTTAGCCTTCCTGTAGTAAAGCTGGGTGACCTGCAGGTGATTTCCAATTCCCAGCAACTCGTAAGAGTAAAATCAACCGGAATACGGGGCAGGAGTAGGAATATACGGGAGTGGGACAACCCTCTCGAGGTCCTTGAGCTCCAATGCTACCGTCTTTCTAGCGACACTACATGGTGTAGTAAACATCTAGGAGGGAGAGCAATAAGCCCAGATAGTATGTATCACATACCGGGAGGCAGTATTGTCAGGTTCATTAAGAACCTGAATATTGACTGGACGGATAATTAAGCAGGGGCCAGCACAATAGATCTTTTAGGTCGCAGTGCGAAGTGGCTGATCGCCCGCATGGCCTCCCAATAATAATAATAATAATTATACTTGAACTTTCAATCACAGAATCTGACTTATAATTATTAGATTAAAATCTCTTTAGTTCAAGTGATAGCGACAAATCAGCAATTCAACTGGTTTGAAAGGCTGATTAAAAACTTATAATGAAGTAAATCGCACATTTATGTAAATCGCTAAATCCGATTATATTTTTTATCTAAACCAGTTTTAATATCATTAAGCCATTTAAAAATATGGCCTAGTGTATGAATAAATTGAAAATCGTATTCTGAATATATCAAGATCATAATTTATGTATGTATCATGTATATTACTCATAAAAATTATTTACGCTAGGGTTCCCCAACTTTATTTATAAACGGATCACATATGAAGTTTCCGTATTTTTTGGATATTTTGGATTAACATATTGATGACCTCAGACGTATTAAAATAATGTAGTTAGAATATGTATTAGCATTCCCATTAGAAGGTTTACATTTTTTTTTTAGACCAATTATTATATTTTATTTGCAAAAACAGAGATCTGGCCAGGAATATCGGCGGGCGGCCGAATAAAATTTTTAAAGTTGGAAACCATTAGTTTACACTATTCATTAATTAGCATAAAATACACGCGCTACACGAGAAATTATTATTAGAATATGCTAATCCATTTAAAAAAAGATTGTTTATTCCATTCATTATTGCAAGTTTAAATTTTCGACCGGATAGACCAGTCCGAGTAATATATACATGGGAAATATTTGCATAAGTAGATAAATCTTTAGAGCTCCCCATGATTCTATAAGCTCGATTAGAAGTTTATAAATAGCACTATAGAAAATCGTAAAGTGCAATAAATATTTTTTATAATAAGACCGTATTGAGCGAGAGAATATCTTGCATGTGACACATATTTTGTTGTTGGAACAAACCAGCTAACAAATTGGTTTCGATATTAATCTTGAAATTTATTCAAGCGGGAGCAATGAGAGTATTAATAAATTTTGTGTTTAAATGATTAGTTCTTGCATAATTTCTAGCTACTGTTGTGGCTTATGCGTTTGCCTTAATCATTATCGATAAATTTCAAAGTAATGCATTTTGTTACTAAGTAATTACTTTATTTACTTTAATTATACGAAAATATTCATTTCCCCATTTATCAACATAATCGAAAAATTTACCCTACAAAATATCATTTGAAATGTCATTAATGAAATTTTGTCTTCTCATATAAACAACAAAATTATTTCTTTACTTCCGCATCACTCGCATACTTATAGATAATCAGAGATTTCCTAGACGTTTATACATAGTATACGTGCAATATTCCGAAACCGAACTGAAATACGTATTATGAAATTTATACATATTACGATACTCCACAAGAGCTACATAAAGTTATCTAACTTTAATTTTGTTTTTTTTTGTGTCTCATCGAATCTTTACCCAAAATTTTGTTTAAACCGAGCTTGCGCTTATTCAAAATCATTTATAACAAAAAAAGTATCAAGAATACCCTGCACTTACTGTTATACGGGTTCGACTATATTTAGTCGTCGCAATTAATGTTTAATTATTGCACATGTGATTTCGTCTTCACACGTGTCAAGCAACTAAGATCTAATAAATTGTTCAGTACATACATATATTAATGCGCACTCAAAGTTTTTATTTAATTAAATTTTAATTAAATTCCGTGTCGATCATTAATACATCATGAGCCAATCAATGACAATATTGTAAATATTTTCATCATTGTTATGTAAGATGTATTAGCAAGAAGTATATTGATTTAAATTTGGTGATTTGAAATAAATTTGTCTAAAGGGCTAGGGGCGTATTAGTTTTATGATTTTACATTATAAGGCACATACTTATGTTACGCAACGCTGTAAAGATTGT
This sequence comes from Tipula vernalis, assembly GCA_958295665.1. Classification (NCBI taxonomy): domain Eukaryota; kingdom Metazoa; phylum Arthropoda; class Insecta; order Diptera; family Tipulidae; genus Tipula; species Tipula vernalis. Next base: position 402,051,188 of record OY282558.1, on the reverse strand, counting down.
CTACAAAGTTTTCTTCAAAAGTGTATTGTTTCTTTTCAATAAAGCGTAATTCACATTTCATCATTAAGATAAAAAAAAAATATTTGTACGATTGCCTTGCTAATGTAATAGTTGGTATGAATAATAAAATTGATGACGCTACATTGGTGGGGACAATATTTACCTTCAACATACACAATTTTTGGTGCAAAAGTCTGCTTGATGTGTTTGGGGATTTCATCATGTTAAATTTACTAAACCTTAAAGCACCAATGTGAGGTGCGAGATCTGACGGTCTTTTGTTTCAGGTAACCTTATCATCCCCATCATCTTTTGTTTCAGGTAACCTTATCAACTAAATTTGCTGGTGTCATTTTAGTGTCTAAATATGACTGGAAATAGTGAACCGGTATTTGTACTACTTTGAATTGAAGTTATTGTTTATTCCGCGTTTAACGCCGGAATTCTACAATTTGAACCTGATCGCTTATAAACAATGCCATTTGTCTCCAGAAATTGCTTGAATAACGGATTAACACAAACACAGAATTATCACTATTTCCTTCAAAAAAGTAAAATCTAAATGAACTCGTTCAAAACGTTTTTAGGGCGTGTTTATAATAATTTACACAACTCTTTCGACAACTCATAACTCCAAAATGAAATGTAAGTAAATCGTTTAGAATCCTAGATTGCAAATCATCTGCATATTTCATTTGGTCAATCCCAAATCTTTTACCATGTCTTAAAGTTTTGCCATTTTCAAAAATTTGAAACGGTGGTTTATGAACTGCAAACAGCAGGATGTCAGAATACAACGAACACTGTCGGGTAAGCCTCCAAATCGAACTGAGACCATTTCCTCTGCGGTGTATTTAGATTTGTGAACCAAATCTGGACAGAAGAAGAGCCTCAGCATTCTCTAACTATGAACTAATTGTTATTTTGAAATCACCACCTAGCCTGATTTTCATATATTTTCTGAATTTCCGGCCGGAGTCTTCTAATCACGAATTTGCCTCTCCTTAATGCTTATGGCATTAGATGAGCTAATTTGCGGTCCCATTTTAACTTCGGCATACTCGTCTCTATGTAATGAACACCCTTTATTTTAAATATTAATATTAATACATATACATAATTTTTGTATATTTCATGAACTTGTTTTCCCTTCCAAGCCGAGATAATAAATCAATTAATAATCGGAAAATCAAAATAATTTTAAGAAAGATAAAAACTCGCTCTCTTTTGCTCGAGACTTCAAGCGGACAGGTTCATAAAATATAAATAATAAAAATTGTAAAGGCATTTTTTTTAAAAAATGCAGTTGGGAAAAAATCAATGAAATAATAAATTTATAAATAAATAAAAATAAATATGTGGATAACACTATAGTTTTGAAAATAATATTGTCCTAATGAATTATAAATAATGTTCATTACAAATTTGGTGACAGCGGGTTTCGGTATATGCTATCGAAAATATTAAAATATTTTGTACAAGTGAATTTAATAATTTTGGACATTTTATCATAATTTATTAGTTGTTATCAAATAAAAAAAAAAAAAAAAAAAAAAAAATATATATATATATATATATATATATATATATATATATATATATATATATAAGTTAAGACAACATAATGACCATCGTCATCAATATTAACATCATTCAACATGTATAGTAAAATCGCAACATTGCATATTTTGCATAGAAGTAAAATTCCTAACACTCAAATTTCATTTATTTTCACATAAATATAATTTCTGTAATTTTCCATAAAACTTCTTTAATCAGCATTTTCGCAATATAGAAGTTTTTGTAATTGAAAAATTGTAAAGATATAATTAGTTTTAACAATGATTTAGAATAAAACGGACATAGTCCAAATAAAAAACATTTTTTTTTAAAGATTAATGTATTATTAATCTTAACTGGCGCCGAAACAGTGAGCTAAGTGAAAGTGAATAGTGTAAAAGTTCAAGTTATTATTACCGTGAGAACATAATAACAGGCAAAAGACAACTAATCCCACGAGAACTTAGGAATTTTGTCTACGAACGTAATAAAATACAGCTATACCCACGAGAACATAGCCAATTTTATTTCACACTACCGTGAGTGAATATCGTACCGCAGTAGGCCGCCAGCAAGCATAAACGCTAGCAGCTAAAAAGGAAATTACGGATCATCCGGACACAAGTAGCTGACTCAAGTGTACAGCACCCGGAGTGCACTTAAAATACCTCTGAGGAAACACTAATCCTCAGATCAAGAATTACCCAGGAGAAATTCCTCAAAAATAATGAAAATAATAGTTTTGTAAGTACAAGTAATAAAATCGTAATAAAAACGCGTAATAATTAATAAAAATAAAAAAAAGTGAAAATTTATAAAGAATAATAATATTCAAGTAATAATAATATAATAATAAAACATATAATAATAATAAAATAATAAATATTCATTCGAAATTCAAAACTTATTTAAAAACAAGTAAAAAGTATAAAAATGGAAGAAATTCAGGCAACAATGAGACAGTTGACGGGGGCACTCAACGCCCAAATCGAATTAAATAAAAAATTGGAAAGAAGACTTGGCCAGTTAGAAAATCAAGTGGAAAACAAAACACCAAATCATACAACACTCGTGGCACCCAGAACAGAACAGGAGCTTAAAGACATCGGCAAACTACCAGACTGCGTCAAAGAACTACAAGTTTTTGACGGAAATCCATCACATTATGTGTCATGGATATACAGTGTAGAAAGTATCCTAAAAGACTACGAGATAGTGAAGGATAAACCTGTATATAGAGCCATATTACAAAGTATAAGACAGAAAATACGAGGAACGGCGGACGCAGCTCTCTTATCATATAACATTTTCGACGAAAATTGGAGTGCGATAAAAGGATGTTTATCGCTACATTATGCCGACAAAAGAGATGTGAGGAAGGACACTCGAATATCAATTGGGCAGCCTAACTCAGGGAAAGAAAAGTATCGACTCATTTTACGCAACGGTAAACCATCAACTATCCCTCATTATCAACAAAGTTAAAACTGAAAACTACAATGCAGACACCATGACAGTGCTGATAGACACATACAGAAATCGAGCATTGGATGTCTTCATTAGAGGTTTAACTGGGGATATATCAAGAATGCTAACAATTCAGAGACCGACAAATCTCCCAGAGGCGTATTCATCATGTCTGGAGATACAAAATCTCAATTTTCGGAGTATGCCAATACACAATAGGAATTTTGACAATTCAATCACGATTCCCGTAAACCAAATCAATTCGAATAGAGTTCAACAATACACGAAGCCGATACCGCTACCAAGAATATCGCTGCAACAGAGGAATATGGGGTACAGTATGCAGTATCAACAACCATACCAGCAACAACCATATCAGCAACAACCATACCAACAACAGCAGTATCAACAACCATACCAGCAACAACCATATCAGCAACAACCATACCAACAACAGCAATATCAACAGCCATACCATCAACAACAAAATTACCTTGTACCACCACCAGCAAGGCCGCAATATCCAAAACCACCAACACCGATGGAGGTGGACGAATCTATAAAAACCAGGAAGGTCGATTACATGAACCGACCAAATAATTATCCGAACCCAACCTTCAAGAGAGAACAAAAGTCGGATATCAATGAAAAAGCTCAGAAACAACAAAGAGTATTTCACCTGGAACAGGAAAACGACGAAGACCCGTATGAAGAATATATTAGTAATTACGACGACAACGAGAAAGAAGTCTCAGATGTAAACGATGAAATAAATTTTATAGAGGAGGCCTCTCTAGCCTACCCTACATAGAATACCAGTGCCGCAATAATAAAATATTAAAGTTCCTCATAGACACGGGCGCAAATAAAAACTTTATAAAAAAGGAACTCGCTAAGGGTGCTCAGCCCGTAAATAAACCATTCACCGTTAAATCAGCTGGAGGTGATATACAAATAAAACAGAAAATAATCGCACCTATATTCAAAAAATTTGGAAATAATATGCAAGTAGACTTCTTTATATTACCGAACCTAACTTCATTCGACGGTATAATTGGGGATGATACCTTAAAAAAAGTAGAGGCGATGATAGACAGGAGACAAAATATCTTGACCATCTCTCCAGGCATCGACATCCCATTGAAAGAGAAAATTTCAACCCAAGTCAACAACATTGAAATGAGAGACAACCATTTGGACGAAGAAACAAAGCTAAAATTAAAAACCATGATCAATAAATATCTACCACTCTTTGGAGCCATTGGAGACCAACCGACCATTGAAACGAACGTGAGGGCGGAGATCAAAACTACTACGAATGACCCAATCTACACAAAATCGTATCCATACCCGATCAACATGAGGACCGAAGTGGACCAACAAATAAAACAACTACTCAATGACGGCATTATAAGACCATCGAAAAGTCCGTATAATTCACCCATTTGGATTGTAGAGCAGAAAATGGATGCATCGGGATTACAAATAAAGGAATGGAAACCCGGAATTACAAATAAAGTAGCGGACGCACTATCAAGACTGAAGTTGGAGGTCAACACACTTTCGTCATCAAGCGATGAGACCGTACATAGTGCAGAAGAAAATGGCACACAACTAATTCCGCATTGCGAAGCCCCAATAAACGTCTTTAAAAATAAACAAATTCAGGAAAAAACTAAACCTAAATTTCGAAAAGAAATCGTGGCGAAGGATAATAGAGTCACCGTGACCACACTTTCGGGAAAAAGAATTCATAAAACTCATATCAAAAACTCACCAACTTAAATCACTTTACGTATATCTTTCCAGCTCATGTCTATGGACAATAACGACATCTTTGAGCATACACAAGTATGACACTCCAATAGTGTCTGTAAAACAAGGAAATGGAAATATAATAAGCGGGAACTTCAAGATTATACATCAGATTGACCTGCAGAATTATGTGGAAATATTAGCAAACATCAAATCGGAATTAAAAGGAATCGATTCAACAAACATCATGAAATCTCAACTAACATACCAAATCAACGAAACAGAAAAACTACTGGAAGAACTTCAAGGTCAACCTTCGAGGGCGAAACGAGCAATCAACTGGATTGGCTCTGCTTGGAAGTGGATCGCCGGCTCTCCAGATGCAACTGATTGGGACGAGATCCTTAAAAGCCAGGACCGGATCATTGAGAACAACAACGAGCAGTATAGAATAAACACTGCCATAACGAACAAGATTCAAAAGCTTCTCGGTCAACATAACGAAATATTGCTACATCTGGATGACCATACAAACGAGGTTTTTCAACAAATGATGTTCAATCGACTACAAATAGTTAAAGAAGAAGTAAAAGAAATTGTAAGAGCTACGCAACTTGCTAAAGGTGGGATAATCAATTCCAACTTATTAGACAAAGACGAAATTGGACGTCTAGTGGCAGAAATCGAAACCTTACCCTACGCTAACGAAATCGAAGCCATCGAATATGCCGAACCTGCAATGATCATCAAAAACTCAACGATTTTATACGTCATATCAATCCCTAAAACGAGCAAAGAAGAATTCCATCACATCAAAATAAAATCTACAATAAAAAATAACAAACAAATTTATTTGGAATACAACGAAATCCTTATAAACCAACAAAACATATATGGGATTATTGACAAATGCCAAACCAGGAGAGAAACCATTAATTGTGACCTCGGCCAACTACAAGAATTGAAAGAAAACCATTGTATTACCCAATTACTGAAGGGATTGGAAGCCGGGTGTGAATTTACATTTAATGAAAAGGAATTAATAGAACGCATAACTGAAAACACTATCTTCCTAAACAACTTTCATGGCGCAATAACATATAATAATTCAGTCAAACATCTAGAAGGCAATTATTTAGTTCAATACCAAAACGAATCAGTAGAAATAAAAGGATGGATCTTCACCAACAAAGAAATGAGAACATCTCAAATACTACCACCAGTATTGCAAACAAATATTACAGAACAAGGGATGAAACTTAATCTGGAATACCTACATGACCTACATGTAAACAACATAGGGAAACTCCAGAAGTTATCAACATACCATCAGATAAATAATGTTACGGACACTATCATCATAATTACCATAGTTATAGTAATTATAGGATTTGTAATAAGATCAAGGAGCCGCAAAGGAATAGCCCTGTTCAAGAACAACGAAGTGACCAATCAACATCCTGTACCGCTTGGGATACAACCAGTCCAGCTGAATTTTTAAATCCACGGGACGAGGATTTTTAGAGGGGGACGAGTTAAGACAACATAATGACCATCGTCATCAATATTAACATCATTCAACATGTATAGTAAAATCGCAACATTGCATATTTTGCAGAGAAGTAAAATTCCTAACACTCAAATTTCATTTATTTTCACATAAATATAATTTCTGTAATTTTCCATAAAACTTCTTTAATCAGCATTTTCGCAATATAGAAGTTCTTGTAATTGAAAAATTGTAAAGATATAATTAGTTTTAACAATGATTTAGAATAAAACGGACATAGTCCAAATAAAAAATATTTTTTTTAAAGATTAATGTATTATTAATCTTAACTTATATATATATGAATATAATAATACTCGTTTTTACATTTTCTCGAGCTTCATCAGTATGAACCTGTTCGTTCTTCGAATATAAACACTGTAATCGACGATTCATCGCAAAATCTAGAAGCGTTCAGCATTTTTTATTTAAATCGTCGAATTACCAATTTTTTAAGTACAAACGAAAACGACTTATGGTATCACAATATTCATCAATAAACCGCAAGCATTTAATATCTTTACCACAATTATTTTTCGAGATGCATACAAACTATTGCTAAAAATTAACATTTGAAGGTTAATTCAAAATGCGTACATACATATTATAAAATGTGAGTTACCGTAGCTGCATATCGTCATCATGAGAAAGCAATAAAAATTATAAAAATCATAATTTGAGTACAGTATTTTCTTACTAAACTCTATATAATCATCGATAGTATCCAAAATATATTTCATCATCACCATAAACAAACCAAATGTTTTACCGGAGCTGTATTTTAATCGGGTCCGGGTCAAAATGCCGCGTTTTAAAATGTCGCGTTTTAAAATGTCGCGTTTCAAAATGCCGCGAGGTACAAAATGTCGCGTGATACAAAAAGACGCGTTTTAAAATGTCGCGTTTCACAATGCCGCGATGTACAAAATGTCGCGTGGTACAAAAAGACGCGTTTTAAAATGTCGCGTTTCACAATGCCGCGAGGTACAAAATGTCGCGTGATACAAAAAGACGCGTTTTAAAATGTCGCGTTTCACAATGCCGCGACGTACAAAATGTCGCGTGGTACAAAATGTCGCGTTTTAAAATGTCGATAAAAAATCGTCGAAAATATATAAGGACTTAACTTTAACATTTTAGTGAAGGAATATTCTAATAAATTTCAACATTTGCGTTCTTTTTCTTAGACCCACTTTATAATTACATAAAATTACATTTATAAATAATTTCCATTCAGTGAAGGAAAATTTTACTATATGTTTAAACACAATTTGCTTGTTTCAAATAATTTTTATTAAATTATTTCACATCATATTGTATTGATTTATAAGGGATTTTTCAAAACGCGTCATTTTAAAACGCGTCAATTTGTACCACGCGTTTTTTGAACCACGCGGCATTTTGAAACGCGACATTTTGTACCAAGCGACATTTTTTACCTCGCTGCATTTTGAAACGCGACATTTTAAAACGCGACATTTTGTACCACGCGACATTTTGTACCTCGCGGCATTTTGGAACGCGACATTTTAAAACGCGACATTTTGTACCACGCGGCATTTTGAAATGCGGTATTTTAAAACGCGACATTTTAAAACGCGGTATTATGAACGGTTCCCATTTTAATCATAAAGCAATAAAATCATCATCAAACTTATAAAAACAATCATCGGCCTGCAAATCATTTTGTGTACGGAAATTATATACTGTAACATCCACTCATCGAAATCATCCACATAAATTTATCATTTATCATCAATAAAAAAAAAAATATAAGGGGGAAGCCAATTTTTTATTTATTTATTTATTTATTACCAACTTATACATAACTGGTTACATCAATAAGAAATTTAATAAAATTATATAATGTAAAGATTACCAATAATTCAAAAGAAGCTTCGACATCAATTCCTTAAATGCATTTCTAGACTGATTAAAGTCAAAAGTCGGCCGTACTTTATTAAAGGAAGCAGAAGAATGATAAACCGGCTCACATTTACCGTAGTTTTGCCTACAAAACGGCAACTTAATTTGGAAATCTTTATCGCGCAGCACACGTAATGGAGTATATATATCAAGCAAACTCAAAATTTCCGAACAATCGATTTTAGACACCAATAAATCTCGAACAAACATTGCGCTAATTTCAATTCTACGAATTAATAGCGGCTCCATATTTATTAATTTACATCTACCTCGATACGCTGGGAGTATGAAAGCAGGTACATTCGCATCTCTAGGCAACCTTCGTAGTGCGTACATTAAAAATCGCTTCTGAAGCCTCTCTATGCGATCTGAATAGTTAATATAAAACGGATTCCATATTACAACACCATATTCTAACAATGAACGAACAAAAGAGACATATAAAGTTTTAATCACGTAAGGATCATGAAAATCCTTAGCAAACCTTTTAACAAATCCAAGCATAGAATTCGCTTTAGAAATGCAACCTTCAACATGTTTATGGAACGATAAATTCGAAGTAAAGGTTATACCTAAATCTTTAAAAGTATCAACAGTTTCAATACTACAACCATCAAAGAAGTAATCGTAACTAGTGGGTAAGACTACGTGGGTGAAACACATTGTTTTGCATTTGGAGATGTTTAGAATCAAATTATGCGATGTACACCAAGCCTTGAAGTTTGTCAGGTCAGACTGAAAGTCAAGTGCATCATTGGCGCAAGAAATAGTTTTGAAGATTTTTATATCGTCCGCATAAATGAGAATGTCGGAATGACTTAGACAGTTGACCACATCGTTTACGAAAAGAATGAAGAGCATGAGACCCAAATGGCTGCCTTGAGGGACTCCTGAAGAAACATCAATCACTCTTGAAGTGAAGCTGCCAATTTTCACAAATTGAGTTTTGGATTTTAGATAAGATCTAATCCAATCAACTGGCAAGTAGTTACAATTCAATGAAATAAGTTTCCGCAACAGCAAGTCATGATCGATCTTGTCAAAAGCCTTAGAAAAATCAGTGTAAACGACCTGCACAATATTACCATTTAATAGAGCCCTTGAAATACAATTAGTAAACAAAACTAAATTAGTAATAGTTGACCTACCAGGGAAAAATCCATGCTGTTTGGAAGAAATGAAAGTCTTAACATGAAAGAATAATTGATCTTTAACTAGTTTCTCAAAAAGCTTTGGTAAAACTGATAGAATACAAATACCTCTGTAGTTCTCGACATCGCTTCGAGATCCGGATTTGAAAATCGGCTTAATAAGTGAGCGTTTCCATGCAATAGGAAAGCAACCCTCAGCGAGACTTTTATTAAATAGTACGGAGATATGGGAAGAAATTACCTTACCGGTTAATTTTAGAAAAATGGGTGGAATAGAATCGAAACCGGCACTTTGGTTAATATCAATATTAGACAATTCGGATAAAATAGTATCCACTTCCAGACGAAACATTGAAAACTTAGAATTACTTGCAACATTACTGAAATTACCAAGACTTGATTTCGAACTATATACACTCTGAAAGAAATCAGCAAATAAATTACAAGTATCCTGTATGTTATCACAGGAACGGTCGTTCAAATACATCGTAGAAGGGTAACCATTAGACTTACTTTTGTAGTTAACAAAATGCCAAAAATTATTTGGCTTCGATTTAATTAATGATTCAATTTCCAGAATATAACAGCTGTAAAGAAATCGGTTAAGACATATATACTTCTTACGTAATACATCAAACGAGTTGTAATTAACAACATTAGGATGCAATTTATATTTCTTGTGAGCCTTGTCCTTTCTATTTTTTAGATTTATCAACTCATTATTATACCACGGTTCCTTCTTAACGCTAAAAGCTTTCAGTCTAGGGATAAATTTCTCAATACCTAGATTAATAATTCTATAAAATTCGATTAACATGTCATCAATACTATTACAAGCATAAAAAAACGACCAATCATACGTATCCAGAAATGCATTTAAAGAATTGTAATCGCCCTTTATAAAGTTGTAAGTCCATGAATTAACATTTTGTTCGACTAACTCGCAACATTCAAACATAACTGAAATATTCAGTGGAGAGTGGAAAATACTAGACGATCCAGCCAAATCCTCACACGTCGATACGGTCACCTCATGATCAAATGGTACAAAAGCCAGATCCAACACATTACCACTATTATTCGTAACACTGTTACATTGCTTTAACCCCAACGAAAATATTTCCGAGATGAAGTTATCCATTTCATCGTTCATGTTAATAGGAGTCAAATTGTGATCAACATACTCCGACACAATATCCGGAATGTTAAAATCTCCAAAAATAAATAGACGATCCTCCGGCTGAAGAAGTGGAGCAATATTTGATTTGACAGTGTCCACAAACCTTTGATAAACTGGCACACTCGAATGGCAGGGTATATATGTAACAACGATGATCAGCGAATATGAATGGAATTGTATACGTACAGCAACAATTTCGGCAACGCAATTAGCCAACGTTATCAGACTGGATGAATATTTGTTAGAGACTGCGACTACAATACCGCCACCCTTTTCGTAAGTGTCCCTTTGCAGATGCCTGTCCCTCCGGAAAACAGCATAAGATGACGGAAAATTTTTGTATCGCAATTTTTGTATCGCATAATTACACCATTTATATCTTCATCATCTTTAAGCTGAAAGGACCATTGTCATAGTTAGATAAAATTCAACATCACAACACAAATTGTTCCTATGTAAGTGATTATTTAAATATAAAATTAGTTGGCTGATTTGTTAAATTTTTGTGTTAATTGATTAAATTATTCCGTGTTTAATCCATTTAAGTCATAAAAATTAAATTGAATGTGAGTGAATTAGTATAACATAAGATAACATTCATGCCTAATCGAGGTGTACCGAATAAGAAATTTCCAATTCAAGAACTTGAATCACAGCAAAAATTACAAAAACAATTTAATTCAATTACCGACGCGGATTTAATTAAAGTGAAATCCATTTCAAATATAAAATTAGAATTCGATCCTGAGTCTAACATTGCCAATTTAAAAATTCGTCGTTCTGGTTCATTTTCTGTAGTTAATTCAGACGAAATTGTGCATAAAACCGAACCAAATTTTACAAATTACACAAAAGAATTAAAACTTTTTTCTGAAAAACTTGAAAATTTAATTCTATCAAAAATGAGTGATTTCAATACAAACCTTGCATTAAAAATTATACCCGATTTTAATGGTGATTCCTTACTACTCCACAAGTTTTTATCTTGTTGTGAACTAGTGCACGATCCATTAAAACCAGCCGAAAAACAAAAATTTCTTAAATTCATAAGAGTTAAACTTTCGGGTAAGGCTTATGAAATTGTACAGTACCAAGATTGGGATACTTGGGAAGATTTAAAAGTCGAAATTCAAATAAAATGCTCTGAAACTAGATTTGTAGAACATCTCCAAGTGGAATTAGTAAATATAAAGCAAAGACGTAACGAGGACGTACAAGCTTTTGCTTCTAGAGTAGAAAAACTACTCATGCTACTAAATGAAGGATGTATCCGAAGTGAAGGCGCAGCAGCAGCAAAATATATTAAAAGTATAAACTCTAAGACCGCCCTTAAAGCTTTCCAAGAAGGTCTCTCTGATCCTTTCAAGTTAATAATTAAAGCTTGTAGATATACAAACTTAAATGACGCTATATCGAAAGCACTTGAAGAAGAATTCGCCGTTAAACAAAGCAACTTTTTATCTTCTTCTTTAACATCCCCTAGTTTACGTCAGAATAAGCATAATCAAAATTTTAAATGTCGTTATTGTCATAAAGTTGGTCATTTTTTCGAAAATTGTTTTGCTCGTCAAAGGTCTCAAAATCATTCCATCCATTCTTTAACTAAACCCAACACAAATTCAAACTTAATATCAAATGTTCCTTTTCACAATTCTACCTCAACCTCGAATCAGTTAACCGCATATCAACATAGAAACAATAACATGACACTGACATGCGCCTATTGTAAATATCGGGGCCATCATATTCAAGAGTGTCGTAAAAAGAAAGCCGCTGATGAATTGTTAGCTAAAAAACAATGTGAGAATTCAGATACTTCGGGAAACGCCAATGGACTCAACCCAAATTTGAACACGAGGTCGCGAGTCCAGCAGTTCAAACAATAGAGTGTTCAAACAATACAAATAAATCGGTTTCTTATGATCTCAATATTTTATTTTCACAAAATGATGATTTCTCTTGTCATAGTTCTCCTAATCTCACAGTATTAGAACGAGATTCTGTTACTCCTACAGAATATTTACAATCGGAGAACACTTTAGAAACTTGTCAAACAAATTTATATGATTTGCATGATTCTATTGTCAATCATAACTCTGATACTTCAACGAAGTCTTTACAGTCAGAAGTTTCAAACAATTTAATCGAATCTGAGGAACAGCAAATCTATCCAAATTATAATAAGTCAAAATTTTTCGAATCAACTGAAAAATTTCCTGTCAATCCACATAACCTAACTTATCAAAATAAAAATCACATATTTATTACAAATAATTTTCTTGATAAACGGTTTGTCAAACTTGCGTTAGATATTATCATTCCTGACACGACCCTATTCCTAATTGATACTGGATCCGATATCAGTATTTTAAAAGTTGGTGTAATAAAAGATGGAACAAATTGTGATATAGACTTAAAGTGTACCATCAAAGGGATTTCTTCAGAACTAATTGAAACGTTAGCTCTCTGTAATGGAAATATAAAATTGTCTCCATCATCCATCATTAATCATAACTTTCAGATAGTTCCCGATAAATTTCATATTCCGTGTTCAGGCATAATTGGCAAAGATTTTCTTACCAATAATAAATGTAAATTAGACTTTTCTAAACAAACATTAGAAATGTAGCACTTCGCTTGGGTACAAATAAAAAATATTAGTTAATTAATTTAAACTTTTATTAATTAACATTTCCCAAAAAACATTTATTTAATTTTTACGAAATTCACGAATAATACCATAACACATGAGTGTATGTCGAAGGTATCAGAACGACGACTAAAAAAGGAAGGCAAGTTTTTTTTCTTTTTGCTTTTCGGTCAATTTGATTTTTTGTTTTTAAATTTTCGATTTCGAAAATAGATTGCCCATATGGCAGCAAGTTGCTGTAGGGCGCGGCGCTGCTAACGATGATGGTTGTATTGGCGGCGCTGCGGGCATTGAAGGTTGTGTTGCGGTCGAATCGGCTACAGTACTTCCCACCTAGATGAAAATTGGTGTTCATAGTAAATTTAGCCGGGATTCGCACCGGTCGACCAGATCGGGTGGATTTCGTTGCTGTTGGTAACTTATTAGGAGTAGCCGGTTCGTTTGGTGTTTTTACTGTTGTCGTCGGCTCCACGTTTGTTGCTTCGCTGTTCGCGGGCATATATGCTGGCTTAAGGCGGTCGATAGTGATGTTTGATTCGCGATTTGGCAGTCGCAAACGGAAATATTTTGATGTTCGATCAAGAACTTCGAAAGGTCCATTATATGGATGGGTAAGGCTCGGGCGAATAGAATCGTCACGAAGAAATACATGAGTCGCTGTTTTCAGGTCATCATGTATGAATGCTTTTCTATTTCCATGCCACGCCGTCGTCGTTGGCCGAATGTCACGCATGGCGTTTCGCAGATCGATGACTGTTTGCGATTCTGTCTTCCTTGATGGCTGCTCGTCGAAAAATTCGCCAGGTAAGCGAAGTGTTGTACCGTAAACAAGTTCGGCCGGTGATGCATTTAAATCTTCTTTATACGTTGCACGAAGGCCGAGAAGAATTGTTGGTAAATGCTTGGCCCATTTTTCGGTGTTGTGACAGAGGATAGCTGTCTTCAGCGTGCGATGCTATCTTTCGATTAGGTAATTTGCTTGCGGATGGTATGCGGTTGTTCTAAAATGCTGAGTTCCGAGCGTCCGCATTAGTTCGTCGAAGAGATGCGAATCAAATTGTGTGCCTCGGTCCGTTGTAATTGCTTTAGGCACACCATATTTTGCTATCCAACCAGCGATGAGTGCATTTGCAACGGTTGGTGCTAAAATGTCCGGGATCGGAATTGCTTCAGGCCAACGTGTGAAGCGGTCGATGATCGTAAGACAGTAGCGATTTCCCTCGGATGGTGGAAATAGTCCGACGAGATCGATGTTTATATGAGCGAATCGTTCACTCGGTGAGTCGAACTGTTGTAACGGCGCTTGTGTATGTCGTCCAATTTTTGCACGTTGACATTTCAGGCAGCTTCGAACGTATTTTGCGACATCAGATCGAATGCCAGGCCAAACGAATCGTTTGGTCATCAATCTAGCCGTGGCACGTACTCCAGGATGCGAGATGTCGTGGATCGCTTGAGTGAATTGGTTTCGGAATCTTCCAGTAACAAATGGACAAATGTTGTCTGTTGAGTAGTCGCAAAAAAGTCGCTTCGAACTGCCTGGAATGGTAAAAAGTTTTAGCTTAATTGAAACGTCGATATTACCTTTTTCGAGGAGCAATTTTAATTCATTATCGTTTCGTTGATCATCTGCTAACTTTTCGTAGTCGATCTCGGCAGTGGAATAGATGCTTTCGACTCGTGACAAGAGGTCCGCAGTCACATTCTCAGCTCCTTTTACGTGTCTAATATCGGTGGTTATTTGTCCGATGTAATCTAGTTGCCTTGCTTGACGATCGTTGGCTTTTTCGAGTTTTTGAGCGAATGCAAAGGTGAGCGGTTTATGATCAGTATAGATGTGACATCTTCTTCCTTGCAGCATGAATTTGAAATGTTTCACTGCCAAATACATTGCTGTGAGTTCGCGATCATACGTGCTGTAGCGAAGCTGCATTTGTCGAATTTCTTTGAGAAAAACCCAAGTGGTTGTAGCGCGTTGCCTACAACTTGATGCAGTACTGCACCAGCAGCAATGTCGGAAGCGTCGACATAAAGCGATAGTTCTGCCGTTTTTGATGGATGAGCGAGTAAAGCTGCGTTGGACAAATCGAGTTTGCATTTTTCAAATGCATTTTTTGCTTCATCTGTCCAGTTAAGCAAAGTTCGATCGTTTTTCTTGTTTCCTGGGATCATCTCAAGTAACTTGGCTTGCGTTTCGATGGCGTTTGGCATGAACTTGCGGTAAAAATTGAGTGTTGCCAAAAAACTTTTCAATTGCTTGACCATCGCCGGAAGTGGAAAAGTTTTAATGGCTTGGACCTTCTCGGGTAGTGGCAAAAAACCTCGAGATGACACGCGATGTCCCAGAAACTCGATTTCTTGCTTACCGAATTCACATTTCCCCAAATTTATTGCCAAGTTGTACCGTTTCAGTCTTTGAAACAGCATTCGCAAGTGTTCATGATGCTCTTCGGGCGTCGTCGAGGCGATGCACAAATCGTCTATGTATGCGAAGACGAAATCGAGGCCACGGCAAACTTCATGAATTTGAACTCAAACAGCCCGAATGGGGTCGTAATAGCCGTTTTTTTAATGTCCTTCTCGGCGACTGGAACTTGGTGGAAGGCCTTTTGCAAGTCGATCTTTGAGAAAATGGTCTTACCCTGCAAATTACCGACGAAGTCGTTGAGATATGGTATGGGATAACGATCCGGAACTGTGATGGCGTTCAAAGCGCGATAATCGCCGCACGGGCGCCACGAACCATCGGATTTCTTTACCATATGAAGCGGGCTTGCCCAACAACTGCTTGACGGTCGGCATATTCCCGCTTCTATTAGACAATCGAATTTCTTTCGAGCTGCTTCGAGTTTTTCTGGTTCCAAACGCCGAGAGCGAGCGTAGACGGGTTGTCCTGTCGTGATGATTTGATGAATTACGGCGGTAGAAATTTTGCTTCCTGGTACTGGTAGTTTTGTAATCTGGTTGTCTTTTTCGAGAAGATCAGCATAAATCGGGTTTACATAATATGCCTTGTATTCAGTTGTATCTTTTACCATGATTCGCAAACAATTTGAGTTTAAACCAGTGCTTGGATCGATTATCCTTTTTCTCATCAAATCGATTAATAATCCGAATCTGGTAATGAAATCTGCGCCGATGATTGGCGTTGTTACATCGGCGACTACACTGAGAGAAATCGTACTCTAATATTATGAATAGCGTATTCTTAAATGCACAAATTTTAAATTCATAAAAGTTCAAGAAAATAGTTCATAATATTATAAACTAAATGCAGGCATTTAATCGAAGAAAAAAAAATATCTTCACAATTATGGTTTTATAAATTGATAATTATATTCTTAATTTGAAACATTTGTAAAATACTCAAACTCAACCGATTTGTACTCAGCTGTCAGCTCGGAATTACTACTCTTGATTGAAGAACTGTATGCGTATAATAATATTTTCACGAACTTAACAAAATTGTGCATTATTTAGGATCAGTTCAAGCAAAAATCTTGTGCATGAAAATGAGAAAATTGATTTCTTGAAACACTATTTTTAATTTAGGATTAATGTTGAAGCTTTTATTCTCAAATTCAAGGAAATATAGTAAAGATTTTGGTATACACATTACATTATAATGTTTTGGCACCCTCCATTTTATTACTTATAGTTTCAAACTGGAAATTCCAAAACTGTAATTGTTATTTTGTAACTGAAATAGCAACCACCGGTGTGGAATTCCCAGTTTGAAACTAATAAAAGGGACATCAAAAAAATATTATTATTGTTAAGATGAAATAATTTAAAACAAAGAATATTTAAAACATACTTTACATTCTCTAATTGTGCTTATTATATAATAAGAGATCTCAAATAGTGCATAGTATTATATAATGAAGCAGACCTAACATACATTTACAATGGTTACATGGTTTTATTTCATCTTCATAATTTAAGAATAACATCCTAAATTGTAGAATGATTTTATTAATAATTTTAAGCATTCTATACTGGATAATGGCACGTAGGTTCATAAATAACGAAATGCCATTTAATTTGTGTTTTTTCATCATTTTCAGTTGGAACTTTAAACCATAAAGACGTGAGTGATTTTATAGTTTATTTTTTTTCTAAGCGACAATTTTAGATTTTTTTTAATATAAAGTGTTGAAGTATGTGGAACGTAATGAATTGTTATAGTTGTAAATTGTTAAAATAATGTGATTATATATATAATTATTAACGTTTGGATTCATAATTAATTAAGTGAAAAATTGTTAAAGTTTGGATTTTGGTTATAATATTGTTAAACGTTAAAATATCATTGTTGATGTAATTGCTAATTCTTTTGATTTTCCGGTGAACAGCAGATTGTTAAAATTCTCGTATAATTAGGTAAGTGAAGAATTGTTTTCGTTTAAATAGATAATGGTTATAACTAAATGCGTGTGGGCTTGTGATTGATATAGTTATCGAACGAACTTGTTATAAAACAAATGTTTGATTTAAAAAAAATGTTAAGGTTTACATAAATATGTTGAGGAAAAATTGTTATATGTTTTATATAATTAATTGTTAATTGTATTAGTATAATATACATAATCGCTCACTTGCTGCAATAGCGACATCACTCAAAAATTACTTTTATTCAGGACACAATTATTTTAAAATTTTGAATTATAAAAATGTTCAAGAATAATTTGAATTTGTATGGAGATACAATTTAGAGATATAATAGAATATAACAGTTGAGAACAATACTACATCACCTTTAATAACGACTGCGTGGTCCCTCATAGTCCAATAATTTAAAAATACCAATTTTGAGGTATGTCACTATTGCAGCAAGTGAGTAATATATATTATACTAATACAATTAATAATTAAACATGGTTAAACATGGTTTTGAGAAAAAACGCTTACAGCTGACTTGAAAATACGTTGGAATAGTCGATATACTATGACCCTTCTTTTCAGGTAGATATAGATTTTGAAAACGCGTATCCACAAAAGAGAACTCTTTTATTGACCAGGTGGCCAATGTTCCTGACCAACATAGAAGGGATATTCAGGAAGCTCATAAAAGATACAAAAATCCAGAGGGACATTTCAACTATTCAAACCATTACTGATATAAGTAAGTTAAAAAAAACGTATTATAATGCAAATTAAAATTACATTATTTTTAAATTTTTACAGATGCACGAAACACCAAAGTAATTAAGTTGCTGCATTACGCTTTACCACCAACATCTAGAGTCAACAAACTGACCAACAAAAAAATAATTTGTAAACCATCCATTGTCGATTCAATTTCATACTTTTTATTGGAGATTTCCAGCCACGCCGCCATTGAAGCAAAATTGCATGAAATTAAAGAGAAGTACTAAGAATATAAACTAAGTTTACAACCGCTGGTGATGATTGTTGGCGATATCGGCTCTGAAAAAGAATATCTCACCGTATTCGATGGAGTTATCTACAAATTTTCTAACTTGATGGCTGCCGTCGATTGCTGCTTCAAACTTTTGTTCGTCTTTGATATAAAATATCCGATAGAATCGGTAAAAGTGTGGACATTTTTCCAAAAATACTTTTTCGATATTACGTGTAAATATGATTTGAATGATGGCAAATTAATTTTATTTTTATCGGACTTACAAATTTTAAAGAATTAGATAAAGATTTTGTTCAATATTTAAACAAAATATTAAATTAGATATTTTACTTAGATTTAGATGATTTCTTAAACATATTTTAGATATAATTTTTAAATTACTCAGAATTCATACATGGATAAATTATATTTTTATTATTATTTTAAAATTGATAATTACTTCTTTTATGAAAATACCTTTAAAAAGAAGTTATTTAAAATAAAGATGATTTTAGTTGAACACAATCAAATAATTGTAATTGCTCAAAATATCGAAATAGGTAAATTTGATAATCACTATAAAATATATCTAACTGGAAGAGAATTATGCAAATTCGATCATTTTGATTTAAATGAAGTACGCGTAAAATTAACAACATTGCGGAAAACACAACAAGGAAAACATTACGT
The DNA here is from genome assembly GCA_958295665.1 of Tipula vernalis. Classification (NCBI taxonomy): domain Eukaryota; kingdom Metazoa; phylum Arthropoda; class Insecta; order Diptera; family Tipulidae; genus Tipula; species Tipula vernalis. The sequence continues at coordinate 402,031,895 of OY282558.1, read as the reverse complement.
AAAATATTCTTTGTTATAAAGTTATTATTTTGGATATAATTATTGAATATTAGCAAATATAATATTAGAGGCTTGATGTAAAATAAATAAAAAACGACAATAAAATAAAATTCGAATAAAATTTATTAATCGTCTCCTGAACTCTTTTTTCTTTTATTTTTGATTTTTATAATTTTATTTATTATACAACTAAATATATTTATACTTAGATATTTATATATATATATATATATATATATATATATATATATATACGTATATATATATATAGTTATATATATATATATATATATATATATATATATATATATATATATATATATATATATATATATATATATATATATATATATATATATATATATATATATATATGGATGTTATTTATATCGATTGTCATAATCATAAAACCATACATAATTTTTCTTATTTATATAAATAAAAATTAATATAAAATAAATTGTAAAAATGGTTTTTATTTACTAAAATATTTTTCTAGGAAGGGGAAATTTTATTCTAATGGAAACCAGATTGGTACTGCATCATCGTAAGGAACGAACCTATTATCCTTAATACAAGAATTGAAAATTACAGAGTAATTTATCAAATTAATATCAATGTTGTTTCCAAATAAGCCATCTCTTTCTCATTTTGAGAATTTTAGTCTCAATTTATTATGAGTTATGTCCTCAAATCAGTCCTTATCCGCTCAAATTTAATAGAGATTTGTCTCAAAACGAGAGTTTTAAACTCAAATTATTACTGTTTTCATCTCAAATCAAGTCTTACCTTGTCTAATTTTAAGAATTGTAGTTTTAAAATGTGAATTTTAGTAGTAAATTATTATGAGTTGTCTTCTCAAATCAGTTCTCATTCGCTCAAAGTTTATGAAAATTAGTATATTCATAATCTGAATTTAATCTCAAATTATTACAGTTTTAGTCTTAAATAAAGGTTTACGCTGACTAATTTTGAGAATTATAGTGCTAAAACGTAAATTTTAGTCTCATATTTTATGAGTTATTTTCTCAAATGAAATTTTGTCTGCCTCAATATGTGAATTTGAATCTCAATATATAATAGTTTTCGTCTCAATCCAAGCCTTACGCATTATATAAATTCTTACTTTATGAGTTATATTCTCCAATGAAACCTCATCCGTTCAAATTTGAAACATTACATGCACAATTATCGAACATACTGCTCTTGATTTAGAACATTACATTCTTGAGCTATGTGTCATATTCTTGTATAAAGACGACATAATAAGATATCTTAACAATTTGTAAACTTTATAATTCTTATTTTAAATATAATATTCATGAACAAAGAATTTTCTTTTGCTAAAATAGAGCTTCAGTTACTTGATTTCAGCATTTTTAAAATCAAAAAAATCATGCTCGACAATTTGAACTTTACTACTTAATTTAAGAATAGTTCCGTTTAGCGCACATTCGATCAACTTTTAGGCAAGACTTTGTGAGTAATGTGCTTAATATCGGAATATATTTCTCTCAGTGTACAAACGTCCACACGAAGTCACGTCGTAATCCGAGGTTTATCTTCAGTGTTGTTGTGCCGTATGTTTTAATTTCAGTGCCGTTTGCTGCGAACAATTTAATGTCTGTTGATTTGCGGTTGCCTGCGAACTGATTGAGAGGTAGTACCGATACGTCGGCGCCCGTATCGATCAAAAATCTGGCATTTGTGGACTTATCATGTATCTTCAATCGGTTTACAAATTTGGATTCAGGCTGTTCGCTACCTGAATTCGACGCAGGCAGCTGGCTTCAGTATTGATTTGATGTGGCAGCATTCGTGGCGTTGAATGTGCACGGCTTGCGGCAACGTGTTGCTTTGGTACCAAACTTCCAATGATACCAGCAATTAGGATGCTCAATACGAGATGATTGTTCCCGAGACCTGTTGGCGTTAAATGATTTACTGCTGCCGTGATTGATACTGGATTTTCGCTCAAGTTCTGTGATTCGGTTACTTAACTTTTCGAATAAGTTGATTTCAGCAGGCGGCGTCGGTGTCATTCTCGCATTTTCTAGAATTACAGGTGGCTGCGGAGTTGTTTGATAAATCGTGCGATCACCGATAGTACGCAAACGAATCGACTCCACTAATGTATCGGCTGCGGCCAGTTGGTCGCCAATTGGCGAATTTTTCATTTGAATTATTGCGGCGTGCGCCATCTCTGGCAGTCGAGCAGCCCATAATTCAAAAAGTGCAGTTTCGGTCAAAGAATCGTGTGTTAAACTCTTTAATTTTTGATATAACTTGCTCGGTTTTGAATCGCCGAGTTGCACTTCACTTATCGCTTCGCGAAATCGCCTTTGCTGCGAATTTGAATAAAAAGCGATAATAATTGGCTTAATATGTGTATATTTGCCGCTTACTGGAGCTTCGCCGATTTGCGTTTGTAATGCACCTAGGTCATCGAGTGGAATTTGTGTCATTACTGAACAATATTTTTTAGTATCGCTGGCCACGCTGCTAGCCTCGAACCAAAATTCCAAGCTGGAGAAATAATTTTGCAGGTTATGCAAACTATCAATTAATTTCGGCATCGGTATTCGCGGAATCACAACGTTAGCATTTATATTTTGCGATTCATCATCGCCACTTTGTTTTGCCTCTGCGTTTGTCATATTTTTTGTTTTTTCTTGAGCACGTTTTTTACTTTAGGTTAGCTTGCGTGAAAAACTCTAAGAAGAGACGTTTTGGGTCACCACTTTGTAGCACTTCGCTTGGGTACAAATAAAAAATATTAGTTAATTAATTTGAACTTTTATTAATTAACATTTCCCAAAAAACATTTATTTAATTTTTACGAAATTCACGAATAATACCATAACATATGAGTGTGTGTCGAAGGTATCAGAACGACGACTAAAAAAGGAAGTCAAGTTTTTTTTCTTTTTGCTTTTCGGTCAATTTGATTTTTTGTTTTAAATTTTCGATTTCGAAAATAGATTGCCCATATGGCAGCAAGTTGCTGTAGGGCTGCTAGCGATGATGGTTGTATTGGCGGCGCTGCGGGCATTGAAGGTTGTGTTGCTGTCGAATCGACTACAGAAATACCTTTTCCTTCAAGTTCAATATTTTTACCACTTTGTTCAAGGTTTTCTAAAACAACTGTTCCGCCTAGATCAGAAGCTATGGTTCAAATCACAGTTAATTCTTCAAATAATTCAGAATTGATATGTTCTTCTAAAGAAATTTTACCCGGTGTATTCATAGCAAATTCAATAATTAAAATACAGAATAATAAAGCCGTAGTTAGTATTGCGAACACTAATGAAAAACCTGTAGAAGTAGATGAAAACATTAGTCTGAATATAGATCCTCTTTCAAATTATGAATTATTTTATCTCAAGAATTCTTGGTCCAACCAAATTAACGAAAGACTCAAGAGACTTGAATCTAATATCTCAACCGAACATCTAAATCCTGAAGAACAAGAATCTATACTTAAAATTTGTAGAACATTCAATGATATTTTCTGTTTAGACGGTGATAAATTATCGGTCACAAACGCCGCCAAACATCACATTCGCACTCCTTCCAATTGTCCTCCTACTTACATCAAACAGTATCGTTTGCCTTATACAACAAAAGAAGAAATAAATACACAAGTTGAGGAGATGCCACAAGATGGGGTAATAGAAAATAGCAAAAGCCCATGGAATTTTCCACTTCTTGTTGTACCGAAGAAGTCTGCCGATAATAAAAAAAAATGGAGAGTCGTGGTAGATTATCGCAGACTTAATGATATTACTATCAGTGATGTATACCCTCTTCCTAATATAGCGGAAATTTTTGATCAATTAGGTCGTTCTGTATATTACAGTACAATTGATTTAAAAAGTGGTTATCACCAAGTTCCTTTAAATCCCCCTGACAAAGAAAAAACCGCTTTCAGCACTGACAGAGGCCACTATCATTTCACATGCATGCCTTTCGGATTAAAAGGAGTACCAGCTACATTCCAAAGGCTTATGAACTCTGTCTTAAGTGGCTTAACCGGTATAAAATGTATGGTTTATTTAGACGATATAGTCGTGTACGGTCGTAATTTAAAAGACAATAATGAAAAGTTGATTGACGTTTTTTAGTGTTTCCGGCAAAATAATCTTAAATTGAATGCAGCAAAATGCCAGTTCCTCTGCCGAGAATTAAACTATCTTGGCCATGTCATCACATCATCAGGTATAAAACCTGATTCTAAAAAGATTCATGCTATCAATCATTTCCCAGTTCCTCAAAATGTTAAAGATATCAAATCCTTCCTTGGCCTATCAGGTTATTATAGGAAATTTATGCAAAATTTCGCGGAGATTGCAAAGCCCCTAACCGAACTTCTAAAGAAAAATGTAATTTTCCATTGGGATGAGTTTTGTGACGAGGCTTTTAGTATACTTAAATCTGCTCTTATGAATCCTCCGATCCTTCAATATCCCAACTTTGAAAAAGAATTTATCATAGCATGCGATGCATCTGACGTTGCCCTTGGTGCCATACTATCCCAAAAAGTTGAAGAATCCGATCTGCCGATTGCTTACGCAAGTAGAACTCTGAATTCCACTGAAAAAAATAAATATCCTACCATCGAAAAAGAACTTTTAGCCATCGTATTTGCAGTTGATCAATTTCGACCGTATATTTATGGGAAAACGTTTACCCTTGTAACGGATCATAAACCGTTGATATGGATAAAAAACATGAAAAATCCCTCATCTCGTCTTATGCGATGGAAATTTAAATTAGCCGAGTATGAGTATTCTATAATTCACAAGCCTGGTAAATTAAACAAAAATGCAGACACTCTTAGTAGAATCAAAATAGATGATACGAGTGACCCAAAACCACAGGTGAATGCAGTTACTCGATCTAAATCAAAGATACAAAATCAAAATCCTCTACTACTACAAATAATTCTGATAATTTTCTTGATAATTCTGTAATAGATTCTTATACGCCAATCTCTAACCCACACAACTTTCTGTCCAGTCCTGATTCTACAAATAATATTGTAAATACATCAATACCATCCAGTGCCAATGATTCCGTAATTAGTCAAACAAATCCAACGCGTTTAGAACAAATAACGCCAACTATTAAACATGTCACTGATAAAAATGAAATTAATCAAATTTTACACGAATTTCACACATGTCCTCTTGGGGGTCATCAAGGTTTTACACGCACCTATCGTCAAATAAAATCATATTTTTATTTTGATAGAATGCTATCTATAATTAAAAAATTTGTGAGTTTTGTCAAAAAATAAGCATTCTAGATTCACAAAAATGCCGATGAAAATCACTACTACGTCTAAAGTCCCATTTGAAAAAATATTTTTAGACATTGTAGGGCCGATTCTTCCAGTTACCTTTTCCAATAATAAATTCATACTGACGATCCAAGATGATCTAACCAAATATTCTCTAGGGATTGCAATCGAAAATGCTGAAGCAGAAACGATAGCTAAAGCTATGGTCCATTCCTTTATTTGCATTTACGGAGCACCGATTTCGATCTTGACCGATCAAGGATCAAACTTTATGGGTGAAATTTTTAAGAAAATCTGTAAATTATTTAAAATAAAAAAGTTTAATACTACCGCCTATACCACCCAGAGACAAATGGAGCTCTTGAAAGATCTCACAAGACGATTGACGATTATTTAAGAAATTTCTGTGACAAAGACAAAAGTAATTGGGATTCATGGATTCCATATGCTATGTTCACATACAATACAACCCCTCATTGCACTACTGGATACATGCCATTTGAGCTAATCTTTGGACGTAAACCCAATATACCAAATTCAATTTATAATCAAGTTGATGTACAATATAACTACGATGACTATGTTTCCAATGTTAGATTCCAGTTGCAAAATTCCTACGAAATCGCACGACAAAATATTTTAAAATCAAAGGAAAAATCGAAAATCAATTATGACGTTCGCGCAAATCCAGCCGTTTTTAAAATAGATGATCTCGTTTGGTTGAAAAATGAGACTCGAAAATCAAAATTATCGCCATTTTGGCTGGGCCCATATAGAGTTATTTAAATTAACTCTGATGTTAATTCTACCATTTAAATTGGAAATTCCTTACGCATGGTACATAATAATCAATTAAAAATATTTAATTAACAAAGAAAAATGAATCTAAAAAAACCGCTATGAATTTTATCCTAAACTTTTCCTAAAACCACAAAACCAACTAAAAACAAATATTAGTAAAAAACATACATTTAGGCGACTGCATTAAGAATTGAATTTATAAATATTTTTAATAATGTGTATATTAATAAAAGTAAATTATTAAACGTATAATTAACGAATAAAATGTGATTTATGTAAATATATTGGATACAAATTATTTACAAAATTATAACTTAAAATTTCGAAATACGATTTTAAGTTTGCTAATTCCATATTGGGAAGGGGTGTCGAATTTGACGTAATACTAAACAGGGTTATTGGTCGTTCTCATTGGTTTCCCTAATGGGGTAGTAAGATGTATATATCAGCCAACTAATCAGTGATTTGTAGAATTTTATCATGGATTTTGCGTATTGAAATTTGCATTTTTCTGCAAAAAACTCCGTATATTTGGTAGGGGTGTCGAACTTGACGTAATACTAAACAGGGTTATAGGTCGTTCTCATCGGTTTCCCTAATTGGGTAGTAAGATGTATATATCAGCCAACTTATCAGCGATTTGTAGAATTTTATCATGGATTTTGCGTATTGAGATTTGCATTTTTCTGCAAAAAACTCCGTATATTTGGTAGGGGTGTCGAATTTGACGTAATACTAAACAGGGTTATAGGTCGTTCTCATCGGTTTCCCTAATGGGGTAGTAAGATGTATATATCAGCCAACTTATCAGCGATTTGTAGAATTTTATCATGGATTTTGCGTATTGAAATTTGCATTTTTCTGCAAAAAACTCCGTATATTTGGTAGGGGTGTCGAATTTGACGTAATACTAAACAGGGTTATAGGTCGTTCTCATCGGTTTCCCCAATTGGGTAGTAAGATGTATATATCAGCCAACTTATCAGCGATTTGTAGAATTTTATCATGGATTTTGCGTATTGAAATTTGCATTTTTCTGCAAAAAACTCCGTATATTTGGTAGGGGTGTCGAACTTGACGTATAACTAAACAGGGTTATAGGTCGTTCTCATCGGTTTCCCTAATTGGGTAGTAAGATGTATATATCAGCCAACTTATCAGTGATTTGTAGAATTTTATCATGGATTTTGCGTATTGAAATTTGCATTTTTCTGCAAAAAACTCCGTATATTTGGTAGGGGTCTCGAATTTGACGTAATACTAAACAGGGTTATAGGTCGTTCTCATCGGTTTCCCTAATTGGGTAGTAAGATGTATATATCAGCCAACTAATCAGTGATTTGTAGAATTTTATCATGGATTTTGCGTATTGAAATTTGCATTTTTCTGCAAAAAACTCCGTATATTTGGTAGGGGTGTCGAACTTGACGTAATACTAAACAGGGTTATAGGTCGTTCTCATCGGTTTCACTAATTGGGTAGTAAGATGTATATATCAGCCAACTTATCAGCGATTTGTAGAATTTTATCATGGATTTTGCGTATTGAAATTTGCATTTTTCTGCAAAAAACTCCGTATATTTGGTAGGGGTGTCGAACTTGACGTAATACTAAACAGGGTTATAGGTCGTTCTCATCGGTTTCCCTAATTGGGTAGTAAGATGTATATATCAGCCAACTTATCAGCGATTTGTAGAATTTTATCATGGATTTTGCGTATTGAAATTTGCATTTTTCTGCAAAAAACTCCGTATATTTGGTAAGGGTCTCGAATTTGACGTAATACTAAACAGGGTTATAGGTCGTTCTCATCGGTTTCATTAATTGGGTAGTAAGATGTATATATCAGCCAACTAATCAGTGATTTGTAGAATTTTATCATTGATTCTGCATATTGAAATTTGAATTTGTTTGCAAAAGTTCATATATTTGGTAGGGGTGTCGAATTTGACGTAATACTAAACAGGGTTATAGGTCGTTCTCATCGGTTTCCCTAATGGGGTAGTAAGATGTATATATCAGCCAACTTATCAGCGATTTGTAGAATTTTATAGTAGTAAGATGTATATATCAGCCAACTTATCAGCGATTTGTAGAATTTTATCATGGATTTTGCGTATTGAAATTTGCATTTTTCTGCAAAAAACTCCGTATATTTGGTAGGGGTGTCGAACTTGACGTAATACTAAACAGGGTTATAGGTCGTTCTCATCGGTTTCCCTAATTGGGTAGTAAGATGTATATATCAGCCAACTTATCAGCGATTTGTAGAATTTTATCATGGATTTTGCGTATTGAAATTTGCATTTTTCTGCAAAAAACTCCGTATATTTGGTAAGGGTCTCGAATTTGACGTAATACTAAACAGGGTTATAGGTCGTTCTCATCGGTTTCCCTAATTGGGTAGTAAGATGTATATATCAGCCAACTAATCAGTGATTTGTAGAATTTTATCATTGATTCTGCATATTGAAATTTGAATTTGTTTGCAAAAGTTCATATATTTGGTAGGGGTGTCGAATTTGACGTAATACTAAACAGGGTTATAGGTCGTTCTCATCGGTTTCCCTAATGGGGTAGTAAGATGTATATATCAGCCAACTTATCAGCGATTTGTAGAATTTTATCATGGATTTTGCGTATTGAAATTTGCATTTTTCTGCAAAAAACTCCGTATATTTGGTAAGGGTGTCGAATTTGACGTAATACTAAACAGGGTTATAGGTCGTTCTCATCGGTTTCCCTAATTGGGTAGTAAGATGTATATATCAGCCAACTTATCAGCGATTTGTAGAATTTTATCATGGATTTTGCGTATTGAAATTTGCATTTTTCTGCAAAAAACTCCGTATATTTGGTAGGGGTGTCGAACTTGACGTATAACTAAACAGGGTTATAGGTCGTTCTCATCGGTTTCCCTAATTGGGTAGTAAGATGTATATATCAGCCAACTTATCAGTGATTTGTAGAATTTTATCATGGATTTTGCGTATTGAAATTTGCATTTTTCTGCAAAAAACTCCGTATATTTGGTAGGGGTCTCGAATTTGACGTAATACTAAACAGGGTTATAGGTCGTTCTCATCGGTTTCCCTAATTGGGTAGTAAGATGTATATATCAGCCAACTAATCAGTGATTTGTAGAATTTTATCATGGATTTTGCGTATTGAAATTTGCATTTTTCTGCAAAAAACTCCGTATATTTGGTAGGGGTGTCGAACTTGACGTAATACTAAACAGGGTTATAGGTCGTTCTCATCGGTTTCACTAATTGGGTAGTAAGATGTATATATCAGCCAACTTATCAGCGATTTGTAGAATTTTATCATGGATTTTGCGTATTGAAATTTGCATTTTTCTGCAAAAAACTCCGTATATTTGGTAGGGGTGTCGAACTTGACGTAATACTAAACAGGGTTATAGGTCGTTCTCATCGGTTTCCCTAATTGGGTAGTAAGATGTATATATCAGCCAACTTATCAGCGATTTGTAGAATTTTATCATGGATTTTGCGTATTGAAATTTGCATTTTTCTGCAAAAAACTCCGTATATTTGGTAAGGGTCTCGAATTTGACGTAATACTAAACAGGGTTATAGGTCGTTCTCATCGGTTTCATTAATTGGGTAGTAAGATGTATATATCAGCCAACTAATCAGTGATTTGTAGAATTTTATCATTGATTCTGCATATTGAAATTTGAATTTGTTTGCAAAAGTTCATATATTTGGTAGGGGTGTCGAATTTGACGTAATACTAAACAGGGTTATAGGTCGTTCTCATCGGTTTCCCTAATGGGGTAGTAAGATGTATATATCAGCCAACTTATCAGCGATTTGTAGAATTTTATAGTAGTAAGATGTATATATCAGCCAACTTATCAGCGATTTGTAGAATTTTATCATGGATTTTGCGTATTGAAATTTGCATTTTTCTGCAAAAAACTCCGTATATTTGGTAGGGGTGTCGAACTTGACGTAATACTAAACAGGGTTATAGGTCGTTCTCATCGGTTTCCCTAATTGGGTAGTAAGATGTATATATCAGCCAACTTATCAGCGATTTGTAGAATTTTATCATGGATTTTGCGTATTGAAATTTGCATTTTTCTGCAAAAAACTCCGTATATTTGGTAAGGGTCTCGAATTTGACGTAATACTAAACAGGGTTATAGGTCGTTCTCATCGGTTTCCCTAATTGGGTAGTAAGATGTATATATCAGCCAACTAATCAGTGATTTGTAGAATTTTATCATTGATTCTGCATATTGAAATTTGAATTTGTTTGCAAAAGTTCATATATTTGGTAGGGGTGTCGAATTTGACGTAATACTAAACAGGGTTATAGGTCGTTCTCATCGGTTTCCCTAATGGGGTAGTAAGATGTATATATCAGCCAACTTATCAGCGATTTGTAGAATTTTATCATGGATTTTGCGTATTGAAATTTGCATTTTTCTGCAAAAAACTCTGTATATTTGGTAAGGGTCTCGAATTTGACGTAATACTAAACAGGGTTATAGGTCGTTCTAATCGGTTTCCCTAATTGGGTAGTAAGATGTATATATCAGCCAACTAATCAGTGATTTGTAGAATTTTATCATTGATTCTGCATATTGAAATTTGAATTTGTTTGCAAAAGTTCATATATTTGGTAGGAGTGTCGAATTTGACGTAATACTAAACAGGGTTATAGGTCGTTCTCATCGGTTTCCCTAATGGGGTAGTAAGATGTATATATCAGCCAACTTATCAGCGATTTGTAGAATTTTATCATGGATTTTGCGTATTGAAATTTGCATTTTTCTGCAAAAAACTCCGTATATTTGGTAAGGGTCTCGAATTTGACGTAATACTAAACAGGGTTATAGGTCGTTCTCATCGGTTTCCCTAATTGGGTAGTAAGATGTATATATCAGCCAACTAATCAGTGATTTGTAGAATTTTATCATTGATTCTGCATATTGAAATTTGAATTTGTTTGCAAAAGTTCATATATTTGGTAGGGGTGTCGAACTTGACGTAATACTAAACAGGGTTATAGGTCGTTCTCATCGGTTTCCCTAATGGGGTAGTAAGATGTATATATCAGCCAACTTATCAGCGATTTGTAGAATTTTATCATGGATTTTGCGTATTGAAATGTGCATTTTTCTGCAAAAACTCCGTACATTTGGTAGGGGTGTCGAATTTGACGTAATACTAAATAGGGTTATAGGTCGTTCTCATTGGTTTCCCTAATGGGGTAGTAAGATGTATATATCAGCCAACTTATCAGCGATTTGTAGAATTTTATCATGGATTTTGCGTATTGAGATTTTCATTTTTCTGCAAAAAACTCCGTATATTTGGTAGGGGTGTCGAATTTGACGTAATACTAAACAGGGTTATAGGTCGTTCTCATCGGTTTTCCTAATTGGGTAGTAAGATGTATATATCAGCCAACTTATCAGTGATTTGTAGAATTTTATCATGGATTTTGCGTATTGAAATTTGCATTTTTCTGCAAAAAACTCCGTATATTTGGTAGGGGTGTCGAACTTGACGTATAACTAAACAGGGTTATAGGTCGTTCTCATCGGTTTCCCTAATTGGGTAGTAAGATGTATATATCAGCCAACTTATCAGTGATTTGTAGAATTTTATCATGGATTTTGCGTATTGAAATTTGCATTTTTCTGCAAAAAACTCCGTATATTTGGTAGGGGTCTCGAATTTGACGTAATACTAAACAGGGTTATAGGTCGTTCTCATCGGTTTCCCTAATTGGGTAGTAAGATGTATATATCAGCCAACTAATCAGTGATTTGTAGAATTTTATCATGGATTTTGCGTATTGAAATTTGCATTTTTCTGCAAAAAACTCCGTATATTTGGTAGGGGTGTCGAACTTGACGTAATACTAAACAGGGTTATAGGTCGTTCTCATCGGTTTCACTAATTGAGTAGTAAGATGTATATATCAGCCAACTTATCAGCGATTTGTAGAATTTTATCATGGATTTTGCGTATTGAAATTTGCATTTTTCTGCAAAAAACTCCGTATATTTGGTAGGGGTGTCGAACTTGACGTAATACTAAACAGGGTTATAGGTCGTTCTCATCGGTTTCCCTAATTGGGTAGTAAGATGTATATATCAGCCAACTTATCAGCGATTTGTAGAATTTTATCATGGATTTTGCGTATTGAAATTTGCATTTTTCTGCAAAAAACTCCGTATATTTGGTAAGGGTCTCGAATTTGACGTAATACTAAACAGGGTTATAGGTCGTTCTCATCGGTTTCATTAATTGGGTAGTAAGATGTATATATCAGCCAACTAATCAGTGATTTGTAGAATTTTATCATTGATTCTGCATATTGAAATTTGAATTTGTTTGCAAAAGTTCATATATTTGGTAGGGGTGTCGAATTTGACGTAATACTAAACAGGGTTATAGGTCGTTCTCATCGGTTTCCCTAATGGGGTAGTAAGATGTATATATCAGCCAACTTATCAGCGATTTGTAGAATTTTATAGTAGTAAGATGTATATATCAGCCAACTTATCAGCGATTTGTAGAATTTTATCATGGATTTTGCGTATTGAAATTTGCATTTTTCTGCAAAAAACTCCGTATATTTGGTAGGGGTGTCGAACTTGACGTAATACTAAACAGGGTTATAGGTCGTTCTCATCGGTTTCCCTAATTGGGTAGTAAGATGTATATATCAGCCAACTTATCAGCGATTTGTAGAATTTTATCATGGATTTTGCGTATTGAAATTTGCATTTTTCTGCAAAAAACTCCGTATATTTGGTAAGGGTCTCGAATTTGACGTAATACTAAACAGGGTTATAGGTCGTTCTCATCGGTTTCCCTAATTGGGTAGTAAGATGTATATATCAGCCAACTAATCAGTGATTTGTAGAATTTTATCATTGATTCTGCATATTGAAATTTGAATTTGTTTGCAAAAGTTCATATATTTGGTAGGGGTGTCGAATTTGACGTAATACTAAACAGGGTTATAGGTCGTTCTCATCGGTTTCCCTAATGGGGTAGTAAGATGTATATATCAGCCAACTTATCAGCGATTTGTAGAATTTTATCATGGATTTTGCGTATTGAAATTTGCATTTTTCTGCAAAAAACTCCGTATATTTGGTAAGGGTCTCGAATTTGACGTAATACTAAACAGGGTTATAGGTCGTTCTAATCGGTTTCCCTAATTGGGTAGTAAGATGTATATATCAGCCAACTAATCAGTGATTTGTAGAATTTTATCATTGATTCTGCATATTGAAATTTGAATTTGTTTGCAAAAGTTCATATATTTGGTAGGAGTGTCGAATTTGACGTAATACTAAACAGGGTTATAGGTCGTTCTCATCGGTTTCCCTAATGGGGTAGTAAGATGTATATATCAGCCAACTTATCAGCGATTTGTAGAATTTTATCATGGATTTTGCGTATTGAAATTTGCATTTTTCTGCAAAAAACTCCGTATATTTGGTAAGGGTCTCGAATTTGACGTAATACTAAACAGGGTTATAGGTCGTTCTCATCGGTTTCCCTAATTGGGTAGTAAGATGTATATATCAGCCAACTAATCAGTGATTTGTAGAATTTTATCATTGATTCTGCATATTGAAATTTGAATTTGTTTGCAAAAGTTCATATATTTGGTAGGGGTGTCGAACTTGACGTAATACTAAACAGGGTTATAGGTCGTTCTCATCGGTTTCCCTAATGGGGTAGTAAGATGTATATATCAGCCAACTTATCAGCGATTTGTAGAATTTTATCATGGATTTTGCGTATTGAAATGTGCATTTTTCTGCAAAAACTCCGTACATTTGGTAGGGGTGTCGAATTTGACGTAATACTAAATAGGGTTATAGGTCGTTCTCATTGGTTTCCCTAATGGGGTAGTAAGATGTATATATCAGCCAACTTATCAGCGATTTGTAGAATTTTATCATGGATTTTGCGTATTGAGATTTTCATTTTTCTGCAAAAAACTCCGTATATTTGGTAGGGGTGTCGAATTTGACGTAATACTAAACAGGGTTATAGGTCGTTCTCATCGGTTTCCCTAATGGGGTAGTAAGATGTATATATCAGCCAACTTATCAGCGATTTGTAGAATTTTATCATGGATTTTGCGTATTGAAATGTGCATTTTTCTGCAAAAACTCCGTACATTTGGTAGGGGTGTCGAATTTGACGTAATACTAAATAGGGTTATAGGTCGTTCTCATCGGTTTCCCTAATTGGGTAGTAAGATGTATATATCAGCCAACTTATCAGCGATTTGTAGAATTTTATCATGGATTTTGCGTTTTGAAATTTGCATTTTTCTGCAAAAAACTCCGTATATTTGGTAGGGGTGTCGAATTTGACGTAATACTAAACAGGGTTATAGGTCGTTCTCATCGGTTTCCCTAATTGGGTAGTAAGATGTATATATCAGCCAACTAATCGGTGATTTGTAGAATTTTATCATGGATTCTGCATATTGAAATTTGAATTTGTTTGCAAAAGTTCATATATTTGGTAGGGGTGTCTAATTTGACGTAATACTAAACAGGGTTATAGGTCGTTCTCATCGGTTTTCCTAATAGGGTAGTAAGATGTATATATCAGCCAACTAATCAACGATTTGTAGAATTTTATCATGGATTTTGCATATTGAAATTTGCATTTTTTTACCGGAACCACACACCATATTTCCCATTGAGGAAATTTGACGTAATACTAAACGCATTTATAGGTATTGCTGATCGGATTCCTTTATTGGGTGACAAGATATGTACCTACTTGATCTACTGACTAGTGAATACCAGCAATTATCTAGTTAATATCGGTATAATAAAACTGAGCTTTTAGCAAGTTCCTTTATAATACTAAATATCGGAAATGGAATCCAAACATAGAAGCAAGATTGACCAAGCTTACTGAAAATCTAAATTTCAGCCACTTGAACGAAAAAGAAAAATCGTCCATATTCAAAATTAGCCGTGATTTCAACGATGTTTTCTACCTTAGAAAGCGATACTCTGACTGACTACAACAAACGCTTGTTGTCATTAGATTCCAAGATTTCAAAATTCGCAACCTGTTCACCTCAAATAATATCGTTTCTCTGAATCACTTAAAGACGAGGTTAATAAACAAGTTGATAAGATGCTAAACGAAAAAATTATCGAACCAATTAATAGTCCTTGGAACTTTCCTTTATTGATCGTTCCCAAGAAATCTTCAGCTGATGAACGAAAATGGCGTTTAGTTGTAGGATTTCACAGATTAAACAACATTACTAGTGATCAATTTTTCCCTCTGCCGAACATAACAGAGATATTAGACCAACTGGGCAAAGCAATGTATTTCACAACACTCGATTTTTCAAATGGGTATCATTAAATTAAACTGCACGCTGATGATAAAGAAAAGACAGCGTTTAGTACCCAAGCCGGTCGTTACCATTTTTTGCGAATGCCATTTGGTCTAAAGGAAGGCTCCAATTGGGATAAAATGGTTTAATATGTTTTGTATATCTTGATGATTATTCCAAGATCTCCGAACCTTCAAGTCGATTGTTATCGAAAAATGTAGAATTTGAATGGAATGCTCATTGACTCGTTACTTCATCTCCTATACTTCAACGTCATAATTTCAATGACATCTTCATTCTAACTAAAGATGCGAATGATTACGCAATCGGTGCGATTCTATCACAAGATGTCGAAGGAAAAGATCTACCAATCTCATTTGCGAGTAGATTGCTAAACGATGCGGAACCAAACCACCATACCGTGGAAAAGGATCTAGTTTGGGCTACTCAACGACTAATCATCGTCCTTTAAACTGGCTGAAAACAAACCCGAAACCTTCTTCTCGGATGGTGACTTAGAATATAAACCCAAGAATTTTAATCATGCACTTAGTCGTTTAAAAAATTGTGAAAGGCTCAACATATCTGAATTCGCTAAAATAATTGCAGCTGTAACCAGAGCACAATCGAAACGAAATGCTTAAGATGACACTGGTG
Source organism: Tipula vernalis (assembly GCA_958295665.1). Lineage (NCBI taxonomy): Eukaryota > Metazoa > Arthropoda > Insecta > Diptera > Tipulidae > Tipula > Tipula vernalis. The sequence goes on along the minus strand of OY282558.1, from coordinate 402,015,757 downwards.
ATATATCTGAGGATACTATAACACAAACTCCCAATAGTTCCATTTTTGGTAGTTCGTTACCGTTTGTAGAAAATGAGCTGGTAAAGCTCATAACTCAGCTTATAACAATGCACCAAACCGAAGAAGACATAAATGAAGTTATAAAGGAATTCCATATTATTCCTCTTGGTAGACATCAGGGATATTTAAGAACAATCAAGCGACTTAAACAATATTACGAGTTTCCTAGTATGAATGATCCATCATTAAAAAATGTTCTTTATACCAAAAAAAAAAGTATTTCGTCTAACACTAGAACTACCAACCCGTCAAAATGACGAATTGTACATTTAATGAATTCAAATTTTTTAATTATTATGTTAATTTTTTTTGGAAGTTTATGATAAATTTTAACATAATTACTTTGTTATCATATTAAAATTCACCACAGATTCCCACAAAAATATTAACATAATAATTAAAAAAATTGAATTCAATAAATGTATAACCGGTCATTTTGACCGGTCGGTAGTTCTAGTGCTAAATAAATGTGCCATCCAGATTAATGTTGATGTTAAGAGGAACAAACATATTAACGAAGTAATTAGTAATTAAATTTTGAAAGCTGTTGCTGATTTTGTCGGTCCTGCTCTTGCTCATATTTTCAATTTTTCCTTGGAGCATGGAGTGGTTAGATGATCGTAGTGATAAGGGAAACTAAAAACCACTTGCAATCTAACCAGTTGTTCTCAAAGTTCTCGAAAAGTCAAGTAAAAATAAAGTTACCACTAAGTAAAACACTAAGAGTTCATCAGAATGAATCACCAATGTTGAAATTTTTAGATGTTATTCATACCGGTTTCAAGAATGTTAATATTTGTGCAGGTTTATTTATTGACGCTTCTAAGGCCTTCGATTGGGTTAATCATACACTTTTGTTATCTGTTCTGTTTGACATTGGTTTTAGGGTTATGTCAAACAAGTGGTTTGCTTTCTACCTAGATAATAAAAAAGTGAGAGTCAGAATTAATGATACTTTTAGTGATTTTAGAGTTGTCGATGTTGAAGTACCACAAGGATCAGTGTTAGGTCCTGTGCTATTTCTAGTGTATACTAATCCTATTTTTAGCTTAAATTAAATGGTAACAGTACTGGGTTTGCTGATTAATTAGCCTTAGCTTATATTGATAAATGTCCCACGTATGTGATTTCTATGGTTAATTCTGACCTTAAGGTTTTACATGAATCGTTGGATAAGCATTACCTAATACTAAGTGAAATACCAAGTTCATGTGGTTTAGAATTTGTGGAAACACGGTTGCTTTAAATTAATCCTTAGTTACATATCATAGTGGGTTGGTGCAATCCAGGCCATATTTGAGGGTGTACAATTCATTAGAACTTTATGAAGCGGCCTAATTATACATTAAAATCGCCTAAATGTTTGCAATTCACCAATACATTCGCATTTTTTTGTATTTTGAAAGATTTAGTATAAACTTCACTTCTCTATACAGACGTGTGAAGTTTTTCCTAAAATAATACTAAACGCCATTTTTTTTTATTTAGGAAAAATTTAGGATAAACTTCACATGCATTCTAAAAATAGAAAAATAAAAAATAAATAAAAAAAAGTCAATATGTATTATAATTTTGAAAATTATATTTTATATAATTAATTTAGTATATAGTCAGCCATTAATTTTTTTTTTAATAATTACATAATAAACATTAAACAACAAAAAAAAACAAATTAAATAATAAAACAAAATTTTAATAAAAAAGTTTTAAATTGAATTTCTAGTTTTAAGTAAACTTGCATTATATAAATTTCGGAAATATTTCGTATTGGTCCTTCTTTGTGACCAATTTGCAATTGTTCTCATTAAGGGGGGTGGTGTAATGAACACCCTTTATTTTAAATATTAATATTAATACATATACATAATTTTTGTATATTTCATGAACTTGTTCTCCCTTCCAAGCCGAGATAATAAATCAATTAATAATCGGAAAATCAAAATAATTTTAAGAAAGATAAAAACTCGCTCTCTTTTGCTCGAGACTTCAAGTGGACAGGTTCATAAAATATAAATAATAAAAATTGTAAAGGCATTTTTTTTTTAAAAATGCAGTTGTGAAAAAATCAATAAAATAATAAATTTATAAATAAATATGTGGATAACACTATAGTTTTGAAAATAATATTGTCCTAATGAATTATAAATAATGTTCATTACATCTATGTATATACATATGTACAAGTATATACAGTGAAATCAAGATACAACAAACACCCAAGGAGGAATAAAAAGTTTTTTATAAACGGAATTTTGTTAAAACGAAGTTTGTTAACTCCGAAATTTTTTTTGGAAAAGAAATTTTGAAAGATTTTTATAGTAAACTCGTATTGGAAAAATTTGCTATGTTGTTACTTGTTATTACCGAGGTTTGTTCTATCCGAAGTAGTTTGTAATATTCGAATGTTTATGATTTGGATTAATCGATTGTTTTGATTCGGATATCATTCGGATGATATGATGGTATGACTGTATTGTATGATTGTTATGATTGTTCTGATGGTTTGGTTTTATGATGGTAAGGTAGTATAATACTGATATTATCGTGGTGCCGTAGTATCGGGGTATGATCAGATGAATGGTATCATGTTATGATGGTATTGTGGTTTAATGGTAAGATGATATGATGGTATAATGGTATGATAGTATGATGGAAAGATAAGATAATGGTATATTGGTGTAATCTTTTGATGGCATAATGGTGCGATTGATTGTAGTATGATAGTATGTTGGGATGATGAAATGATGGTATGATGGTATTGTGGTATTGTGGTTTGATGGTAAGATGATTTGATGGTATAATGGTGTGATGACATGATGGCAAGATAAGATAATGGTATTTTGGTATAATCGTATGATGGTATGATGGTATAATGGTGTGATTTATTAATAGGACTAGTAATTACCCGTCAAAACTGACGGAAGTTTCTGAAAACTCAATATATAGTAGTTGACATATTTATTTGCTTTTTATACCCCTTACCTCCCCTTCCTAATAGATCGTAACATATTTCAAAACCCCTCCCTCTCCCAGGCGTAACATAAAAGTATTCACATTTTTAAATTATTTTAATCACGTGAAAGTGAATTTTGCAATTAAGAAAACGGGCTATCAATGATATGATCTATGTTCACTCCTCCCTATCTTTAACAAATCGTAACAAATCATGAAGCCACCCCCATGAAGCGTTACGTAATATGGCCCCATAGCCTGAAAAGTAAAATGTTTTTTTTCCCTAAAATAATACGAAATAAGACAATTTAATATTAATTCAATAATTCTTTTATCACAACGTTTCTTGTAAATGTACAGTTATCATTTATTATTGCGCCTTGGTATGAGAAATTGTTGATCAGCACTCTAAGGTTTTCATGATTTCGTACTCGCGTTAAAGCTACATAAAGCTGGTCATGAGCAAAAACAAGTTCTGGTAAAAACACCCCAACCTTATCGAATGATTGTCCCTGAGCCTTGTTAATCGTCATTGCAAAAGCCAAAATGATGGGAAATTGTCGTCGCTTCATTTGAAATCCTAAGCTGCTCTCGCTTGGTTCCAAGTCGATTCGGGGGATGCAAACTTCCGCTCCCTTATTGCTGCCTGCGATTATTTCCGCCTTGATACAATTCCTGAACAGCTTTTTCACGATCAATCGAGTTCCATTCAGAAGTCCCTTCTTTGGATCCAAATTCCTTAGCAACATGATGAACGCACCAACTTTCAATTTCAGTGAATGAGGAGGCATGCCAGAAGGGGTCTGAGAATTCAAAAATTCGACTGGAAAATCGATTGCATCGTTCGGGTCGTCGGAGATCATTGAGTCAATGCTCAGGAAGGTTGTTGCATCTCCCGGTAAAAGATCGAGAATGGCATTGTTGAGCTTTGTGACATGAACATTTTTTGGACTGAGAATGATCTTGTTGGCGACATCGGCGATTTCATCAGCAGTTGTTGTTCGAATTTCAACTCCAAAAATTGATCGAATGATGTTTTCGCGCTCTATCATTTCATCAGGAATTTCGACTAAATCGGGATCGGCTTCTTCCAGATCATTTCGCAATCTGCCATCGCCCAATTGCAAAACCCATTCGTTGAAATCTCGTTGTCCAAATGCTCGCATGTTGGTGATGAGAGTTCGCTGCTTCACATGCCGCTACAAAAGAGAATTTTTCACGCACATTTCGATGATATCAGCATTTTTTCCTCTGGGAACAACATTTGAGGTTTGTCGAAAGTCACCGCCAAGGATGAGAAGCTTGCCACCGAAAGGACGAATATTATTCATGATTCCTCGCAGAAGCAGATCAATCACTCGAAGAGAATGCGAAGAAAGCATTGAAGCCTTATCGATAATGAGCATTGCAGCTTCTCGTAATTTAATGGATTCCTGCGAGGGGATTTTCATGGATGACATCGATGTTTCGTTAGCAGAAAGCGGGATTTTGAAACCACTGTGGGCAGTTCTACCACCAACTAATAAATCCGCTGCAATTCCTGTCGTGGCGAAAGCATGAACAACTTTACTCTGGCCTCTTACATAACTCATCAAAGTGTTGTAAAGGTAAGTTTTTCCCGAACCGCCAGGACCGTCGAGGAAGAAAAATCTCGACTCAGCCATCGAATCATCAATTACAGCAGCAACCTCTTCGAAAATGGCACGCTGCATTGGGTTAAGGGTGGCGATCAAGTTTATGGCCATTTGAGCTTGCTCTTTGACATCGAAAACATGTTCGACGTTTTGAATCGGGCCCGGTTCAGGAAGGCGAAAATCTGTGCATTTCATGCCATTCTTGCGCAAAATAACCTCAATGTCTTGAAGCAGTTTCTTTTCAGCGGTTATGTGATCGAAATACATGATGTAGTCGGCGATTAAATACTCCTTGAATTGCTCGAAAAGCGCAAGAGGATTTTTTGGCGAATTGAAGACACAAATCAAAGCAAATGTTAGGCGAATTTGATGCGGCATGCACACATGACTTGCTTCACTTAAACATCGTTCCCATTCGCTATCCTCAAGAAGGTTCATGGCTCGTGCTGCATCATTGAAGGTGTCAAAAATCACTGAATCGACGGTCTTAAGATCGGTAAAACTTTGAGCTCCACGAATGTGTTGTAATAGCAGTCTCAAATAAAAGCGCTCGCGATCTTTCGGACTGACAGCATACATTCGAGTGATAATGCTATCTCCTCTCTGCTTGCGAACTTCCAAATGCAAAAAGTTTTGTCAAATACGTAATGCTCAGGAATTTCGGAATACAAATATTGTCGAGCATTCTTGTCTTCGTGCTTGTTAAGCTCAAACCATGCAGTCAGATGTGTGTATCGGTGTTGAGCTCGATCAGCTGCAGCATCTTCTTGGCCGTCTTGAAAATAAACCATTTGTTCGTCAGGAAGATGGATGGCAAGACGATAAACAACATGCGATCGATCGTTCATTGGATTTTCGAGCAGTCGCCAAATTGCTTCAGGAGCACAAACATAACGCGCATCGAGAAATTGCTTAATTTCATCATGAACAATCGGTCTTTGTGCACTTAATTCAACAGAAGCACAATCATATCCTTTGTATATATATTTGAAAATGTACTTGATTACTTGAACGGTTTGGCAGGATTCGACGTTAATGTGACAATTGAATTTGCGTTTTAAAAATTTGTTGTATGGAACGACATGACGATTATCAATTTTCCTTTCTCCTATTTGAATCTCAATTCCTTCACGACGACGATAAATGGGAAAACCATTAACTTCGGTTAACGTTTCCTTGCAAAAGGATTTCGGAAATCTTTTTGCACATTCACCTTTTTCCATGCAAGGCGCAAGTTGGTTCTCATTGCCGCAAGGTCCATGCATCATCAAGCGAACAACGATTTCATGCAATATGGGTTCCAGTTGCTGTTCAGGAATCTCAGCGCACACAAATCGATCAATCTTCTTGGCTGTGTCGATTTTTGAGTCATTGGCCAGAATGAAGAGCATGTGAGCATGGGGAAGTCCTCTTTTTAGAAACTCAATCGTGTAAACGTATGCAATGACATTTCCAAAAACCTTGTTCTTTACTATGTCATCGAGTAGTGCTTTCAACTTAATGCTGAACACTCGAGCAACCAAATCTGGTCTGTCACCGAGCTGTTGTACAGGAAAAAGGTTCTCTAGAATCTCTGGCCAATTGGGATTGCATGTCATAGTAATGAAAAGATCAGGCTTGCCGTACTTTGCCACAATTGCCATAGAGTCGTGATACTTTTCGCGCATGTTGCGAGGGGAACCTTGAAATGAAGATGGCAAGATGACAGATCGACCAACTGTAGTTCCATGACGAATTGCACATTATTCAAAACGTCCATTAGACCTCGATATTGCTCGACTCGTAAGCGTCCCTGCTGATTGCGCACAAAGTTCAAATTGTTGGCTTCAACTTGCAGATGAGCATCAACAGCCCACTGCTGAAACAATTTTCCGCCATGGAGAATTGGATTGAAGCGACCGACTCGAATGGCAATTTGTGCAACTTTCCATTGCAGAAGAGTGATTTTAGTTCACTTTCTCTCGGGACAATGAGCGGTATTCATTTGCATGTTTGGTTGCCAGCCAGCTTCTCCAAAAGGATAGAATAGTACGTATGTCATCGGATCCAAATGTAAACTTAAAATGTTGAGGTTGATGAGAGGTTGTTCATCATTACGTGTGTAAACTCGAAAATCACGTTCAAATGGAGGCTGTCCGTCGGCAGAGCGAAAAATCATTGCCACCTCGTTAACTGTTGGAAGATCGTAACGACGTCTATCGTCATTACGATCGCGTCGAAATGCCATGTTCACAACGGAAAGCGTTCGATTGTCGGCTGCCGCTGCTTGTTCTTCCTCCCGCTCAACCTCACCAAGATTTCGGTAGGCTTTCGCATAAATATTTTGCTCTCGAATCATTTCATCCAAAGCGCTGACAAAAGTTCCGTTCAATCGCGAATTAGCAGGATGATTCATGCGATCTTGATTCGCCATAGCTGAGTCGATAACATATAGCTGAGCATATTGTCGTTGCTCACCTTCAGCTGGATGCATGTGGCCAGTACGATGATAGATCTGACCGTGAACGCGAAAAACATAAGGGCCTCGTCCTTGAAACTGATGAATTTGCGCACCCATTGAAGCAAATGCAAGCATAGAGTTGTACGATCGAATGTTATCATGAAAGGCTCGAAAATGTGGGTGATGAGGATTACTGAGAAGCTCATGAAGAAGAAACGGAAATTGTCGCTTTTGCTGGCAGCTAGTTTCAAGCAATACAGTTCCTTTGTGGCAACAAAATTTGAAGTTTCCATCCGACGATTTTTCAGCACTAAAATTAAGAGAATGGCAATTTCGACATTCAACATTCATCACACCACAACTGTGAGCATTAATTTCATTGTCTCGGAAGATTTCATGATCAAAAATCGATGAATTCCCAGCGGCTCTCGATCTTCGCATCCGATTTGCATTTTGAGCTCTGCGAATTATGCCTTCTCCCGGCATTTTACTTAAAAGTCGTTGGCGTTTTTGCTCATTATTGCGTTGACGACCTTCTTGCGACTGTCGATTTTCGGGAACATTGACATTTCAAAAGTTTTAATATTGCTTACATTTATTAAGGTCTATATAACAAATCTATTTACACAACGTCTGTGTAAATTCGTTAAAAATTGAGCGAAAGTTTCGCTCTAATTTTTCACACGTTAGTGCAATAATAAAAAACTATCTTTAAATTCAATAAAATGACACAATTTTAACACTTTATTCACACGTAAAACATAAGAACTAAACAAAACAATTGAAGAAATAAAATAAATTTCAGTTTCTTATTTTTATAAACACACCCGATACCTATATGAGTATTTGAAACTAATTTTACAATGGTTCCTATGGTCATGATTGCATCGAAAGGGCTCCACGAATTAAAAAGGGCTCACTAAGCTGAAATTTACAGCGGGCCGTATTATACGCGAAATATTGATACAATGAGGTGTTGGTGCATTTAGTTTGTAGTAGTGTTAGTGTGTGGGGTGTATAATTATACATATAGCGTCTCGCCCCACACTGGGTATATTATTTAATAATAAATAAAGAGGATATAGTTTTCAATTCGTTATGTTGTAATGAAATGCCGTTATAAAATGAAAAAAAAATAAAAATTAATGCAAAATGTTCTTGGTGAGGATCGAACCCGAAAGCTTATTGGAAAAAATTGAATATCGAAAAATAATTTTCGGTACCAGCCTAAATGTACATTACAGTTTTAAAAAATGTATTATTACATATTACATTATAATCATTGTCTTACAATATAAAATTTTATGTTTTTCAATTCATATTGAAAAAATGAAATACCGTTATAGGCAAAAAAATTATTAAAATTAATAAGTACTTCGATGAGCATCGAAACCGAAACATTTTCTATTCGAAGTTCCTTGTTAAAAAGTCACCACCTATATCACTCGGACTACTCAGTTATAAAATTCAAGCATCTAAATTGGAAATATAAGAAAAGCGTTACTGCCGCACACTGTGAATTATATATTAGTAGAGTAGATTGTTATCCCCGTAATTTGTGGAATGGTGTTCGAGATCCAAAAACCGATAAAAAACAGAGCCTAATGCCTGGAACATGAATTGGGATATTTTCAGTGATGTAAGGTGAATCAATATGGCAAAGAAGAACGTTTCCTATAAAGGCAGCAACCAAAGTAACTGTTCTATTTTAAACGCAATGGAAAATGATATTAAAACCTCTTTGCAAAATCTAATTGTAGTCTTGTTTGTACTGGAAAAAACTGGATTCAGCGAAACTTCTCTAATGTGACGATTCAACGATCCCAGAAAATTTAGTCACTTTATGTAGGTGGTCAGTTTAAGGAATAAAACAATCGAATAAATTGAAAATTCAAAGTCGTGCTAAAAATTAAAATTTCCTTCAATTTAAACAAATTATGTTGCAACAAAAAATTATACGGAATATTCCGGGGACTGACAAAAATGGTCTATTTAGGGAACTGATCAAAATAGGGAGGTGGTCACTTTTTAAAGTTTTACTGCATTTCTCTTTTGCGTTCAAAATTGCCTTATCCATTTACCTATTTTATGTTATCCGTCCCTAAAATGCACCTGTTTATTTCAAATCGGACTCAAACAAACCAATTCAGAAACTTTATCTTCGTTATAAATTTGATGAGAGCAATTCAAGCTCCGACGGCGATGATATAACTGAAAAATTCAATATTATTGGACTTGGTTCAGAATGCTTATTGTGGGAACTTTGCTTCAACAAAAACTATATGATTCATTTCTTCAAAAACGGAAAGAATAACATATCGCTGGTGACGAAGCAAAAATGTTAGTGTTTGAGTCTTTTTAATTAAATTTGTGCCAGCAAAAAGTTCAAAAGCAAAAATATTTTCAATTTTGTTAGTTCATTTTAGTATTTTTACTACGGCAAATTCGGATTATGGTAGGCTTCATGAAAAATATCAAAAGGGTGTAATACGCTTTTTCACGTCAACAACGAAATGTAAGATGACTTTTTTTGCATTTGAAAAAGGATTTTTTTTTGGGATGATCGATGTTCGTTCGACGCTCACTTCATCACAATGTTTATGAATATTTTGTACACTTACCATCAACCAGCATCGATAGCAGGGAATATCGCAAGCAAAATTTTCGCCTAAATGGAAATAGCCGGAATTGATTCTGGAATTCCGAAATCGAAAACATTCAAATTCAAAAATTCCGGAATTACATTTTTGCCAAAAATTGCCCTATACGTAACCCGTATTGTTCCTTCTCTTACTTCGCTATCTCTAACGGTTCCGGATTATAATGTTTTTCTTTTATTTCATTTAATTGAGTACATCTTCCCTTCTGGCTGATAAAAATAATCGGCTCTCCAAATAATAAAATACAATAGATACTCTTTTTCTTCTTATCTTCGTTTATATTGACAATTTCTATTATAACTTTCCTTCAAATCTTTTCGACTATCGGTCAAATTTCCAACTATTTTAACTTAGGATATCTGTACCTATCATAAACTATATATTAGTACCTTTTTATTTTGTATTTGATTTATGTAGTTTTCCACTGAACTCTTTATACAACCCAACGAACAATCATACCTATGCAATATAGATATTTATGTATTTGTTCAGTATGCCACTACATTACACATATGTAGCATAAATCCAATACTCACGATGTTAGCATAAAACTAATTTTCAGCCTACTTGAGCCAGTACCTGATCTTTATTCTAATTTAGGGTCAATTTAACTCCGAAAGAGAATCTCACAACAACATTTTCAAACCTATGGGGATTACAAATAAGTTTTGAGGTTTTTTGTTAAAACTTCGAAGCTTTATTCAGAGAAATTGGTACAATGTATTGGGTGTACAAATAAATTTCCGACTTTTTTAGATAGGTGCCGTTAGTATCACTGCTTGCATATTATTCAATCGGGCAATACATGTTTTTTGAACGTTAGATGTCAAGCTTGAATAATTACTAGTGACATTTGTTCAAAGCGTAAACAACAATTATTTTCATGTAATTGAAAATGTCGAATTTTGTGCCAAAAAAACAACATTTGCGGGAAGTTTTACTTCATTATTTTTTGTTGAAGGAAAGTGCAGCGGAAACAAATCGTTTGCTTGTGGAAGTTTACGGTGAAGATGCTCCATCGAAAGCAACATGCAAAGAGTGGTTTCAACGATTCAAAGTTGGCGTTTTTGACGTAAGAGACAAAGAACGTGAAGGCAGGCCAAGAAAATTTGAAGATACAGAATTGGAAGAATTGCTTGATGTGGACCCTTATCAGACTGAAAAACAATTGGCAGGAGAGTTGAATATTACCCAACAATGTGATTCGCAACGTATACATGCAATGGGATTGGTTCAGAAGCTGGGAAATTGGGTGCCACACAAATTGAAAGAAAGGGACATGGAACGTCGGAAAACCATGTGCGAATTGTTGCTTCAACGACAACAAAGGAAGGGGTTTTTGCATAGGATCATCACTGGGATGAAAAATGGATCCATTATGACAATCCTAAGCGCAAACCAGCGTGGGTCAAGCCAGGTAAATCAGGGCCGTCGACGCCAAAAGCAAATATCCAGGGTTCGAAGGTGGTGCTTTGTATTTGGTGGGATATGAAGGGTGTCGTCTATTATGAGCTGCTGAAAGAGCGTGAAACCATTACGGGACAAGTTTATCGACGACAACTGATGGCTTTAACGCAAGCTTTAGCTGCAAAATGACCGGAATGGGACAAAAGGCACAATAAGATTATTTTGCAACATGACAACGCTAGGCCACATGTTGCTATACCTGTCAAAAATTACTTGGACAGGCAGAACTGGGAAATTCTACCCCAACCGCCGTATTCACCAGACATTGCTCCCTCTGATTACCACTTGTTTCGGTCGATGCAATCAGCCCTGGCACAGCAGCACTTCACTTCATATGAAAACGTCAAAAAATGGGTCGATGACTGGATCGCCTCGAAACCACCAGACTTCTTCCTTCGGGAAATCCGTTTATTGCCTGAACGATGGGCAAAGGTTATAGCTTCCGAAGCAGCATACTTTGAATAAAACATTCTTACATTTTCTATACAAACTAATGTTTTTTAGTTCAGTAGAAAAGGTCGGAAATTTATTTGTACACCCAATATTTTATTCAAAATATTGTCCATCGTTAGCTACGACTTTTTCCGCGTGGAAAAAATTCCTCGTCATTTGACGCGATCCAAGAATTGACCCAATTTTTGGTATCTTCGTAAGCAGTGAAGTGCTTCTCGGCCAGGACATGAGTCATCGGCCGGGACAAGTGATAGTAGAAAGGAGCAATCTGTAGAATAAGGCGGATGGGGTAGGACATCCAATTGAAACGTCTCCAAAATTTCCTTGACGACTTTTGCAACATGTAGCCAAACGTTGTTGTACTGAAAGATCATTTTATCATGTCTTTTGGCATATTGTGGGCATTTGAGCTTCAATGCTCGGCTTAATTGCATCAATTGTTGTTGATAACGTTCTCCAGTGATGGTTTCGTTAGGCTGGAATAACTCATAGTAGATCACTCCGAACTGATCCCACCAGATGCACAGCATTAGCTTCTTGCCATGAATATTCGGTTTGGCCGTTGAAGTTGATGCATGACCGGGCTTACCCCACGATTTTCTGCGCTTAGGGTTGGCGTAGTGGATCCACTTTTCATCCCCCGTCATGATTCGATGCAAAAAACCCTTCCGATTTTGTGTTTTGGGCAGTTGTTCGCACGTGAAAAAACGGCGTTCAGCATCTCTTGGCTTGAGTTCATACGGAACCCAATTTCCTTGTTTTTGCATCATACCCAAAGCTTTGAGACAGTTTTGAATCGCTTGTTGAGTTACTCCCAAGGTTTCAGCGAGTTCCTCTTGAGTTTGGCATGAATCCCGCTCCAATAACGCCTCCAACTCACTGTCTTCACACTTTACTGGCCTCCTTTCACGTTTTTTGTCACTGTAGAGAAGACAGGAGCAACTGTAGAGAAGACAGGAGATAAACAACCATCGGTCGAAACAACACAACTACCATCTGGAAGTTTCAATTTGTCACGGTTAATAGGTGCTATGAACCAGATGATGGGACAGATGGGTCTAATTAAACAACAAAACGAACAACCGCTAGAAGAAATTAAAAATCAAATGGCGCAACAAGGAGAGCAGGCGAATCAAAAAATGAAACAACAAATGGAGAAAATTGATCAGTCAAACCAAGAAATAAAACACCATATGGAACAACAAATGGAGAAAATAGAACAACCAATCCAAATGGGGGAGCGTCAGATGGGGGAAATTGCCGAAGGCCAACAGAGAATGGATGAGAAAATTCTGGAATTGTCTACAAATGTACAAAGCGAAATAGAGAAACTGCAAACGAATTTTAAGACGGAGATTCAACAGGTTGAATAAAAATTAGATACGGAAGTCCAACTTGTCAAAACGGAGGTTCAAAGTCTCGAGAAAGAACTAAATGATGTCAAGGCAACTGGATCAACGACGCAAGTGGTTCAGACCATACAAACAATTCCGGAAAAAGATCGCAGCAGCTATCTCGAAATTATGAAGGCGCTGGATAGGAAGTACGGCAGTGACCACAAGCGTGAAATCTATCGAATGGAATTAAAAAGCCGCTACCAGAAGGGAGGAGAATCACTTCAGGAATTTTCATCAGCAATCGAGCAATTAGTACATCTAGCGCATACCAGTACATCGGCCGATTACATGGAAAGGCTAAAAATTGACGCATTCATTGACGGCATTCGAGATCCAGAAACACGCAAGGCGGTGATGTTATCACTTAAAGCAACGTTCGCGGAAACCATTGCGTTTGCGTTAACGATCGAGGCTGTGCAGCACTTCATCAGACCGTCATTACTTAGGCACCAAATGAATTCAGACATGAACGGCAGCATGGAGCGAATGGTACCGACAGTCGGAAGAGGCAGGCTTAGGTGTTGGAAATGTGACAAGTTGGGTCACATCTCAATAGACTGTCGGAGTGTTATTCAGAGAAAGATGAGATCGCCACCTTTTACGCGGACAAACCCAAACGGTCGGGACAAAGGTCTAGAAGCAGCGAATGAAGATGTTGGGTATGTAACAGGATTGGCCACATCTCGCGAGATTGTTTAGAAGCAAGAGGAAAGCGGCACGGATCACCAACTTAGCGTAACAATCAAGGGCAATGTTGATGGAAGGAAGTGTATCATTACGCTGGATACAGGAGCAACTCACACAATTGTCCGGAAAAACTTGATCGAAGGAGCTGTGCAGCTGGCCGATGGGCTAAAGTTAAGAATGGCAAATGGAGAGAGTGCATAGATTAAAGGGATAAATATCGTAAACATAAGGATCGGTGAAACTCTTTTCCCACACGAAGTTGTGGTCGCAGATATCGTGGACAAAGGCATTTTGGGAACGGACTTCATGAAGGTGAATGGCTTCGTGTTGGATCTTGGACGAGGAATATTGAGTAGCGATAACATCTAGCCGAAACTTAAATTTAACGGTACGGATGCGACAGTAAGGCATGTAACAATCAGCCATTGCGAGGAGCTGCCATCGAAATCTGAAACAATTGTCGTGGAAAGCAATGAACACCAGGTTAAGCAGACATTGGATAAGAAGGGCCGAGTTGTGCGAAGTGGAGTGCGAGTATCCGATGACTGGGTGAGGGATCGGTATGGCAAACAAGCCAACGGCGGAAGATGACAAGGAGGTAAACCAATGGTGGTATATTTAGAGAGGCTGGCCCTCTACAGAGGAGGTGATTTCGGTCCTGTTCGGGACGAACAGGCTTAGGTGGGGGTAGTGTGACGGTGACACCTAGTGTGTAATAGAATAAGTTAAATGAATAGCTCAATGTTTACTGTACTAAAATGGAATTTTCCATGATAAAATTGTTACGTCAAGTTTCTACGCTATTCTAACTGGAAAAGTCATGAGCTTTCGAGAAGTTTGGTTTGTGTATATAAAAAGGCGAACAAGATCGAATTGGATTATTAGTATTTGGAACGCGATAGAGTGAACTTGTAAGATTATTAGTAATATTTGGTAAGAAACAGTGTGAAGATTAAAAAGTAATTAAAAAGTGATTTAAAAAGTGTTGTAGTGCGAAACAAAAATTATAAGTGAACAGTAAAATTTGAGAATAATTTATATAGAGTGATTTTGTGAATTTTTATTGATAAACTGTGTTATAATAAATTTTGTGAAATAAATAAATTCGTTGGAGATAAATTAAATTGATTTTGTATTATTCACAATCCAGTGATATGAACCTTGAGTGACAAGGCAAAAACGTAACAATATTATCCTTTAGATGTAGCCATCTTAAACTTTGCCTCACTTTATTATACTATATTATTACATAGGTAAAAAACAAAAGATAAACAACTGTTCACTGGAAGGCATTAGAGTTTGAGT
Organism: Tipula vernalis; assembly: GCA_958295665.1. Classification (NCBI taxonomy): domain Eukaryota; kingdom Metazoa; phylum Arthropoda; class Insecta; order Diptera; family Tipulidae; genus Tipula; species Tipula vernalis. The sequence goes on along the minus strand of OY282558.1, from coordinate 402,000,702 downwards.
AAACTTTTCAGTAAACTCAGTAAACGCTCAGTTCAGTAAACTTCAAATAAATAGAAAAATTAAGAACGCAAGAAATGTATTTTCAGGAGAAATTAAAAAGGGCCCAAATTAATCTTACGCTTTTGAAAGTTTACCTATTCCTCTAATCAACGAGACATTTTTCAAACGCTATGGAAGAATCAATGACAATGCCGAGTTATGTTTGGAGCTCTTTTTTACCCCAAGATATAGGTAATGTCTTTAGCAGCTTAAGGCACATCAACCGATTTATAGCTAAGAAATTAGCATTACTGTAAGTACATCCAGCATTAATTTACAAATTGCATCGAAATGTTATATAAGGCAGATGCAACAAATTGAGCGATGGCCTGCAGTTTTTCCCATATTGTCCAGAACCATCCTATAACTATCACTGACATTATTTAGAGACATTTTGAAAACCGAGTTTTGAATAATTTATTAGGAAGCTCCTTACATACATTTTCTGTTCGTATGTAGCTTTTCATCTCACAAGGATAAAATTTGAGATTAAACTTCATCATAACCAAATTTTAAAATCAAATACATTAGCTGCATTTTGTGACATTTGATCTGATCCGGATCAAGTTATGTTTCATGAAACATCAGAGAAATGCAAATCACCTCGAATGAACATTTTGATTCAAAAATAAAAATTTGTTAAATTTTTGTTGTTGCTTTCAAATAAATCTTTTATCTGATTAGGATCACTATGTGTCAAGAAATGCGGCTAATATAAAAAAAGTGAATCAAATAAAATAAAACAATTTAAGACGTTATTTTACCCAGCAAAACGCTCATTCCCCTCAAAGGATTGCAGTCTGTTTACTTTAAGAAGACCTTACATCCGTGGAGTCGGACCATTGTATTTTATTAAGTTCTCAGCAACATGTTTTTTTTATTTTGGCTAATCGGTCGCACCATAAAATAATTCGATTTCGAATTTTTTTCTACTTACGAAATATCAACTTTTCTTATCTCTGTACTGTTGTCTTTATTTTCTCAATACACTCGGTTTTTTATGAGCAACATTAGGTACCTTCACTAGCCTTCAATATGTATAAATCAGGATTGTCACATAAAAATCGTTTAGCTTTGTGAGTTTGCCGAATTTGTAGTTTTTCGTTCCTATAGGGGGGACTATAGTCAAAAATGTATTTGTCACGTTATCGTTAAACTTAGAGTTTGTCAAAATATTACAAGTTTACTCCTGATGCTCCTTAGAAATGCCACTCTCAAAATCAGCTACAGTTCTAGGATACGGAATGAAATCTTTCTTTATTTCTCTGCATTCGTATTCCATAGCGCTGGACAGCGTTGTTTCTTCTGTAGCAGTATTATGTAGTGCAGAAATCTTTGGACTGGACAGATCAATTTTGAAAATTTTCTCATTAGGATTTGTTTTGTTGCTTCAAAAATGTAATCGTATAGAATTTTGGAATTTTGAATAAATCTTCTTAGACATTGGCCTTTGTTAAACGATGAGAATTGGAATTGGGTTGTGAATGTGGTATTTTGTGTTAAGGGGAGCGCACTTTCAGTGTACAATTAAATATATTCAAAAACAAAAGTTATATACTCGTAGCTAGTTTAGTTTTAAATTGATCAATAAATCGATTTTAAATCGAATATATTGAGTTGCTGTTAGAAATGACCCTTATACATATCATTGGCGGCGTTGGAAAGTGCTTTGATTTTCTCCTCGTTTCATTTCGAATTGGACGGGGGGATAACCTAACTTTATGGTGGATGTGATAAGTTATTTAACACTGTGATTTTAAATTAACAAAATATTTTACATAAATTAAAGTCGTTAATAAAATTATATAATATCCATAGTTTAATAAATAAAAATTTAAATGTACGTTATCTTTCATTAAATCATTTGGATTATAAGAAAATATTTTAAGATACGGAGAATCAATTCGCACACAATGTGCTACATATAATCTAGTAAAAATAATTATAACTTATTTAAAACAATGAAAAAATTGATAATTTAAGCAAAATTAATAATAGTTGATTGATGAAAATACTATAGCGATGAGATGCTGGAAAATTTTCGAATCACTGGCCACTTTTGTCGTGCGAACAGTGTTTAATGATATCGGACGAACGATTCGACGCTATGATTGATGCGCTAACAGAAAAAGTGTATCAATTTAGTGATGAACAAATTAGGGAAATATTAGAAATTTTAGGAATATATTCGGAAACTACATCGGTAAAAACTCGGAATTTCATTGAGATATGGTCAGCATTGGATGATGTTTGTTGCGAGCGGCCAACAAATTGGCAGGTCGTCCAATTATTATTCATATTTGATTATTGGTAACATCTTCATTTGGCGCGATTATGTAAGTACACGGTTCAAATGTTACGCAAGATCGATCGGAAGCTGAGCCAATTAACTCCTGGCCAATTGTTGCAATCAATGTTTGCGGTAAACATTTCACGTAAACCAGTGATCAACAGGTTTAAATATGAACAACAATTTATTCAGCATTGTAATAAATTGAAAATAGATGAAATTGCTATTATTAGCATGGGATTCGTTAAGACTGAGACGAAATTAAAGGATTTGAATTTAGCTTCGCTGGTTTATCATAGCTTGAGTGAAAATGTTGAGAAGATTCAGCCGGCATTTTGCCACGACCAACGGTATTTAACAGATATCAAAACGACGCGTTTGAAGGATCTGGAACGAATGAGTTTTTTGATTGGACTTTATCGATTCATAGATAAATTAGAAAATGCTCATCCAAAGTGTTTTCCATGAATTATACACCATCTAACCACTTCGAATATTTATTCTGAGGAAATGATTTCGCCCGCTCTCAACAACAAATTCATTGAATCAACTTACGGGCGAAATTTAACTTTAGGCCGAGAAATGGTTTCATTGGATGGATTCACACGTATTAATTTGAAATCAACATACAAGGGCAATCAACTTCCAGGCATTTGACGTAAGTAATTTGTAGGTATGTATACGTTTACAGAATACAAATCTCATAATTAGTTTATTTAATTTAATTGAAATATGTTTATACAAAGTCCAATTCATTTATTCTGTATAATAATTAAGTTACATTATTTTAATTTAAAATGCGAGTGATGATTTTTTAAAGTTTATTCGATGACAAATTACATTACAGCGGTTGTATCTAAAGTTGTAACATTATTTACCGGTATTACAGTTTTGAGCATAATTGACTGAAACTTTACTAAGGATATACAAATAGTTTCGTTGTGCCACCTATTTTTTATTTTGGTTCCTGTACACTTCCTTATCAAGCAGAGGATGAAATGGATGAATTGTGTTTGTGTAAGATTTCTATTCATATTGTGCATAATGATTAATGATCCTCTCAAATGAATTCGTTATTACAACAATTTTTTAAGGAAGATTATCCAAATCAAGTCATGCCAGACTTGCCAACTGTCCCGTTTTCGACGGATGAGACCAGTTTAGAATCGAATATCGTGCATTACTATGAATGGGACGCTATTTGTCCCATTCGGATCACTTAATTATATTTGAGCAATTTTGATAAAAAGGGTAAAACAAAACGTTATTATCATTTTCAGTTCCGCATTGATTAAAATTTACTGATTTCGTGAACTAATTAAGTAAAAATTACATGAAGTGGGCGACTTTGTATAACAAATTGTAAAAAATTTTGAAAGCTTTGGGCTTGGAGGTCAAACTTATGAATATAAGGTTTTATCGAACTATTTTACAAAACTTCACACGATGTAAAGGACCACAGCTGTAAACCGCTGCAATGTAAAAATAACATGTAATGTAAGATTCGTAAAAATATGTAGGGATTTATTAGATCAACATATGTTTAATACACTGATCATGATTCTCATAATTGGATATTAATAGTACCTACAGTAAAAAGAGGCGGCTGGTCCGAATAAAATCAGAGTTTTTGCCAACCTCATTATTCTTATCTCTTTGCCAACAACTTTTAGGCAACATACATTTTCGTTGGTATTTTCATACATCACGCCACCACAGGCAAACACTTTTAATTTATATTGATAAAGAAGCAATAAGGGAAACTTACGACCTACCTAGGTGATAACCATAGTCTATATACTTCCTGTACTTCACAAAGTTTAATTGTACTAAGAAAATAGTCCAGCTTAAAAAAACTTTAAAATTGTTGACTAATTTATTAAAATTTGGAATATTATGATCTAATTAATTTTATTAAATGGCAGAATATCTCACAAAGGGGTCCGGGTCAAAATGCCGCGTTTTAAAATGTCGCGTGGTACAAAATGTCGCGTCTTAAAATGTCGCGTTTCAAAATGCCGCGAGGTACAAAATTTCGCGTGATACAAAAAGACGCGTTTTAAAATGTCGCGTTTCACAATGCCGCGACGTACAAAATGTCGCGTGTTACAAAATGTCGCGTTTTAAAATGTCGATAAAAAATCGTCGAAAATATATAAGGACTTAACTTTAACATTTTAGTGAAGGAATATTCTAATAAATTTCAACATTTGCGTTCTTTTTCTTAGACCCACTTTATAATTACATAAAATTACATTTATAAATAATTTCCATTCAGTGAAGGAAAATTTTACTATATGTTTAAACACAATTTGCTTGTTTCAAATAATTTTTATTAAATTATTTATTATTTCACATCATTGTATTGATTTATAAGGGATTTTTCAAAACGCGTCATTTTAAAACGCGTCATTTTGTACCACGCGTGTTTTGAACCACGCGGCATTTTGAAACGCGACATTTTAAAACGCGACATTTTGTACCACGCGACATTTTTTACCTCGCTGCATTTTGAAACGCGACATTTTAAAACGCGACATTTTGTATCACGCGACATTTTGTACCTCGCGGCATTTTGGAACGCGACATTTTAAAACGCGACATTTTGTACCACGCGGCATTTTGAAACGCGGTATTTTAAAACGCGACATTTTAAAACGCGGCATTATGAACGGTTCCCCTCACAAAGATATGTACTGATAAGTTGATTCGTAGTTTTCATTTTTTACAAATAAGTATTAAAATAAATGTGGCGGAGGGAATAATTGCGGATAGATGGTCAATGATATAGAACCCTATAAAATATTTCTAATGAAAAGTTTTTAGATATTTTGAAATTTTGTTTAAATTCAGGCTATGTCAGCATATTCGACAGCCACTTCAAACATATCAATGGGATGCGGAAATTCGATACGAAATATTTTTAGTCAGACGAAGATAGTACACCGAAATTAGACCAATCTATAACAGTGTAATAACTGCCGTATAGTAATTGCCGTGAAACCACCGATAAGAGTGCTCATGCCACTTGTGTCAGCGTTCCTTTGATGCACCAATTTCAGTTCAATTATCGTTTCTTTTTTGGAAATGGCCCATATAATTGGGAATCAGGAAGGGTTTGTTAACAGGAAAGGTGATTTGAATAGTCTTGGTAAAGATTATTCGAGGATCATTGAATTGGTATCGGAGTTTCCTAGGTACCAGTCTTTAATGCGTCAAGTTTGAAATTCGACGATAGGGTTCACAGTGTTTTGATTGTTTGACCGCTTTTCCATTGCACGACGCTGGAATGATGGGTCTGTGACGATGTTGTCGGATCGAAAACTGCGTAGATGTGTATGCAACGTGTTTCCGTTTCACGATACATCACCGAGTCCGATATTAATACACGGATGATGACGGATTGGTCGGACGATGGATCAATGACGCCATGATCCCCTGTTGTGTCGGTCCGAAAATTGTTTTATAGTCTGACGGATATTTGTCTTTAATTGTGGGTCACAGTTTTTAGCCTTGGATGCAGTAAGTGCAAGAGGTACTTGATATTGTATACTACATTGCATTGCAAGGATGTTTGAGGTAGTGATGAAAACGTTTCAGCACTTTTTGGTTGCTGAATTTAATTATATCAAAATGTCATGGTGTTCGGGTGTTTTTGTCTGATGGTGTGGTTGTTATGGGTTGTACTTAATTATGTATAATTGTTGGATCGTCTCCGGGCTACAGAGGTGTTGGTGAGGTCTCGCTCAACGCCCAGAGGCTCCAGGCGTCCAGCGGCTGTGTAGCGTGGAAATTGTATTGTCTTGTGATGTCTATGTTATTTTATTTAGTACTAACTAATTTATATAAGTTGGTTTCTATTGGTTAAGTGGTAAAGCAATTTAGTTTTCGGACTAACCTGGGAAACTCTATTTGAGTTTTATTAGTGAATGTCATGTGTGGGTGCATATAGTGCTTGACTAAACGATTGATATTCTGGTCTTTTTGCGTAGTATATAATGATTAATTTAAACATTATTAACTTAGTAAATAAATAAGTAATTTAAGCATTATTAATATCCTTTTGCAAGATCTTTAGGAAATTGCCGATTAGTTTAATTTAATAGTATGGTTAAATATATAAAATATACATTTTTTCAGATTTTATTTTTGAATCTAGTTGCAGTAGGTAAACCATTAATTAACTATCTACAGGAGAACGGTAGCTAATGAAACAAGTGCTGTGAATTTGAATTATAACTTAGCAATTTAAAATTTTATTGTTGATGTTGAATTATTCATATGTCTTAATATTATGGTTGAGGTTGGTATTGGTATTGAAGTGGGTGTTGGTATTGGTGTTCATATAGGTGTTAATGTTCATACTTATTGGTATGATTGTTAATGATAGTTTTGGTATTAGTATTCATATTGGTTAGTTAAAATGGTTTTAGTTTAGAACACTCCTGAGAAACTCGACCAAGATGACAATGCCTGAGATGACAGCACGATGGCCCGATGGTAGTTGGTTGAATGATTGTCAAACTATTAATGGTTATTTATTTGTGGTACATAGGGATTGATCTATAATTTATTTCAGAGAATCAAATTTATACTTAAATAATTTTAAATAGTTATTATAAAGAATAAATGCATATTTTAAATTTAGGAATTTCTTGAAGAACCTGAAATAACCTTACAGGAGTTGGAGCAGTAGATGAACTTCAAATTGTATTGTCTTGTGCTAAATAAATTGTTACAAAAAAAAAAAAAAAAAAATATATTACTAACAAATTTACTAACTATCAACTACTTAGGTGTCTGGAACCGGGTTGAGTCTTTGTTGCTAACATTCCTTTCCCATCCCTCCATTTTGTTATATGTAAAAAGGTGTACGACGGCTGCCTGGCCAGGGGCGGATATCACAACTATTAGACTTGTGTGGTTATCGATGTGGCGCCTTTCTTTACGGGGGGAAATATTGCTATGTTTGGCTTTATGAAAAGCTGAGTATGATGGTACATATTTCCTTAGTGAGGGAGAGTTATGGTGCTGTGTTGCAACATGAGTATAGTGGTGTGGTATTCGAATTTATAATACGGGAGAATTGCTTAATGCTTGATCGTACATCGAAATCAATCAATCAATCAATCAATTAGACATTGGCCTTTGTTAAACATCGAGCTAAACAATATTTTTAAAACTGCCTATAAGTGCGTCATTGATGATCAAAGCGATGCATTTTATCGATAATTTTGAACACGTTTTTTATATGTCCATTCGTCGGAAAAACTTGCTATTTTCTGCACCTTATGAAAAAATTCTTCTTATTTGTGGTTTTTTCAGCGCTCTCCTCTAAGTTATTGGAAAGAATATTTTTAAGTAGTAATTCTGTATGTTCACTAATTGGAATTTATAATGTTTACACAGTAAACATTATAAATTCCAATTCCAACATTGTAAACCTTAATTTTTAACACATTGTTTGATATCAATTTATCTTTTAATTAATCATATTTATTGATTTTTTTAATTCAAAGTTATCCAATTTGAATTAATTTAATGATTTTAATGAAATTTAATTTATCCGAAATGCGCATTTTCCAAAACGTGCATTTAAATTCGCAGTTCGGACGCACGCAATGTCTACACGAGTAGAAAATGTATTAATTACTTCATGTTTGTAGAATACAAACACATAAAACACAAACAATACAAAATCACAAATCATGTCAATTACTTGGGTCAATTAGGGTACTGATTCTCTAAAAATTAGGATAATTTGTAAACGTGAAAACTTGTAAAAAGCAAAGCTTACTTTTATGAGTTTGAAATTTTTTGATAAGACCAATTGCAAACTTATAAGAGTAAGCTTTGCTTTTTACAAGTTTTCGCATTTACAAATTATCTCAATTTTTAGAGAATCGGGATACTGGCCTGAGAAGTTACCCCAGGATTTTATCCCAAAATTAAATCAGGCAATACTAATGAAATTATGCCACACAAACACAATGATACACTGTATTTACATTTGTTCTCTTGCATTACGTTTCTTTCCTCTTTACCAACAAACTCATTTTAGGGTGTATGGTGGGGAAATTTGTAATTTTCTTTTGGACAAAAACATTTTAATTCTCGGATTGCTTTGCGCTAATATAAAGAAAAAAGTAATTTAAAATATTTCAAGGACATAATATTTTATTTGTTTACCATAAGTTTATGGAAAAATTTTACACATACATAGAAAATTAATTCAAAAGAAACCCGTTTCAAGACACCTTGTCTAAACGACGATTGGTTTTTTGAAAGCAGAGAAACTTAATGCAAGAAATCAAATGTTAACACAGTAAAACTATGGAACAATTGTTGGCATTTGGAAGATGTGTTAGCCGTAGGAAAATATTTCTTCGAAAAGTTGGTCATTACCCCAGAAAACATTTCAACAGGTTTTTTTACTGTTTTTTTTTTTGTTAAAATGACCTCCACGCAATTCTTCAATTGACTTCAAATTTTGTTCACAGGTAGATGATGGATTATCACATTTATCATCAACATAAACAAAAACGTCGGTCCCGTTTTTGAGAAAATCGAACGACTAGAAGGACGGAAGCACGGACACGACATTTTTATTTATCGATGTTACGGAGTCCCGGCTAGCAGTCATTTTGGCAATATTTACGTCTTTTTCATAAAGCTAATTGTTTGGGAATTAAAGATATTTATTTAATGCAAGACTTTTCCAGCGGTATAAGAAACGTCAAATACACAAAAAAATTGTCGTAAATTGGAGCAATCCCTAACGTCATTTTTCCACATCTTTATTTTTTGGCTTAATGTTTAGATTAAACCAATTTTATCGCTTATTAATTTATTCAAATACATCTACAAGACACAATTTAATTTTGAATTTTTAAAAAAGTGTAAAGACTGAGATTACTGTTTCAATGTCAAGAATATATTAGCGAAATTTGAAACCAAAGAAAATTGTTCAACTTAGAAACACAGTTTATTATTTATTCTAATTTTATTCAACCAGCACATTTCACTATATTGAATTTTGACAAACCAGTATTCTAGTTATTAAATAAAGTTTGATACTTTATAGATCGTCACTACTTTGTGTTTTAGGCTTACATCACAAAATTCTTAACCAATTTTATCTTACAATTTAGAGTAGCAACTTTTTTATTTTTGTTATTTATTTTATTATAGCAGCACGGGAATATTATGTGCTTTCCATCGAATTTCTACAAAATGTATTATGCAAATTTCAAAACTAATAAACTTCATATACTTCAAATATTTATGAAGCGTCTTTTTAAATTATACCAATTGGACATTTTTCCGCCACCATTGAATTAAATACAATTTAATATTCAAATGAACATAACCCGATTAATTACATATATTTATTGATTTATACGATTTTAGCTGGTGTTCATTGTGGAGTAAACCTATGCGAAAGACGGCGTTTCTTTACAATGGATTTTTTTTTTTTTTTTTTTTTTTTTTTGGGGATGTAGAGAGTGAGTACGAGAGTGTGAAATATTTTCTTTTAGGCTAACAACGAAGAAATGTAATAAGATATCCATTTTATCTAATTTAATTTACACTTAAACTGTAAGCTTGATTCAACTTCATTAAAGTAATTTGGAATAATAATAATAATTTGGGATTTCCTCATCACAGAAAATTATTTACTTTTAAAATTTGTTAAATTTTTGTCCAAAATATCTCACAACCGTTTGGTTTTAATCATTTTTCTTTATTTGCAACAGTAATATTTTTAATGTAAGCATTAATCATGTTGGTTAGCAAAGCTTGTGAGCTTTGTTATTTACGATAGTTTGCGGACGATGTTCTAAACAATTTTGGTTTGAATTCAGATCATTTTATTTGAATCGATATAAATTAGTATAATGTAAATCAATATAAACTTCATATTTAAGTAATGTCATTCAAGCAAACTCATGTTTATATTAAACATGAGTTTGCTTGAATACAAAATTATTTTTATGATTAATTTACAATCTTTTCAAAGTCTAAAAAACCTACGAGCTATTAACGTAGGACTACGTACAATTGAGAAAACTTTATTTGTACAGTTTAAGAGAAACCAAAATTTAGAAATTACAAATGAAAAAAAAACCGTTAATTGTTTAATGCTGCCATCTTTATTCATTAGGCTGCCTCAGCCTAAATGTTGATTATTCGATTATTCAATACTAAATTTCTCAATTCGTTATGCCACAATGAAATGCCATTAAAAAAAAAAAAATCGGGTCTATCCGGCTCCTCGGGTGACACTTTTCCCACAAAACGTAGGTTAAAGATCACCAAAACCATTTATATTTTACAAACATTTTCTGTTATTTTGGGCAGGTATCTTCTTACATTTTGAGACTTCTTCCCCAATATCACAATTGGTGACGACAATATAAATCTTCCACTCTCGTGCCGCCAAATCACAGACTCAGAAATATTCTTAAAATACTTTTGTATTTTCAAATTCAAAAAATTATAAAAACTATTCAAAGTTATAAGACTCTGTGAGACATTAACGAAACCTTTTTTTAATCGGCAACCAACCCCTTTTAGAAGTTAAAACCACCACATAATTTGCGAAAACTTGTAATTTCATCCCCTAACAAAATAGAGATGCAACCATTATAATCTAATTTACTATCGATTACTTGTACTTTTATGAGCAATGATTACTAATTTGTTTTATCAAAAAAAGTGGAGTAGAAGTCGAAATATATCGTATAAAAAAAACATTTTTTGAGGTTAAATTAAGGTTTGGTTTTAACCCCCAAAAAGAGCTTAGTTGCCGATAAAAAAGGTTCCGGTAATGTCTCACAGAGTACTACAACTTAGAATAGTTTTTATAACTTTTTGAGCTTAACAGTTGAAAAGGTTCGCTTGGTAGATTATTTAGAACTGCCACGTGTTTTCAGCTTCGACCTTTAACAATTAGATCAAGTTATACATCTCTAGTATACTGTTAAAAAGCCTTAAGAAATAAATTTACTTCGTTTAGAGAGCATCCACAATGTGAAAAATTTCTTTTCTGAAAATTTGTGCCGCTTCACAATATTACGTGAGCAACGTCAGAATTGACCGATATTATTCTTCACTCAGTGCTTGGCATCTCTGTGGACCATTCGAGAATACAAAATAATAAAACACAAAAATTTTGTTTCCGAATCCCACCTCCTCTTCACGTCAGCGCCTTTCTCCTAAACTTGCTCCACCCTATTGGCGTGATATTATTTTATAGGCATCCCATAATAATTTGCTATTAAGGTTTATATACAATCTTGTATCAAGCAAATTTATTGCTCAGAAATAGCACCTTTAGACGCGATTTTAATAAAGCAATTCACAAATAATGTACCGATCAATATATCGTTGAAATTTCAATCATTGAAATGTCACAAAATGTTAATCAAACGTCAGAGAAATGTCAACGCCTCAGAAATGGGAATGTCTAGTATTAATAAAAGCTTACTAGATATAATTTATTTTTAAATATTGACGATTCAAATGACGTATTAAATCAAATTAGTTTCCGGTCACTTCGAAACTTTGAAGTCCCATAACTCGCAAACCTAAATATTTTTCGGCCTGATCTTTGTGACTATACATCTTTCTAGGATTGCATAGGTTATACAGCATATAAATTCAGAAAATGTTCGCAATATTTTGCATAATGAGAATAAAATTTTTTTGAATTGTTTTATTTTTATTTGATAGCTTTAAATCAAAATGGCGTGCGGCATGTTTGATCAAGTTCATCACTATTCAATTAAAATTGAAATTAAAATACATATTAATAATTTGTTGTTTTAATTTATTTTCCATCCACAAATTTTTACTTAACTTGGTTTGATTTTTACAGATTTTAAAACATTACATTTATATTTAACAAGAGACATTGCTTTAATCAAATAAATTTCGTAAATACGTCATTTCCGTGACGCGCGTCATCACATTGAAATTTTGATTAAAGGTTGAGTTACAATGAATCCGTCTCGTTTCGTTCCGTTGTTCTCCATCTCGTCTTTCCCGTTTGTTGGTTATATTGCAACCGTTCCGTCTGTTTAAACTGACATTTGAAAAACAAATAAAAAATAAAATGGAAGACTACGAGACTCTAAAATCTTTAGAAATTCTCTTTGATTTATACGTTTTGTATAAACAATATTATAGAATTTATAAAGGTAGAGAAAATCTCGACGGAACGGAGACGGAATTAGGCACGGAACGCAAAAATTAATTTAGTACTGTAAAAAAGAAAATTTTACTGACAATTTCGACAAACGTTTTTGGCATTAACATAATAAAAGTAAATTAAACAAGCGTGCTGTATTCTGCATTATTTACTATATTTTAAAACTATTTGTTAGTCAAATACATCTATTAGCTATTACAATTACCTAAATCGATAGCTATATGCAAGTACAATGAGTTTAGAAGAAAAATTAATAAGTTTAATGAGAGATAATAAAATTTTATTTGATAAGCGTAGTGGCGGTTACAAAAATGTCGACAAGAAATGTGAAATATGGAGAAAAATTGGAGAAGATTTAGGCGAAACTGGTATGGAGTGAACAATTATTTGCGTTATTTGTGTTGTTTAATTCTTAATATTTTCAGATAATTTTGTTAAGACGAGATGGAGAACTTTACGCGACAAATTCGTGCGAGAGTTCAAGTTAGAAAAAAAAATTATCAGGTAGCCACATCAATTTAAGAGCCACTTGGGAATTCTGTGATAAAATGTCGTTCCTTAGAGACCATTTGCAGCCAAGAAGGTTAGTGTAATTTAACCATTCAAATAGATTAGAAATCGATTAACGACTAACCGTTTTAGTAGAACCGAAGGCAATTACCACGACCTGCTAGATGAAAGTAGCGTGGATGCAGATATAATTGAAATTGATGACGGGTTAGATTTCATAACCGAAAATTATTCGTCATAGTATAAAAATGATGGATGCAATTTCTAATTTATTTAGGGCGGATGCTTCATCGTCGTCTTCGTCAACAAGATTATTATCGAAAAGAACCAACTCTGTCTCAGGTGACAGGTCGACATCATCAAAAAAAAACAAAAAATAATAATGATGCTGAGGTCGCAAATGGGATTATTCGCCGATTATTACCTCGACGTATAATTCGTAAATGTAAAAGTCGATATTCTCTAGGGTTGGGATATTTACAAACAATTAAACAGTATAACTGAAATATATGTTGATAATTGAAATTATTATTTTTTTTTTATAAAAAGAATTGAATTTTGAGATAATAATTAAATTTTATTTTAATAAAATGATTGAATTTTATGTTTACACAAAAAATTGAAATTAATTTTATTTACTGTATTTTATTTTGCCGATCAATGGCACCTTCCTGCAGGAAATAATTTTTCAAAGAATCTCTTAATTAAAATGCATGCCTGTCAGATTTTGTCGTGGATAGGGCCTCATTAAATTTTCTTTAAGAGGAAAGGCTGGAACCCCAACAAAAAAATGGAGGTGTGGCCAACACACGACTTTCTTTTACGAACAGAGAATTTTGAGAAATTTTAATTTTTTTTTATAACTTTTTTTTTTAAATTTTTTTTTTAATTTTTAATTTTTTATTTTTATTTGTTTTTAATTTTTGGAAACATTTTGTTTTGAGTAGTTTTTTGTAAACCTTATACTTTTTAAGATATTTGCAAAATAAATTTTTTGGACCAAGGGAGTGGCCACTTCAGGTTGGCCGATTTGGAGTAAAATTCACTGGGACCTCCCAATTTATCAAAAAAGCTTAAATCTGAAGTTTCAGTACGATTGGTTAAACCATCTGGGCTGTAGAGAGGACACAGACAGACTGACAGACTGACAGACTGACAGACTGACAGACTGACAGACTGACAGACTGACAGACTGACAGACTGACAGACTGACAGACTGACAGACTGACAGACTGACAGACTGACAGACTGACAGACTGACAGACTGACAGACTGACAGACTGACAGACTGACAGACTGACAGACTGACAGACTGACAGACTGACAGACTGACAGACTGACAGACTGACAGACTGACAGACTGACAGACTAACAGACTGACAGACTGACAGACTGACAGACTGACAGACTGACAGACTGACAGACTGACAGACTGACAGACTGACAGACTGACAGACTGACAGACTGACAGACAGACACCATTTCGAAACCCACTTTTTCGGACTCAGGGGACCTCAAAACAAATAAATCTCTAAAAATCTCAAGGTCCAAAATTTTCATGATTACTATACTTTATTTTACTAGAGTAAAAGAAAGTAAAAATGTGGAAATGTTGTGGTAGTTCCTGGCAAATCTGAATTAGGAGGGAGTGGTAGTTCATTATTCAATAGTTCTTTGCCAAATAGCGATTCTGCCAATATCCCTGTATTAAGTGAAATTGTTTAAATTATAACACAAAAATATGTATGTACATTTAAAAAAATTAAACCTCCATCGCTCTGGCTTCCATAAAATTATAGTCCGCATCACACGCTGCTAGCAAGACAATACTGGTAAAATTTTTATAATTATAGAATTGTGACCCACTATTGGGCGGACACATTATAAAAATGTGTTTACCGCCTGTCGCTCCGGCAGTTGGGTAAGTTTCAATTTTCCGAAAAATCTTTTGCAATTTTCTTATAATCGCGATGATCAGGTTTTTTAACAAATGTTGGCCCCAAAATTTTCCAAATGGCTTCACAAGTTTGAAGAACTATCTCTCGTGCGGTCGACCTTCCAACTTTGAAACTATCTCCCAGAAATTGGAAGCTTACATCTTGAGAGAGATGCCTTAATAAATTGAAGCATATGTATAAATAAACTAATTTCTAACTTTTTATTTTTTATTTTATATAATAAAACACAATATTTCGGTTTTGTCACTTTCATTAACGTGATATTTATTTTATTTGTAAATGAAATTACGATATTTTCGGATGTTACTCCTTTATCAAATTTCTAACAAACATGAATGTTTGTTAGAAATTTGATAAAGGAGTAACATCCGAAACGATCGTAATTTCATTTACAAATAAAATAAATATCACGTTAATGAAAGTGACAAAACCGAAATATTGTGTTTTATTATATAGGGTGTCCCACTGCTACGAGTCCAAATGAGTAGGGCGTGTAGCTGGATCAATATCATGAAAAAAAGTCCACTACGCATATGCCCGGAAATTAACCGTTACCCACTTCAATTGCATTTCAAAATTTTTAGCATGGTACACTGCCTTGAATAATGTAGATGCCAATAACTCTTCTAAAAATTAAGATAACTCAATTGTTTTTCTATAATTTTAAAGGCACAAAGTGCTTCTTTCTTGTCTGAAAGTAGGAATATCGTGCATGATATTTTCCATTTAATAGACTATTTAATACAAAATTGCATCATCGTTTTTTATCTAATCATGTACATATAGTTTTTGAGATATTAACATTTCAGTGTAGTACTTGTTAGTAAACGTAGAGCTAAAATCGTTGTTAATCTTTTGAAAATAATTTTTTTGCGCGTTTGTAATCAGAAATAATATAATGCCATGCTACACATTCGAAGAAATAGCCGACATCCATTTTATTTATAGTTTATGTAACGGAAATGGACGAGCTGCAGAACGTGAAAATCGTTATCCAGAGGTCGGCCGGTGCCAGATCATAGAATATTTGAAATCATATACGATTACGAGAACGAGGAACATTGGTCCCCTATGAATACGAAAATGTTAGCCGAATTCAATATGAAGTCAATACCGACGAACAAGTTTTGAATTCAGTACAAAGAGATCCCACCATTAGCACGAGACATCTTTCGATACAACTTGGTATTAGCAAAAATAAAGTCTGGAGAGTACTTCGAAGAAACCATCTACACCCATTCCACTACACTCCAGTGCAAGAATTATTACCAGTCGATTTACCAAACAGAACAAATTACTGCCGTTTATTGTTAAACAACGAGGAACATAATCCTTCATATTTGTCATCCATTTTATGGACAGACGAATCGACATTTACGAGGGATTGAATAACAAATTTCCACAATCTTCATGAGTGGCAACCAGAAAACCCACACGTTAAGCGAGAATCATTATTTCAAAGACGTTTTAGTGTTAATGTATGGTGTGGTATAATTGGAAATAATTTTATTGGGCCAATTTTACTACCTGAAAGATTGAACTCACAAAACTATCTTGAAAATTTGAATGAAACAGTTCCCACTGTGCTAGATTCAATTCCACTCATGATGAGAAATACTTTCTTGTATCAACAAGATGGAGCTCCTGCACACCATGGACGACAAGTTCGAAATTGGTTTGATATAAATTCTCTAGATTTAACACCATTAGACTGTTATGTGTTTATGAGAAGCCGATGCATCCTCAACGAGTGACTGTTTGGCGCGGATTTTGGTCCAGTGGCATCATTGGGCCATTTTTTTGAAAATGAGCAAGGAGCCGCCGTTATTATCAATGGTGAGCGCTACTGTGGCATGATAAACGATTTTTTGTTCCCGGCACCTGAAGAGGAGGACATAGGCAACATTTGGTTTCAACAAGACGGCGCTCCGTGCCACACAGCACACGTTTCAATTGATCTTTTGCGCACTGTCTTCGAAAATCGAATTATCAGCTGAAATGCTAATGTGATTGACGCCGTTGGACTATTATCTTTGGGGTGCCGTCAAAGATAAGCGTTACGCCGATAAACCAGCAACGATTGACGTTCTCAAGAACAATATTCAAATTGCCATTGAAGATATAATGCCGCAAACTATCGAAAATGTGCTCAAAAATTGGACCGACCGTATGGGGTACGTCAAGGCCAGCCGAGGCAGTCATATGAATGAAATAGTATTCCATAATTAATAGGAAAGATTGTTCTTTATAATGAAAAAAATAAATTTGAAAAAATATATAGAACTTTTTGTTTTATTGCATTTTTAAAAAAAAAAATTATTTGGCCCACCATGTATATATATATATATATATATATATATATATATATATATATATATATATATATATATATATATATATATATATATATATATATATATATATATATATATATAAATACTAAACATGCAGTGTTTAATTTGAAATAAAATTGGGTTTTTAAATATTAGATTTAAATAAAACAATAATTTGTTTTGCGTGAAGAAACAATTAAAACTTTAAACCTTTCTTTTTGTCTTCTTGAAATATTTTGATTTGATATTTTACTGTGCTTTTCTTGCGTAGTCACAAACCATATAAATTTCCATCCTAACACAAACCTAAACATTGAAATTGAGTACCTTAGCTGAAAACAACCACTAATTGAATCAAAATTCATGAGTTTTAAATTGAAAATTTACCCGTTTTAGTATAAACGTAACGAATATTAGTTATACTAAATAAATGTGAGCTATTATACTAAATAATTGTGAAAAAATTATATTTTGTGGCACCAGTTCTCCTTATTTTCTGCAGTTGTTTCCAGTCAGTTTGAGGCCTGGGTAAAAATTCGGTTCAAAAAATGTGAACTCCGCAACTGAATCTTACCTGACTGACTTAAGTCAAATCCACGCCCCAACAAATTTTCAACTATTTAAATGCAAAAACACTTAGCAAGCTATTTCATCTTTCAATGACAACAGGTGTTTTTTTCCATCTCCTTGGAACATTTTATATATTCATCCAGTACCAAAAAAGGGAATAAAATCAAAAGTTTAGTATCAATTTTTTCTAAAGTTATAGAGACAATAATAAACTTTAACTCTACAAACTATCTTGGGAAATACAACTTAACTTTTGATCGTCATTATCGATTTCGTCCAGTGATTTTATTGTTGATTGCATTTATTACTAATAAATAAAGACACAGGGGCCAAAGATCCAATAAATTGAAAGAATTAATGCCATCATTTAAACAGTATTTTAGATCAACCAAGCTTGCTCAATATTCTCAGGTTTACACCCTAGAAGCAAGTTTTGGACGAATTAATAAATTTAGATCATCATTTTTATCACGGACCACCAGATTGTGGGATGGGCTTGATGAAAGCGAAATCTATCATTTAAACCATCACAACCATAATACAAGATATGCCAGCATTATGTGTAACGCCTAAGTTTACTTTAGTGATACCATAAAAAACATGTCAGCACTATAATATTCGGATTAAGGTAGTAGCGATTTTGTTTCAAGTGATTGTTTTAAGTATAATCAAACTAAAAAATTAAGTGAAATGTGCGACATGTCGACGGTATATTCCGGCATTTTCAATGGTGCAATTTATACCTACGTTTTCCTAACGTAACCAGGGTAGAATTTGAAAAATGAAAAATACTCACTTTAACCGAAATATGGAATCTAACCCCCCAATTCTGACGTTAAGCCTCCTAACGACTTTTTATAGGACTGGAGTGATTTGTAACTCTAGAGGAATTTTGTCTTTTAATTTAGCGCATGAAAACATACCAAAATTCTGAAAAGTTTGAAATTTTCGCACATATTTTCCAAATTATTTCCCGAATTGCTATGTTTATCGATAGTATACTAATACCTCTAGTAAACACTTCTCGGATAAATATTTTGAATTAAAACATCGGTTAATCATCGGATATTTTGAAATTATCAGAATGAAGTCACGTCTGTTAATCTCAAAATTTTTTCGATTAAGAAGAGAACCGTGTTATTTTTGAAATATGATTAAAGATAAACTTTATAATCTAGGTACCGAACCCACCAAGAAAAAGCAATTGGTTAGTAGAGGTATATTTTTAATTTTATTTTTAATAGGCTTTGACTTTCCAGTCAACTAGTTTGAAATACGGCTCACTCGTAACCCAGTATATCGAGGAATGGAGTAGCGCGGTTAGTACTTATCCTGGTGGGAAGAAGAATAGCGGGGTTGAAGCTATCTAAGTGAATATTGCTTACAAAGAAAAAACAGCCCAGTCGTGACCCATAGTGAGGAGAAGAATCGGAGTGATTAGTACTTGGAGTTGGAGCTGCTCGTACCTAAGCGAATAATCGGCTGTATGGCATTGGACGAATTTTTATTTTATATTAAATATTGTACGTTGGTAAATTACTGCGCACTCTATTGTGAATGAGCTTTTGCTCAAAATAGGGTGTGCCAAAATTATAATAAGAAATAAATAAATAAATAAAAATAAATAAAATCTTCCGCGTTTTCTACAGCCGAAAGTTATTTCCGACCTAACAATTTAAAATATTAACAAAAATTAAGAAAAATTATACATTGTAGAACCTAAATAGATTACGATTGGTCGCAAAGGAATACCAACTTTGTACACTTTTGGCAGACCGAATATATGCGGGGTTGTGCCATGGTAATTCTTTATGGATTTAACCAAATGTTTTAAATTTTTTCCGAATTGAAGAAATATCAACTTTCTTTGTAAGTATTGTTGTCTGGCAAGAGTAACTCCATTTTCCTGCATGCTCTATTTCCATAAGCACTGTTAATTTACCATTATCAGTTTTCAATATACATGCCTAAATCGAGATGCTCATTCAAAAAACATTTTGCCTTTTGCATCTTGAATTTGTTTGATTTCTTCAATTCCAAAAAATTGTTTTCCTAAATAATTATTTGACTTCAAATTTGTTAACACATCCGCCAACCTTCTTCAAATCATATTAAGCCTTTCTGATATAGCACTCTATAATGTTTTGACAAGAAACAAAATTTTTATAAAATTATTATCTAACTTACAAATTTTCAAAATGCCCAAAGCAATTTCCGTATTTGATAAATTTACAATCCACTTTGTATCGAAAATCGCTTGCTCTTCAGTTTCACTCATAACGAGTTATCTTAATTCCTGCTGCAGATTCAAGGGGATACCTTTGACTTGTTATTAGGCTATAACTGCTATAACTCACATTGTATTTGTATAACTGAAATTATTATTTTTCGTTTTTAAAAATGTACCCTAGTTACGTTAGTAAACGTTCGTTATCAAAAATTTACTTTTAAATTATTGTATAAATTGTACCCTTAATAATGGCAGTCGATACGTCGGATTTTTTTATTAATCCTGATCAGCATGGGTTAAGTCTCGCGGACTCATTTTAATTTTATTAGCTAAAAATTAACCAAAAAATAATTTTATATGAAAATTGAGCTTTAAGTATTCTAATAATTATTATTTGAGATCTAGAATCACCTACTAACAATTTTTTTACTTCACCGAATATAGCCTTAACCAGCCCATTTTTAAAAAACAAACATAAAAGCATGCGATGAGTCTCTAGGACTCAACAGGTGATGAAGTGAATAAACTTGGTATGGGAAAAATCCAGCATTTTAGAGCTTTTACAGATTACTGATAGAATAAAAATTCAATACCAAGGTGTATCTATAAATACAACGCATTCACTGCATACAAAACAGAAATCCAATTTTTTCAATAGAAAATAAACGCGCACAGTAAAAATAATTGTTCAATTTCATCATCAAGTTTTTGATAGAAGCATAACTCTTCTTTTTATCTCTTTCCTTACGTGTCCCACAAAGTTCTAACACAACTATTTACAAATTTTTAGGCAAGTTAAATTTTTGTTTTATTTGCGTTCATCACACTACTTAGTCACAAGCAAAACTTGTATGTAGTCGCTGTTTAAATGCAGAAAAAGCCATTTTAATTTAGCATGCAAATTAAAATACAACATGAAAGGAAATGACGTTATTTTGGTCACCTCGACCATAACCTTGTAGTAGTAATGTTTAGGACACATCTATTGGTTTAAACGAGCGCAAATCGCCAAAAACCATTTGTTTTTCCACTTTGAATAATTTTCAGTAGAAACCAAATCTCTCGAATAATTTAAAAAATCTGCAAAAATCTCATCAAAAATAATTTTGATAACAAATAATCTTGGAAAATTTAAAATATTCCCAAAAAATGTCATCTATGTAACTCAACATCCTCCAAGTTTATCAGTATATACATACATAGCTCAATGCTATAAAAGTTGCAGAAAACAATCACTAATTCATTAACAAGACCCAGTGCAAATCCTTGTAAATTTCGAGGAATATCGAGAAACCCGCAAAATTTCGAAATGATCGACTAATCTCGAAATGGTCAAATAGTTATTCTTCATTCTAAAAAATTTCGAATATTCGGTGGGTGTTGAGCCCTGGAAAATGGAGGACGTGTTTTTGAGACGCACCAATTTTCCAGGAAGTTTTTATTAAATTAAAACATATTGCGCAAACCGGCTTGCGTTCTAAGTGTGAATCTCGCAAAGAGAAGACGGGCAAGTGTAGAAATAACCAGTTTGTGGGCTAAATTGTGATCCGGGTTCGGAAAAATCTATAAAAAGTTACACGCGATAATTTAACAAAAAAAAGATGACATTTCAAATAATTTTTTTCTTAAGCAACATGGAATTGCTCTTGCCGTTATGACTGCCATCTACAAATGAGTAGAGGTAGCGAGAGCAATTTATGTTAAGTGGGTATTGTGTGATTTCAAACTTAAATTTAAATTTAAATGGCAAAATCACAACCACAATTCAAAAAACAAACCCCAAATTGGCAATAGCTTGCTCGTTTTCGGCCGGCTGCTGCAGAAAACAAAATGGAAGTGAATGTGGAAGTGCAAGTGAAAGATGGGAAAAAGCAAAAAAATAAAAACAATAAAAGCAAAAAATAAATAAAAATAAAAAAAAAAAATAAAAAATAAAAATAAAAAAAAATACGAAATTTTACAACAACAACAACAGAGGGAAAGAATCGCAAAATAAAGATAAATAATCAGGAAAAAGAAGGATGGCGCTGTGCCAAATAGGGACCGGATCAAATCAACAAGATAAGAACTTTTAGCATTTTATTTATATTTATATTTTATTTATATTTATATTTATTTATCTATATATATGTGTGTGTGTGTGTGTGTGTGTGTGTGTGTGTGTGTATGTGTGTGTGGACATGTGATATCGATGGAAGAGTTTATGGCGTGGGTCGAATGGTGAATAAAAAATAAAGTAAAGACTCAACCCAGATAATGAATAATTTATTCACCACCATATTGTACACATGAACGATGCCAATACACTATGGAAAGGGAAAAGCACTGAGAAAAGGAGTACGTCAAAAAATTTCCGGTTTGACAGCATTACTGGTATAAAACAAACATTGAGTTATTTTGATCGTATGTTTTGATTTGATTTAATTTAATTTAATTTAAGTTAATATAGTTTAATTTAAGTTAATTTAATTAATTTGGTTTGGTTTGATTAAATTTGATTAAATTTAAGCGTGGTTCTGGACTTGAACACACAAAAAGTCGGAAAGTTGGCAAATAAGATGTATGTGTAGCGGGGGACCATGCAATTAAAGCATTTTTTATAATTGATGGCAGCACACAGATATGGAAGTACAAATTCCATTTCTTTTAATTTGTAACAGGCACCACAAAGGAGATAAAATGGAATTGTTTATGTTTATGTCAGGTGATGAAGTTCCATCACAGGAAGTTTTTGGTGAACAAGTGTAGCGAGGGTAATGTCAAGTTCGATTTGCCAAAAAAAAAAAAAAAAAAAAAAAAAAAAAAAAAAAAACATCAAAAATTGATGTACGCCGGGAATCAAACTCGATTTGTCAGAGAACATCAATGTTTTTTTCGATGTGCATCGGTTTTACAAGATGTGGATTTTTTCATAAATCAAATACAACAGCGGGTTGGGGGCGTCGGTTTTTGGTTGTCAAGGTTGTCGGTTGTCTGGTTTTTGTGTCTTGATTTCATTTAACATTTCAAAAACTTTATTTAATACGATTAAAATGACGAAACACAACAAACAAACAAAAGGATAATAGAATCGAGACGGAAAATGCTGTTTATATCGACAACTTTATTTAATTCAATTAAAAAATTAAGCACAACAAGCTGTTTATATTGGAAACTTAATTAAACGATTAAAATAATTAAACAACAATTGAAATGATTTGAAATCGGGACACGGGGACTCGAATGGTCACGGCTTTGACGAATCGGAATTGAGGTTTCTATATTTGTTGTTGTTAAACGTCAAAAACATCAATTTGTTTCGTGAACGATTGTGCCACGAAAGCTACGATTGTAGCTTGATTCGAAAAGACAAATCGAATTCGACATAATTGTGTTTTTGGAATTTAAGAAATAGAAGTTGAAAGTTCAATTGATAACGGGTTTTGAATTGTCTAAATGTTTAAATGTATGAAAGTCTATTCCATGTTTGGTGAAATGTCTAATAGGTGATTGAACGGGGAATTAGAGAGAAAATGTTTGGGTGTTTTGTGTGTGCATCAGACTTGACTGCGTACCGTGTGTGTAGTGCTATTGAAGGGTAAAATTATCAATACAATACACTCGCGTTTGGTTGGATAAATGTTATTCACGAAATTTCCTGAAGAGAAGAAAGTTGCATATGTGAGGGTGATTTCGCACATTGCACGGAGTGTACACATCGGAATTTCTTTAGAAGAAAGGGATGTTTGTTCTGATTGTTTAGTTGGATTAAAATTATTTAGATAAAAAATGTCAGTTTGGTGCTGGTGCGTGTAAATGTATTTATTTGGAGAGGGTCGGGAAGTATTTCCGCTAAGCAATTTGGTTGGATGTTGGTCTGTGTGCTGTGGGAGTGTATTTTACAGTGGGTGACAAATGGCTAAACGTTTCAGGTTAATGTTTTAGGATCAAAGGTCGTGTAAGTGGCGTTTACTTACATTTATCTTCGGACCACATAATCGCTTGACCATGTTCTGATGATATTTTTTATGTTTATGGTTTTTCAGGTTTTGGCTTATCATTTCAGAATTGTTTTCACCTCGTAATCAACGATTATAATTCAGTGAAATATTTGTAACTGACGTTGAATTTCCTGACAGATGTTGGAATGTGTGTGCTTACACATATTCTGATGAGGCTAAAGGTGAGGGTGGTTTGGAGCCCTCCGGAGGAATGGGCCGTTTCCACCATTACCCAAGAGGTAGGCCCCAATGCGTTTTTTTTAAAGAGGTTTCCCCAAAATAGGCCTATTCCTCGAATTAACTATATGATCAACCTATATGATGAAAGCATAGTTCTGGTTTATATCATGCAGAATGTATAGAAGCTGGCCGAGTCTAAGCTACTCACAAATGTCCAATACCCGAAGATCAGGCTTATAGCCTTTCTAGCTCTTCGGCTTCCTCATCTCCCATCAATTCACTAGAATCGGATTCATCTAGCTGGTAGATCTCTTCTGCAGCTTTCCGCAAGTCAGGGCGCGAGTCCAAGAGGGGTACCCATTCACTCCTTGGCTTAGCAAAGTACAATAGATCCTGATCTATAGAATCATTCCAAGTGAAACAGGGTCGCCAACTTTCTTTGGACCCGCATGGTAAACTGAAGCGGCACTCAGAATATGTGAAGGCCCACGACGGTGTATATGCCCCCAATAACCGATTCTATGAACCTTAATGCGCTTGGTAATGGTCTTACCATGCAACAAATCCTTAACTTTACGTACATCAAGTGGTTTATCAACGCTGAACTCGGTCAATTTTCTCAAGAAGAAATGCTCATACCTTCTTAAACGTCGACGATTCGCGTACGTCAGAGCAGCAGTTTTCAAACCATATGTTATTAAAGGGACAATGGAGACATTGTACATTTTGATGACCGTATCAAAAGGCACTCTATTTCTCTTAATAAAATCCTGCATAACCCTTGCGATCCCAATGGCATGTCGACAGCGAGAACGGATAGTAAGGGGGCGACTCAACCTTGAAGTCAAATAAGTACCGAGATAACGCATTGTTTCCACAGTAGTGAATGATATTCCAGCTAAACTGATACTAGGCGGAAGGCGGGACGTAGGGTCTGGATCCCTAACAAGGGTAGTACACTTTAGTGGATTTATTTGTAGCCCCGCGACGCCTAAACATTTCACGAGCTCATGAAGAATAGGTTCTAAGTTAATCAAATCACGGGAGATAAGCACAAGATCATCGGCATAAGCTAAAATGAGAGGAAGCTGCAAAGTCCCACACTGAGTGAGTTTCAGTTCTGGAAATTGATCGGACACTGTAAGCAACACCTCATTTAAAATGAAGTTAAAGATCCTCGGTGAAATGGGACACCCTTGCTTAACCCCTTTGTTTTTTCGAATCTGGGCAGTACAAATGTTATACCACTTAACACTAGTGCGCTCCCAAAAGCAGGTCTTGATTATACGGTTGAGCAACCAGTGTGGAATGTATTGTGCTAAGCACTCAATTACAACATCTAAACTAACGGTATCAAACGCCCTTGCCAAATCAACAGAAAAAAAAAACTCGATTTCCGGCACGCCACTCTTCATCAAGCACCCGACGGATGGCAAACATATGGTCATCGGTCGAACGATTAGCCAAAAAAGCGGCTTGATAGGTTGGGGGCAGGAGGAGGAAATCATCTAACCTGTCGAGAAGGAGTTTAGAATAAATTTTATATCCCACATTACACAACGTAATGCGACGATAATCACCTGGATGTTTAGGAGATTTCACTTTAGGAATGGGCACTTGGATAGTAGCAACCCACTCGGGTGGAGGCTCATTATGTATCCAAGCTGTCTGGAAAACGGAGTGAAGTGCATCAAGTATATTTTCGGGAGCAAATTTGAATAGCTCAATGGGCACCCCATCAGGTCCGGGAGCAGTTCCGGAACGAATATACTTGAGGGCATAGCAAATATCGTCCCTAGTAGGAGGAGGTCCTAAGGGAAAGAGATCAGTTTCTTCTAACAAGACAGGCCACTCACCTTCAGACTTGCGAAGTTCACTATACCACGACGAAATGGGGATGTAGTGCGCAGAGCTTTTACTGCTAGTACGCTTAAACTGCTTAAAAAAGGAATAAGTCTTACGCAATCGTTCCGAGGAGTGAATGCGAGGGAAATCACAAAAAAATTGTGCACACTCCAAGGATCTATGAGCGGAATACGCATCACACAACCTTCTTCTAGCGCTTTTTAGACTAGTATTAGCAAGGGGATCCTTGGGGCGGGAGTTTTTATAGTATTGAGCGTGTTTAAACAAAGCTAATGCACGCCTACGCTTGGGAGTCAGTGGAGTTTTGACGGTTAAGGATTGCTGCGAGGCAATCTTTATACTGTTAACAATCAGTGGCCAGAGATCCCCACCGCTAGCCTCTGAAACAGCCATAGCATAGGTGGCCGCTAGAACACTCGTAAAGAGATTGCGTGTCTCCTCCTGTTGCAACAATGAAAGGTTTAGCAACTTATAACTGTAGGTTAAGGAAGAAACGGACGTCTTTGGCGCGGAAGAAGTCTTTAAGGGACAGGTAATGGAGTTTCCACGACGAATACAGTCAATCCAAAGCAAACGATGATCGCTTATAGAGTGGACAAATGGATCGGTTTTAACAGATTTGACAAAAAGAAATCGGTTATGCTTGCGGGTTAAAATATAATATAATCGAGAGAAAACACGACCGTCTGTCCAAGCAGGAAGATTCCGCTGACGTCCATTG
The DNA here is from genome assembly GCA_958295665.1 of Tipula vernalis. Lineage (NCBI taxonomy): Eukaryota > Metazoa > Arthropoda > Insecta > Diptera > Tipulidae > Tipula > Tipula vernalis. The sequence goes on along the minus strand of OY282558.1, from coordinate 401,973,812 downwards.
AACAAATGATTAAAGAGCGTAGAGGAACGAATAAGTATTTTAAGAGAAACTCCATTCTCGTTCTCTGGACATGAATCACTAAGCCCCAAATGCGCATTGAAATCACCAAGTAAGACAATATCGCGAGACAGGGGACAGCGATCAAGTATAGAAGAGAGTGTGGAGAAAATTCTCGAAGTTTGTCGCTGATTAAATTGAGAGGTGTAGGGAGGAATATAAACTGATATAAAAAGAACTTCAAAGTCAGCTACTCGACCGAGAAGTGCAATTATTGCCCCAAAATATTTCTTGAGACAAACAGAACGAATGGGTGCATGCTTTCTTATCAGAATGCCCACACCTTTCCTCTTGGTCCTAGGATCATTCGCGAAGTACCAAATGTAATTTAAGGAAGAGCAGGTACCTGTACTCATATTTGTCTCTTGGACTCCACATATAAAAATATCATCCTGACACAAAATGCTGTCAATAGTATCTCGTTTCTGAGGGTTATTGGCTCCACGGAGGTTCCAAGTACCAAAGCGGAAACGAGTAGACTTAGAGTGAATATTTGGGGACTCAAACACCTGTGGTTCCTCAATCAGGGTATAAGGATTATCATCGGCGAGAATTTTACGACTGACATTTTCGGCCATGGTAGGCAACTCTGTACTCTGGACAGAAGCAACAGTAGAGGCGTCTTGAGTAAATTGCAAACTAGAATAATGGGAATCGGAGTATAATAAATTTATTTCATGTCGATACTCACCGGTAGCAGGTGCGAAAATGATGCTATCCCACATGTCACCGATATAAACATTAATTTTCAATCTCATGAGGTCCGAGGTGGCAGACAAACACTCGGCACCACCCCAAAAGCCATCTTTGAGGAGATCAGACAAATATCTGGAGGAATAAATATAGGCATGAGCAAGATTAGAGATAAATATTTAAAGTTGAATATTCTATATTACCTAGCTATTAACTGATCTTCGGAATGAGTGGAAATAAAGGAAGAAGCATAAACTTGACTACAAGAATCCAGTAGAGTAGGGGTAAAACTGATAACGTTACACTGAATAAAGTTTACAATGTTAGCTCGGAGAGCACTAACAGATAAACAGGGCAAACGAGAATCACACAAGCCCAATTGATGTAGTATCCCCGAGAATAGGCAATTGCCATCCCCTGGAATGGAGTGCACGATGGCACTCATAATGCCACACACTTAAAAACAGAACAATTATTGATAAACTGAACACACAGAATACAGGAAATTCAATAAGGTGCACGAACGAAACAAATTAACGTGATCTAATATAACTCTATTGAGCTACAAACAGTAAATTTTTTTGTCCTTCTCTTAATATAGCTATATTTGAAATGCAACTGCAACTTTGTATAAAAAAGGTGCTTTAGATGTATTGTAGTATATGTGAGTAAGTAAATCGTACAATTTATAATTATTCACCACCATGTTGTACATATACACGACACACATACACTATGAAAAGGGAAAAGGTACTGAGAAAAGGAGTACGTCAACAAATGTTAGGTTTGACAGTGTTACTCGGGAAAAGACATTTACTACGTTTCCATGACGGAGTTAGCCCGATTTGGGAGTTTCGTTGAGTTAATAACATGACGGCGCAAATTTACATCGTTTCCATGCAATTGTAAATTCTAGTGTAATTTAACATTTCACAACAATCTGCAGTCACTTTCGGAAATTTTATTTGGTTGATGGAAATTTTTAAATTTAATATTTATTGTAATTTTTATGATTTATAAAGTATTAAAAAGAGAAAATAATACTCGCAATGCCATTTTGAATTGGTATTGTTTTTTCGCTTTTGACAGATAGAATCCCTTCTAATCCTACTAGTTTAGTTGAGTTAAGTTGGATTAAAGAACTTAACGGAAATCCAAAACTCGACACGTTTCCATGATGAGATAATCCAAATTAATCCCGGTTGACTCCGTCATGGAGACGTGGTAATTGATTTTTATTTTATTTTATTTTATTTATAATAATGGGATGCATTTATCAGGCAATGATGTATTTTGCTTTGTATTGATGGAGGGGGAAATTGGAATTGTTGTTGTCTGGTTTGAATGAGTGTTTTTGGGTTTTGTGCGGGTGTACGTGAAATTGATTTCAGTTCTTAGCGACTGAAACTTGGTAATTGGATTGGATTTTGGATAGCATGGGGGTGTGTTGGTTTAAATGGACATGCGTCGTAGTTGATTGATATTTGATTGTGTTTTCGCGAACATTTGTGGGTGTTCTGTCTCTTTATTGTGTGTATTAGCGGAGCAGACAGGGACGGTTATACAGTTTTGATGTATAAATACTTCTGTTGTTCTGGATTGCAAACTGAACGTTTTGTATTTCATCGTTTTTTGAGGTTTATGGTTTGATAAATGTTTTACGTATAAGTGTCTGGAATACATTTAATTAAATCATAGTATCTGAATATTATGAGTGAAACAGGTTTGTTTGCGTGCAATGGATGATTCAAAAGTATGTTAAATCGTTTCGGATGTCAAAATAAATTTCGATGTCAATGGGAATAGATGGGCTTGAATTCACAATCAGAAGGGAAAGAAAAAAAGAATGGAAGAAAAAAAAGAAAAAAACAAAAAATACTACCGCAGGGCAGACATATTTTGGTTGTTTTTTGCACAACAGTGGTTTTATAAATTTGCGACATGTGCTTGCATTGATAGGAAACTTGACTAATGTAGATAGATTAGTTTAAGTTATAATTTATGTTTTGAATGGTTTTAACGTTTAGTTAATTATTGTTGTAGTATGTAATGAATAATTAATTAGATATAGAAGGTCCATAAACTATGAAATAGGGGCTGTTCATTTAAAATTAAATATTTTAGTAAGTTTTTATCAGGTAAACTAGTGAAAGGTGGACAGGGGTAAAACTACAACATTAATAAATTTTAAGCCCTGATTTAGATGTGGAGAGTCCTGAGTATCCGGCTTGGATTCCAGAGAAATGATCACAAATAAAGTAGCTAGATTGTGCTGTCTTGTATTAACTTTTATTATATATTCCACTAAAAATTTACTAACTATCGATCGCATTGCGGTCTGTAAACGGGTCGAGTCTGTCCCAACTAATACAAAAGATTCTGTTATATTAATTATTAATTTAAGAAATAAAATTTTGCTATTAGGCTGTTTATTAATTAAATTTAGTTTTCAGAATCGCCTGGGAATTGCATATTAATTTTAAAGTTTAATTTCAATTTTATTTTATTTTATTTTAATTTTATATTTATTGTTATAAGGAGTAATTATAATCTTAGCTTAGTAATTTTAAATTTCTTAAATACTTTATCAGGTAAATTAATGAAAGGCGGACTGAGGGAAATGGCAACATTAATAATTTTTAATTAAGGTTTAGGGTAATAAATCAATAACCTATATCGGTTTTGGTTGGTATGTGAAAATGGGTGTATGATGTGTGCATGGGGATGCTAAAGATACGGTTACATAAATTATTCATTTAAGTAATAAAATTTGGTATTATGGTGTTTTATTAATTGGATTGAACTTTCAGAGTCGCCTGGGAATTATAACATTAATAATTTTTAAGTCCTGATAAAAAATTTAGGGAGTCCTGAGTTCCAGCCCCCGGATTCCAGAGAAATGATCAACTAATAAAGTAACCAATTGTGATTGTCGAATACTAACAGTAGTTTGAAACTGGCCACCGGGAAACCGGACCAATTCTGTCATTACTAACATACCTTTCCCATCCTACCACACAAAATTTACTAACTATTGACTGTAACGGTGTTTGTAACCTGGTCGATCTCAAACAATTACTAATATCCTTCCTTATCCTTCCAAGTAAATGTAAAAATGGGTGTACGGTGGGCCCGGCGCTTTCCGGGATCTCCTGCTTAATGCTTGGCCGTACATTCGAAATCAATCAATCAATCAATCAATTCTAAAAAATTTCGAATATTCGCAGAAAACTCGAATAAATTTGGAATCTTATAATAATCTTTAAAAATGAGAAACCACTAAAGATCTCGACCAAAATTTCACAATCGAATAATCTTGAAAATATTGAGTACAACACTATTTAACACTAACAATTTGGAAATCTAGATAAATCCAAAAATCTGAAATTAGAATCTCACCTTTGGAAGGTCACAAATCAGAATATTACGTTGAATCAATTCTAAACCAAACTTGAATAATCGAAAAAAAATTCTAGAGCTAGAATAATCGCAATATTCTCAAGAAATTTCTAATATTCTGAAAATCTCGAATAACATTAGAATTCTAGAATAACCTTGAATAATAAAAATATCAGTAACAATGTAACGATCTGTAATAAATACTATAAGCAAATAAAAAGCAATAAGAGAGGACGTCGAATAATCTCGATGGCAAGCAACTAAAAGTTAATCAAACGCAACTCAAAGTAAATCAAACCAGGAAATCTGCATTAATTCAAAAATTTGAAAATGTCTAATTTGAACAATCTAACCCAACGATACGCCTAATTCAATCCAAACCAAATTCGAACAATATCGAAAGTATATAAAATTTCGCTTAATAACTCAATATACAACGCATACATACATAAATACACAACGCTCCAAAAAAATATCGAATAAGGTTATAAACCTCGAAGAATCACATAAAATATCGAAAATATCGATGTACTTGCGTAAGTCAGCAACATCTCAAATAATCCCTATTAAGACAATTCCAATGTAGGTAAATTAAACTTACGCTAAATCCGAAAATTGGACATCTGATAGTGTGTTTAATATTATGTAAGTATTAAACGAGTTTACAGAATTTTTTCAAAATTGCGACAAAACGCGATTCTGTAAGACATTTCCAGCTCTCGTAACGCGTACATACATAATTGCGTTTTCCTACAATTGCATTTCTGTAAAGTGAATTCACTTAACTCGAAGGTGTAAAAAACGAAATTTCATATAATAGGCACTCAGAGGTTACCCGAGAAAGTGAAATTGAAATGTGGATGGATTAAAATAACTGACAATTTGATTATGATTTCAACATCAAATCCATTGAATTCTCGAGGAATTTCTTATTTTGAAAATGGGCGTCCTCCAAAATGGGGAAAAATAGCTATGTACTTCATATTAAAATAATCATTGCAACTTCACATTGGAGTAGGTTTAGTAGTTTCGAATTAGTACAGAGTAGATTTCATAGATTTTATAATATTTTAGTAAATTTCGACAAATTGAAAGGTCTAGAGGATTTACTTCCCGTTAAGCGTGAATTTAAGCTAGCTCAAGAACAAAATCGAGCCAACATTTTATTTCGTCGATTTTTTCGGTGACACATATTTTCTTCAAAAAAAAAAAAAAAACCTAATCAATGAGGCATGGCCTTACTTTATAAAATATAGACGAGTGTGTAGCAGAAATTGTAATGCTATACAGCGAGTAAATATTTCTTGTAAATTTAGAACAGGAATTCTGAACCAAATAAAAATAAACGCAGGTCTCTCAGTTCTTCACGTTTACCTCACTAATAAAGGTATTAATGCAATAACTTACTGAAGGTACCTACTGGCTCTTAGTATAATTCGACCCATACCTATAATTTCCATGATAGGTGCCTAAGCAGCCACTCCAACCTAACCTAACTTACCTACATTTTCCCTCCAATAGTTAAGGAGGCTCGCTAGCTAAGTAACTGTCAAATTTAATTTTATTTTTGGTATTGTAATTTGTAAATAAAACATTTTCAAATGTAGTAAATGTTTTCAGTTTTCTTTAAGATTACATATGAGTACGAGAGACTCATCACATGTGTTTACGCAAGTAAAATGACCCGCATATTGACTAGGGTTAAAGAATTAATAAAAAAATTAAGCTAAGAAACCACACATTAATGAGATACTATAAGCAATTTTCAGTTAACTAAATTTGCGTTTTTTAAATTTAATAGCGCAAAACGTATAAGGAAATTTGTTTTATGTTTAACCAATTAATAATAATATTGTTATAAAATTATTTTCACAAGTTATTTTGGGCAAATACATAATGGAACGTACAATATGTGACCGGCCGAGTTATCTCGGGTACGATCGTTTTGGACCATATAGTAAGTCCCGATATATCTCGGGTCTGCTCATTAAGGGGTTAAAAGATGTAAAAAAAAAGAAATAATTCAATTTTTTCAGATTGTACTGAATTTCACTGTAATGTACTATTGTACTTTTAAAAATGAGTTGTATCGAAAAAAGTACAATTGTACCTAAAATTCCATCACTGGTAATGGTATTAATTCAGTGATAATTTTAAAAGTTGTACCGGGCTTTAAGTTTTAGTATACTATATTTCTTATTAAATTGTCAGTTAATTTTTTAACAGATTTTACCCACACTTCGAAAATTAGATATTTTTATTTATTATCGTATTATTTATTTATCGTTTATTTTAAATACAATATTCAACCAAACCAGTAACAAAAAACATTTCACTATAGTTATAGCACCATAGAATTTCAAACCAGTTCACAATATTGAATAAAGTTTGTTAATTTATAGATCGTATCTAATTTGTATTCTACGAGATTGCATCACAAAAACCTTACAGACAAATTGTATTAGATTTCTGGTTGAAGCTACATGGGTACAGGAATACGTGCAATCCTACGTCTTTCTGGAATATTTAAGTTTATGCTTAACCACAAAAAAAACATTTTTAAAATTTAAATTATATAATTCAATATGTATACATCATCTTTACCAAAACGTGTCTTGAAAGCTATACAGAATTATGAATTTTTGATAACCAAAAGACAGTTGCATAAGGCAAAAGTATATCTTAATTCTTAATGCAACTAAGGTGAAGGTTGTCTGTACGAATTATATTTTAAAACAAATGTATTAATTAATGTTGGCTTGCTTAACCTAATCGTTGTACAGTTTGTCATTGTTATTCAAAATAAAATTCTTAACTTACCTTAATATAATAATCTTCCGATAAGGTGAATCAAATGGCATAGGAAAAGAAATTTGCGCATTCGCTTCTAACACCTGTACTTCAAATATCTGAAATTAGAAAATTAGTAAAATATTGCGCAAAAGAATAGATAGACATTATGATTGAAATATACTACATAAATAATATGTATAGATAACACTTTCACGAGACTAGGATTTTTGTTGGACATAAACAAATATTTACTTCAAAACGAAAAACGTAATCGCTCGCCATAATCTGTATAATACAATTAGCACAATTCTTTATAGATAACACTTAAGTATGTGGTTTTAGAGTAAAAGTTGCTATCTTTAATTAAAAATGTTAATCTTATTTTATTGAATATCACAATCGGTAATCTATGTGGAGGCATGTTTTTAATTGAAATAACAAATATAAATTAATACCTTTTGTGACCTTGTGATGTGAACATGCTGCTTGAATGAAAAACATGTATTTCGATGGTATTCTTAAGATAACACTTAAGCTGTTATTATTTTGGTATATTTCACTAATATCCTGAGCTTATTTATCTATTTATTCAACAGCGTAATTATAGAGCCTCCACCTCAGAACTTCTTAAATATAATGAGATTTTAGTTAGATGAGATAATTACCTAGACGGAAATAGCCCTTTCTATAGATAATAAAAAAGAAACTTGCGAAAGGTGATTAGTTGATTAATAAATGGAATTTTAATACTACTTAGTTGGATTATATGATGGACAGGCTATCATTTCAAATACAGTCACTAAGCAAACGTTTTTCCACTTACAATCATCATAAATTCTTATCAATCACTTGCAGTACAATCCTTATCAGCATAATTACAAAATTCATTAACTCAATCACGCAATTCAAAAATAGCCAGCAAAGAGTATATACAATACACACTTAAAACATGCAGATCATTCATGTACATAAAAATGAAAGTTCATTAGGTCAAAGATCGGCTACGAACAACGTGATTTAAAAATACTTTCTTATTTAGCAAAAAAAATTTAAAAAATAATAAAAGTTTACAGCCACACTTAAAACAAAAGATAAGGGAAACATTTAAACTGATTATATAGAATATGACTTACTTCGCATTGTTCAGCTTTTTGTAGCCGTAGTATTGAACGCCGTGTACTTGGTTGCGTACCAAAATGTGCATGTCGTGAATTTAAAGCCTTCAATAATCCATTTAAATTATTATCCACCAAATTTTGGGCTCGTCTCTTTGCACGCCGTTTTAATTCAATCAAAATTGTTTCATCCGTTTCATTCAAAAATTGTTCATCACTACCGCCATCAACGTAACCAATCGAATAATCAGTCGTGAATAAATCTGCTAAACTATGAACTTCTTGAAATTGAATCGATAGTGTTGATGTAATTGAAGCGGAATATGCATTAAATACGATTAAACCAAATAGGAGGGCAACGACTGCAATCGCTTTAGTTGACAATGTATTTGGGGTGCATATTGTACCCTGCATGAATAAAATACCGGCACACCATAATATGGTATCGGTCCAATTTAGGTTCTCGTCTTCCGTCAAGTAATATCCCATTTTAAGCATTAGTGCCATTATAAATGTAAGAAATACAACCATTCCTAAGAGTAGAGGCGTGAATGGCGTCATATAAATATCACGAATTGAGCTGGATTCTGGTTGGCGGAAATAAATACTTAGGCTATAAGAAGAATAAAATATAGACTAACTACTGGTACTTGTTAAAATATAAAATTGTTCGATTACACTTACAAAGTATTGGCTACTGGTATCGTAAAACTCATAGCAGCAGCACGATCAAACCTATTTACCACAGCCGCCATTCCTATATCCGACTCACCACTAACAATAGACGCAAACAATCCAGTCCATGTACCATTTATATTTTCACCATATTCATCAAATTCCTTTTTAATTAAACTTGCATTGTATAATGTTAAAAAATAATCAGTTAACGAATTCATTGCATACTTTTCATCTGTCATATTTTCCGCATTCATATCATAAATTGAATAATTAATGCCAGCAACTCGAATCGGGAATTGATACATATTCGTACGATGTTCAGGTTTAATAAATTCTTTGGCAAGAAACCCCTGAAAGCCATGAGTACCCAAATTAGTTGATATACAACTTTCATTGATTTCGATACGTATTTTAAATAATTGATTTATTTTGTAGGATGACATTTCTGTTCCATGAATCGGTTCTGAAATATAATTAACTGCACGCCCAATCACTTGATCGTGATTGTACATATTTTTTACATGAGTCGGGGCCTTAACAAATTGATCATACATCACAGGTAGTTGAACCACAGGATACCTAAATAAATTGGCTAAGGTTAAATTTTTGGCCATGAATTGAACCATTTTACGATTTATATTATTTATTTGGGTGACCGCAACAAGTATATTCGAATCGAAACGAATTTCTAATTTACATAATTGTGATAAAAATAACATTTCATATTCGTTGTCGACCACAAATAGCCAATTTATGGCATGATGAAAACTTTTTTCAAAACTAATCTACAAAAATAGAAACACGTAAATGTAAAATATACTTAGTCAAGTCATGCGGACAAAGCAAATCACTCACCTTTTTAATCACCCAGTCAATATTAGTCGGTCGCACCAGAATTATAATACCAATACTGTGGATTTTAATTGAATCGTTTAGACGCTCTGGTGGATTAAACGAAACAAATTTGTCGTTTCTGCTAAGATGTTTAGCGAAACTCATTTTTAGGTTGGCTATATCGGCACAATCTGAAAAAAATATGATACATTTCATAATATTGCTACATCTGTTGGATTGGGATGCTGAAATAGCAGGAACTCGGCAACAGATATTAAGTTTTGAAAGATTATAAAGGGAAGAGCGTTCAGTGATTTTAATTGGTAAAATAATAACTGAAACAAAAACAATCTGCCTAAGCTGATGTTTACAAATGAACTGAAAAACAAATGGACCGACAAGTCTCGTTTACATACAAATGTTTAGCAACCTGCACGAAAATAAGGAAAACATTTATTTGTCTTAAGCTTATAAACACAAATTTCATTTTGCAAATATGCACGTGGATTAAAGAATATCATCTTTAATGGATAATTAATAGTCAAAATGTTGTAAGTAAACAAATAAAATATAGGTTTCTACAAAATTAAAATGAGCAAAAATCTGCCCATTTCTCGGAGGCGGGGAGATATGCCAAAATAATATTACACAACGCACAACTTTCTTTTATGAACATGGTCCACTTAACAGTTTTTCTGGAAATCTTATATTTGTGGGGATAATTAACTTAGCCGTAAGATGATGTGGGCTGCTTTTTCCACAATCCCATAAGAATCAATGTAATTTACTTGATCTTCCGAGACACCTGGTAAATAGAAGTACAGACGGACAGCCTGTAATGTCGTGGAAGGTGAAGATGGATTCGCCCTTCGAGGCATTCGTGGATTTCGTTTTAAACGAAAAATTGGACCCAGAATCCATTAGGATCTACGAAAAAACTATAGAGAAGTCCACACAAGTTCCACAACTGGAAGATTTGGCAATCATAAAACAACAGCAACACGACCTCATATACAGTACATATCACCAATAAAACGAGTGAATACAACCATGTAAAAGGAAACTAGTTGGGTGGAAGTATGTAAGGAGCACGATAGTTCAAAGCAATGCCAGCAATTCAAAAAGATGTCACATTAGAAGGAGCATGGCTTGTCAATTCAGTCAACTTGTACATACCATGTTTAAGCCAGCATCGAGGGAGTAACTGCCAGGGAGAAAGGTGCGTTTTGTGTAAGGGAGCACACCACACACTTCTGCACTGCAATAATGCAGCATCAACTATCGAAAGTATGTAGTGTCACAACCGCTAAAACATTCTTGATCAGCCAGCAAGGACAAGTTTTACTACCAACGGCATTAGTTAGAGCTATAAGTGATCGGGGGGGGGGGGGACCACAAGCAACATTAATATCCACAAAAGCCGCAACTTTATTTAACTCTAAAACAGAGAACGTACACGTCACCATCTCTGGAGTTGGTGGAAAAAAACAAGCACTTGCAGGCACACCATCAATCTAAAAATATCGCCAAGATTTGATGGAGATTTCCAAATGAATATCAAACCTTTGATATTCGACAAACTCGATTAACAATTAGCCGAGGTAAACTTTGCCACAATCAGCTGGACATAACTCAACCAAATACAACTGGCTGATCTACACTACAACCAGTCACAGCCACCGATCTTATACTTGACGCGGATTATTATCCATTAATACTGATCAACAACATCATCAAAGGAGAGCCAATGGCACAACAAACGGAATTCGGTTGGATTATATTGGGCAGCAGGAACAACACAGGAGTCAGCACAAAGCAACGATGATTGCAACTAAAAGTATAGAGGATCAGCTGAGATTACTGGTAGAAAACGACCCACAGAAGAGAGAGATACCACTGAAGAAGAAATCATAATAGAAAAACATTTTCAGTATAGAATGTAGAATAACGCCCAGAAGGCAGATACACAGTAAGAACTTCTTTTAATGGTAACCAAGCTGAACTAAAATCACATTAAAAACAACAATGAGAGTAACTCTAAACGATTGCATGATGAAAGGTCCAAAAGTTTTGGACCAAAACTACAACAAGATTCAACAGATATTTTACTACGATGGAGAAAATACAAGATCGTAATAACAGCAGACATAGAAAAGATATATCGGCAAATCTGGATTAACAAACAAGATCAGAATTTGACATACGGAACAACAGCCACCACTTTCATAGCCATAAATGCTTAAAACCACTGGTTACCGACAAAGATAATGATTATTCAATAGGAGCAAACATCATGTTGACAGATTTTTACGTAGATGATTTGTTAACCGGTTCTGACAACATAGAGAAAGAAATTCGAGCTGTACAAGAATTAAAAATGCTGACAAAACGGGGTGGGCTGAATTTAAAGAAATGGTTCTCTAAGTCAATGGAGCTATTGAATGATATTTCCACAGAACTAGACGGTACGAGTGACGTACAAATCAAGTTAAATGATTGTATTAAAACATTAGGAATTCTGTACGATCCACAAAAAGGACCTTTTTAAATTCAACGACTCATCTAAGCTCTTTGATCTCATTTGATGGCTTTACCTAAAAACGAGCACAGAAAAATCATGATGCAAGAAGTATGGACATCAGGAATAGATTGGGACCAGCCCTTAACAGAAAACATAAACGCAAGATGGGTAAAATAAAAGGAAGCGATCCAGAGATGGATAAATGCAACTATACTATTGGCAAAATTAATTAAACACACAGAAAGAAGCTTGAAAATCAACAACCTCAAGATATACGCGAGGTCAGACTCGACCATTGCACTGTGTTGGATCACAGGGGCACCAAACAAATTTAAAACCTTTGTGGCAAACAGAATTTCCGCAGCAAAAACTTTGCTACCAGCAGCAACATAGCACCACGTGAAGTCATGCAATAATCCAGCGGATATAGCTTCACGTGGTACGACACCGTTAGCGCTAAAAAATCAAATTGTGGTGGAAAGGTTCAGACTTACATCGGCAAAAGCTAACTACCTAGGTGGAAGGTGAACAATTTTATTTTGTTGTAGGTCGTTGATATTGCTGGCTGGTGATTTATTGGATATCGACGGGTGATCAACAACATTCTCCCGCCCGTTAACGATCCCGTCGTTAACCATCTTCTTGTTCTGGCAGTTTGCATATTTTGACAATAGGTCGTTTCAAAATCGATGTTGAAGTTTTTAATGTTATGACCCTTACTATTCCGCGGTCATCAGGATGCAGTTCAAGAATTCTGCCAAGCGCCCATTTGTATGATGATAAATTTTCCTCTTTTATTAATACGACATCGCCGACCTGGAAGTTTTCGTGCACTTTTCTTTGTGAAGGTATTCTGCACTAAATTTTCGCCAAAATGACTGAACTCACTGTTGGATAAATTGCCATCTTGTAAGCCTACCTGCCGATATCTCTTCACTTAATTCCTCTTCTGGTAAGTAAAAATTCGCAGATCCAATTAAAAAATGGGCTGGCGTTAACACATCAGAAGATGCATCATCATCTATTGTTGCATATAGTGGCCTTGAGTTTAATATTGCCTCGATCTGGGTTAACAAAGTAGCCATCTCTTCAAATGTAAGGTGAGTGTTGGAGGTATATTTAACAAGGTGACCTTTGACGGACTTTACAGCCGCCTCCCATAGGCCTCCAAAGTGGGGTGAAACGGGTGGAATAAAATGCCATTTTACTTGACACTTAGACAAATGTTCTGCAATGAGATAATTGTGGTTATTTGTCGAAATATGTTTAAATACCTCATTAAGCTGGCGTTTTGCTTCAACAAAATTTGAACCGTTGTCGCTGTAGATGTCTGCTGGTGCTCCCCTTATCGATACAAATCTTTTTAGCGCAGCAATGAAGGCCTCGGTGGTAAGGTCGCTTACAAGTTCTATATGAACAGCCTTAGTTGCCATGCAAATAAATAACGCGATATAGCCTTTAGTGAATCTGGCGCCTCTTCCTCTTTTTGATGCTATTTGTATGGGCCCCGCATAATCAACTCCACATGACGTAAATGCTCTGGTTGCCTTTAGTCTGGTTATCGGTAAATCTCCCATTAGTTGCTTTGAGGTTCTCGCATTACTTTTGAAACATACGACGCATTTATTCACAATTTTACGTATGCTGCTTCTCCCTCCAACTATCCAGTATTGCTGCCTGGTCAGATGAAACGTCAATGATGTACCTGGATGTAGGCTTAGCTTGTGTATGGACCAAATAATTCCACGACTAAATACATGGCCCTTTGGTAAGATTATTGGGTGCTTGTAATCATAAGCGCAATCCGAATGCCTCAGCCTACCACCAACTCTCAATATTCCATCAGAATCCATAAACGGCGCCAACGATATTATATTACTGCCCTTTGAAATACCAAAACCATACCCTTTTGTAAGCATTCAATTTCGCTCGCAAATGATTCTTTCTGTACATGCTTGATGATAATGTTTCTGGACACTTAGCTCCTCGACTGTTAAGTGACTTACGCTTCTTCGGATTCGGTTATTCTTCAATAATCGCGCATTTTTCAAGAATCTAAGAATGTAAGCAAAAACCCGAACCAATTTAGTGTGCTCTGATATTTTATCCATCATCATATTAATTATAGAATCTTGCTTCTGGACATTAAAAACGAAAATCCTGCCGTTTTTTCTTTCCTCTATTGGCTGCTCTATGTTGTCAATCTCCTCAATTTGTGCCAAACAAATGTAGTCTGCTTTCTGCAACCATTCAGGACCATGCCACCATTGCTTTAAATGAACCAATTTTGATGGCAGTATTCCTCTAGATGCGCAATCCGCTGGGTTGTGCTCGGATCGTACGTGGTTCCAACATTTTCGAGGGATCTTGTCTAGAATCTCTGATGTACGATTCCCCACAAACGTTTTCCATCTCCCTGGATGACTGGATAACCACATCAACACGATAGTGGAGTCCGTCCACGCATAGCATTTTACTGGACGCTTTATGGTTTCCTTCACTAATATTAAGAGTTTCGTTAGCAACTCCGCGCCACATAACTCGAGTCTGGGTAACGATATCTGCTTAATAGGCGCTACTTTTATTTTAGCCGCCATTAAATTTACTGTGATTTCGCCATTTTCACCGATCGACCCGCAATAGACCACTGCACTATACGCCTTTTCGCTCGCATCCGAAAACCCGTGAATTTCAATTTGGTCGCCTTGTGGAATGTATCGCTTGATTTCTATATTTTCCAGATGTCTCAACTCGCCTCGAATTTCGTTATATAAGCCTGTGATCTTGTCCGGTAATTCATCGTCCCGCAGCCTACTTTCAACAGCCAAAGATTTTGAAAAATTAGTTTCATTAATATGATCGACGGAGATAACCAACCAAGCGGATCAAAAACTCTCGAATATTCCGATATAATGCTCCGTTTTGTTACTTTTGAGCTGTCACTAAGATTTAATTTAAACGAAAATAAATCAGCAGTAGCATTCCATTGAAGTCCCAAAATTTTGGTTTCAGTTGAATTATGGAATTTCGAATCTTCACCAGTATCCTCGCTCGCCGTAATATCAGGTATATTCGACTTCCATTTTCTGATATTAAACCCTCCCGTTAAAAGTACTTGGGTAATATCCATCTTCAGTCGCTTAACTTCTTCAACCGTATCCGCTCCGGAGATAAAATCGTCTACATACAAATTTTCCAAAATATGCTGAACGATGCTGGGATGATCTTGCTGATTGTCGTAACCTATCTGCTGCAATGTTCTAATCGCCAGAAACGATGAACTGGCCAACCCAAAGGTAACAGTATTTAGCTTGTAATGCTTGAGCTCACTTGATGGTTCATTTCTCCACAGGACTCGTTGGAAATGCATATCTTTTCAGCGACTAGAACCTGGTTATACATTTTCTCGATGTCGCCTGTTAATGCTACCTTGTAATTTCGGAACTTCATCAATATGGACCATAAGGTGGGCTGAATTGTTGGACCAATTAGCATTGTTTGGTTTAGTGAAACACCTGACGAAGATTTCGACGAACCATCAAATACTACTCGGAATTTGGTGGTTTCACTTGACTCTTTGAAAACACCGTGATGGGGCAAATAAAAACATTTTGATTCCTCAATAGATAAATCATTTTTATTAACAAGCTCCATATAACCCAACTTCATGTATTCGTCTATTACTTTTGTATATTGCTCGTTAATCGATGGATTAGATTGTAGCTTACGTTCCACTGAAAGAAATCTCCGTTTCGCCACATGCATTGAATTGCCGAGCCGTTCTGCTGATTCTTTAAAGGGAATCTCCACGATATATCTGCCTGCATCATTCCGTTTGTGTGTTAATTTATAATGTTCTTCGCACTCGACATCTACTGGAGACACCAAACTTGTACTTGGGAGTTCTTCTTGCTCAAAGAATCGCTTTAATGTTTCATCTAAATTGACATCCAAATGTAAATTTAATATAGACATATTTACCTGGACTGCCTCATCACTCTCGATGCTATTGTTGTTGGTAATTCCAGAGACAATCCAACCAAATATCGTATTTTGTGCAAATATTGAATTGTTACCGACTCGCCCATCTCTGATTACATGGAAAAATCTGTCAGCTCCTATTAGGATATCAACCG
Source organism: Tipula vernalis (assembly GCA_958295665.1). NCBI lineage: Eukaryota > Metazoa > Arthropoda > Insecta > Diptera > Tipulidae > Tipula > Tipula vernalis. The sequence goes on along the minus strand of OY282558.1, from coordinate 401,957,586 downwards.
GACCAACTCTATTGTACTGTGGATCAGCTAGTTCCAAACAGCCCAAAAAGTTGCAGTCTCGCAAATTAAATCCAGCACTCGGAAGTCTTGTTGGTAGTTGAGCTATTATCAGGGCTTCTACCTGGATTTCATTCTCTGGATAATACAGCGATTTCACGTTGATACAAGCTGCTCCTCTGGTAGATGCTTTTCCCGCAGTCAATCCAGTTACTGAAATGTTTGCTTTTCTTCTCGGCAGTCTTAGTCGTTGCATACATGCCTCTGTGATAAAGGACGCTTGAGACCCCGAGTCTAATAGCACTCTGCACTTTAGCGCGTTTCCAAATCGGTCAGTAACCTTGACCATCGCAGTGGGAAGTAGTGATTGGAAACTCGAAAACACTTCCTTATTTGAACTCGTACTCACATTTATATTGCTTACTGTATGGCCGCTTAAAATTTTGTCCTCTTCGGTCGGTTGCACGTCTTCGGGATGTAATGTCAAATGATGTTTTCTGTGACATTTGCCGTATCTGTATTTTGACCTGCAAATACCTGCTTGATGGGTTGGAGATAAACAATTAAAACACAGTTTCTTTTCGGATACAAACCCGCGCCTATCGAATACACTCAAAGCCAGAAATTGTTCACATTTGCTTATATAATGGTCTTTTGAACATTTAACACACACAGACTTAGCAGACACGGAATGAAAGTTTTTCACACGGTTATTGGTCACTGGCACTGTTACTGATAATTTCTTTGAATCGATGGTGTCCAACGAATCACTCCTTTTATTCAAAATTTTAAAAAGTCTTTCCATGGAGGGAAAGTCCTCTTCCGCTGTTTCTGTTGCCCATGCTTGTTTGGTAACAGCGTCCATTTTGTTCACCAAAATATAAATTAACCACGGATCCCTTTTCTCTGCTTCTGCGCCCAACACCTTTAATCCCCTGAGCACTTCGTCGGATATATCACACATCTGAAGCTGAGCTTTCGCCGAGAGCTTTGAGATTGTTGGCTGATCCAAGAACTGATTAATGAGGGTAGAAATCACCAATTTCTTCTTATCATACCTCTCTTTAATTTTCTCCCATGCTTCCACGTAATTTGCTTCCGTTACGGAAATGTGACGAACCAATGCGGCAGCTTCACCAATCAACAGGCCCTTTAGTGTATTGAAATTTGTGCACATTTGAAATTTTCGCATTGTTGTCTATCGATGCTTCAAACAAATCTTTGAAAGATGGGAACTCGGAATATTTACCAGAAAACGTAGGAATGTTGATCCTGGGAAGTCTCACTTCACTTTCTCTTTTATTCAAAATGGAAACTTCTTGCAAAAACGATTGTTGATTCGCCATTAACTCATTAATTAAAGAATCGTGCGAACGCTTAGATGCTTCAGATTCCCGATCTCGTTTTGCGCGAAGTAGCACCTTCTTAATTTTATAAAAGGTCTCTTCCAATGAGTTCTGTGAATAACCCGAATTTAGTCTCCTCGCCAATTATTTTCTCCAGTTCGCGATACTCCTTCCATTCTTCGTCGAGTAATTGAATATTGGTCTCAATTTCTTCCAAACAAGTGTCTTCATCAAATTTTGTGATAGCTGCTTTGATATCGTCGCCATTTTAAATTTTCGCTCACAATTGAATCACAAAATACAAATAAACTTATAGCAGACCACAAAACTGAGAAACCGATTTTTAAACGAAATAATTCACAGAATTTATTTTAATATGCCGATAATGAGCACAAAATGAGTATGGAATAATTCGCTATTCCATTAACACACACCGCGTATAAAGGCACTGCCACCTACGTCAACCACAATTTTAATTTAATTAAGAAGCTGAACTATAATGCAGCTTATATAGTTTTACGTATAGTCTCGCACTTAAATTAAGTCTTTGCACACAATAATCACTTTATAAGTATAAAAAATAAAAAATCGCAATTACCTACAATTATAAAGTGATGAATCACTCCCGGTTGGCGCCAAATCTCAAAGCGCGATATCGCCACTCAAGTAATTGTGTGCAAAATAATTGCTGGAAATCCAAAATTCTCCGCAAAATATTGTTGGATATCCGGCTCGAAGGACCATGAAAAATTTTATTTTGTTGTAGGTCGTTGATATTGCTGGCTGGTGATTTATTGGATATCGACGGGTGATCAACAACAGAAGGCAATCAACCTTAGTATGCCAAGTAACACGCATAAACCAGAGGAGTTAGAAGGAATAGCAATAAAAATTATGACAATAAGGATGGAAGGTCACGCTTTTCCATTATTTGAACGGTGCTCCAACTACAACAAATTAAAGCGTATAGTCGCATACTGTAAAAGCTTCATCAACAACAGCTCGCAGAGTAGCAATAATAAAAATGAATTACCAGGTACAGAACTCCAGACCGCAGAAATAATAACTCAGAAGTTCATCCAAAGACAAGATTTCTATGAACCAGAATGCAAATTTAGTACGTTTAGCATGAAATCCCATCTCATGAAAAAATCGAGCAGCGACCCTTACAATTATGTAAATATGCCACTACCTACAGCCACAATATAAAAAAGTCATTCAGTTTACTGGTGGGTGCCATTAATGTCACTTTCCGTTCAAAAATGTCTCCATTTCTTGGAAATTATTGTATTTAAAGTTAGATAGCAAACATATGAGACGGGGAAATATGGCAAAAAATTATTACATTATTCGGACAAAATGTCAAAACTTTGTACTAAAAAATATTTATCACAGGTTTCGGACACAGTCTTAGAAAATTCCACGTGTAATTTTGTAGGTACCTGTTTAATTGATAATTTAATGAAAATAGGAATGAAATTGATTTATGGTTTTTGTTTTTTTTTTTAATAAAAGTGACAGTTTTTTCACGCAACCAATAAAACTCATGTCATGCTGGTTGTTGTATTATTTAGCATAATGTTAATTACAATAACTAATTGATTTGTTTAAAGAAAAAATGATAAATTTTAAGTAAATATTTTGATTAAACAAATGAAATGAACGGCTAAGTTTGGGTAAATTAACCTGTATAATATGCTTATATAAAACAACGAGGTATGATGACGATACGGCACTTATGCATATTGTTGACCAAGAAAAAACAAAAAATTAATAATTTTGGTTTACATTGCTGTTTGAGGATACTCTACTGTTGTCTTACTTTTTGCAATGCATTTTTTCAATTTTCAATATGCATACTTACATAATATTATTATTATGTGTTTGACAATTTGTGTTAAATGTTTTGACCTTTAATTTTTTGCTATTATGTTGTGCCCATTCAATCTCGTTTTAAATATTTTTTTATGCTGGTGAGTGTTTAAAATTGGTTCTTTTACAATGAACTATATTGACACAATTTTATTTTAAAGAACAAAAATCATTTCGATTAAACGGGTTTCGTATTTCTATTTAGGCGAGTAACCTTTCGCAATAAATAATGGGGGGGGGGGGGGGGGAAATGTTTACCACATCTGCCGCCACGTAACAAATAATATCAAAATATTTTCTTTTCCTTGAGTTTATCGGACGCATACTAAATTTCTCTCAATTAGTAGCACATTGAAGCAATTTTTAATTAAATCCTCTACATCTCTTAAGAATACTCACATGCTAAAGGATCCTCGAACCCGATAATAATCAGCTCATGCAGTTTCCTCCATACCGAATAATCACTTATCAATTTTGTTACGGCAACAGTTTGATAAAATTCACGACATGGCTTCGGGTCTGATTGTCCTTCGATCACATGAAATTCATATACCAAACAGATCACAATTAAAATGTTCCATATTTTGTGTTGATTCTCCCTCATTTTGTGCTTAAAATATAAACAAAACATTTTCTTACAGTTTACTTGCAACATGGCTGTAACAGGGATGATATTTTGGGTGGATTAGGACTTTTTTTGACTCCTTTGAATTTGAAAAAGTACGAAGGTACTTTCAACCCAAAAAATTACTTTCACTAAATATAAACGAATGGAAGGAATTCCTAGCTGTCGGAAAGCGTGTGAACGGCGATATCTATAAAGCGCATTTGTGTGACGTTGTTACGATTGAGGAAATCAATTTTGACCTTCCATTTAAATTAATATGGGAACAATTAAGATTAAAATATGGTATTTCGGAAACGGTGAAATGTGTCAGACCGGACTCATTGGCGACACTTTGTTCATGGTCCTTCGAGCCGGATTGACGCCCTTTTTTAATAAATCTTGCAGTAAATTCAAAATGACAAAATTTAAAACATACGAGTATTAATTAACCAAAAATCGTTATTTAAACTAGGATAGTGAGAAACTTGAAGTGAAAAGTTATTGAGAACGTTTTGAACAATAACTGTGAAATTTTCGAAATTTTTGAGAAATACACCTCATATTGATTTGCCATTTGATCTGAAGCCAACTAATCAAATGGGAAAAATTCCATGAGAAAATCATGCTTCCCAAAATAATTTCTGATGAATGATGTAATTCAAACTCAAAGTAATTTTCTTTAAGAACTACGAGATCGACACACCGAACAATAGAGAAAAAACCTGGAAATTGGCCTATGAGGAGATTCCAGAAACAAACAACCCACTTTTATAAAAAAGTGTCTATAGATTTAGGTGAAGAAAAGAGTGATTTGAAAGAAGCACTGATATAGTGGTCCAACCAAAAGAACCAACCATCGGCAAGCACGGCATCGTCATCAAATCCAAAACCACTAGTGGATTCATTTAAAATTCGTCATCATAGAAACAAAATCAAATCAAACTGGAGAATACAGGCAAAATAGTGGGAAAAACTAAACTGCAGTGTTCAATCGCAGTAACCGTTATTCCGGGGAACAACAACCAATACGTAAAAAGACTTTGATGGTGCGTACATGCTCCAATTCTGGTGAAAAAATGTACACCACGAAGTTAGCAAAATAGTATAATTTTTAGTTAAAATTTGTTACCCTGGTGAACTTTTTGTTCTAGTTGGAAATAATTCAACTCATACAGCTAACTTAACATTTTTTCACCAGAAATGTATGGCATGTACGCAGCTTCAAAGTAAATTCTTAAAAGATTCTTAAAACTTTTCCTCTAGATCAAGACATGTGGCGGTACAACTGAAACCTGCCAAAACACCCATGTCGACAGCAGGAACGAAAAACACAAATACACCTTTGTCATCATCGTCGATGTTAGAAACAAGACCGACCGTCGACTCCTCCAAAATTACAAATCTTTTCGACGATGATCCGCATCGAGATCACATCACATCAGTTAACTATATAAGCTTAAGTGAAATAAACAGTACTTCCAAGTGAAACAGTTGAACAAAACTCCAGTGATAGTATTGCAAAGAGTCGAAACATATTTAAATCTAACACAAATACAAAGATAAAATTAAAAACAAAACCGCTTTAGATACAAATAAAACATGTGATAATGAAAATGGAACTAAACCCGTGATTAAAGAAAATAATAAATAAAAACTACGGGCAAGTATGAGATGTAATTAAATACTCCAGAGACAAGGAAAACATCAACGAAGGGAAAGAATTTAGCAGATAACAACAACCAAAATGGAAATAGTGAAATAAGGTTACAAGTAAATCTTCAACTGAAAATGTTAACAAAGAAGGCACATCAACATTAATATCCGGTATATCTCCGGAATTATCCGGAGCAACTGATGTAAAACCATTATTCTCACAATATGGCAAAGTGGTTGGAGCAAAAGTTGTCACTAATGCACTAACCACCGGACATAATATGTTACGGCAATGTTACAGCGAGTTCATGTAATATGGTATGTAGCTCGGTCTGTATTTCTGTATAATATGCAGAAACGAAAGCTCAATTATTGGATTTAATTCCAGTTTAGGAAGGCATGTTGACTTTAAATTTATGCCATGCTCCCTCAAATTTCGTTCTGCCCAGATCAGAAAAATTGGTTCAATTTAATTCTCATGTTATAAAGAATATAAAGAATATTTAGATTGTTCGAAAAGTTGTTTGCTCTGCGGCAAATTTAAAACCTTAATTGAAAAAAAATAATAATTATAATTTGGAAAATTATATATACCTATTTGGGTCCATCCCGCAACCGTCAGCTAGCAACTTCAATATTAAGCAGTATTCGTATAGGCGGATTTTCGAGATGGAAGTTTAAAACGGTTAAATCTTCTTTAGTTTATTTCAATCTTACTTGCAATCTTTATTTCATACAAACATAATTCGTTACTACATTATTTGTCGTTACAAATTCTTAGCTGGAATTTCAACAAAACCTTAAATTGAAATCTAAATTAAAATGTTTTGATTGAATTTTCTTAAAATAAAAAACAAAACTTGCTTTGCCTATTTATCCCCTACTATATACAGAAGTTTAATGTTAACATGACAAATTCCAAACCGGAAAACGAGTCATTACGGTTTAGCAAAACACCAGGCCTGTTTTCTGGGATTGTCAGCTCCTTCGTCGTCTCGTAACAACTCATTTACCGCCCTTGTCACGAAAATAACTATTATTAACTTTAAAAAAAAAAATGTGGCAAGAATTTTTTATTGAAATTCCTTTCGGCAAAGCGGGATCCTTCGGTTAGTTTCTTTTTGTTATTAACTCGTAATTAAATCTATGTTGATTTACTTTCTTAAGCTATTTTATCACAAGCAACGAAAAAAAATCAAACAATTAAAAATATTTAAATTATCGCTTACAACTGCGATTCGACGATTGTCGCATTAAACCTTTAATAAGGCGGGTGTGGGCGATGGGGCTGAAGGAGGGGTAAAAATTAATAAAATCTTAAAACCAAAGGTCTCTTCTTTAAACAAGTTTTTTTAAAGTAAAAAGTACTTTCGGGCTTGAAGAAGTACTCTCTGGTGCATGGAAAAAATACTATCAGAAATACTCTTGTATCATCCCTGGGCTGTAATAGTATTATGCTTTATGACATTTTAAAATATTTAGTAAGCAAAAAAATATTAGTGCATTAATCATAATTAAAATTAAATTAAAGTTGGTGTATAACCAAACTCTAATATCTTTCTTTAAAATTCGAGAATGATTTCTTTGTTTGTTTCTATACTCCTAAATCTTTAGCATTTCTTTTTCTACCTTGACAGCGTATAATACTGGCGTCAACCAATGTAAAATACCGGCATGAAACGATTACACCTCAGACACTGAAGCATCTGCACAGATTTTAAAGGAATTTTTTGCAACCGCTTTAAAAATCAAAGACCCAATAAAATGTAAGCGGACAAAATAAATTTAAAATATGTAACTTCATTTGCATAGTTAGTCATCAAAATAGTTACAAGAATATGTAGAGTATTTATGGGGCTGCCACACTCAAAAAAATTATTGTTATACATTTTTAATAACAGTGTGATGAATTTTATAAAGAAAATTTACTAATAAAATTGAATAAAAACTTTTTGAGATTTACAACTTTTTTTTTAAATAAAAATATTTTGAAGTTAAATTGATAAACGAATCCCAAAAACTATATTTCAATTTAACCACATCGATTTAGTAGATTTTAAGTATAAAACTTTAATACTGTATTTGGTACATTCAACAAAAGAAGTTTTTAATTTTATAACTACGATTCTCAATATAATCAAATTCAAAACAGTGTTGTAAAAATAGAAACAATTGCTATGAAAACCAAAATTCTTCGTTTTAATTCTACATTATTATCAATTCCGTTTGTCAGCTAAACGTCAAAATAGATTTTGCATGTACGTTTAACAAACAGTTCACTAAAATGGTGTTAAATTGTTTTAAGTGCAGTGTTCGGTTTATCGGGTTAGACAACAATATTAAACATTTAAAGTTGGCTCACGGTTTAACTGAAAATAGTCTTTATTATTGTACTTTAAATAATTGTGTTCAATCATTTAATTCTGTATATGTATTCACGCGTCATATGAAAAGAAAACATGCTATATCAGGAACAACTAATTTGAACTATACGTTAAACCTTGGAAATATTGCAGAAGATACAGTTCCATTTCAAACAAATTTTGCGGAAAATTTAAAAATGGGGAATTGTGAGTTGAGTGCTGATAGAAGTGAATGTGAGCCAAATGTTCAGAAAATAGTGCAAATCCCTGAAAAAATCGATTTGACCCAGAGTTGTTTGAAGTTTACGTTAAGCCTACATAATAATATCAATTTTACCCGAAAAAATGTGTTATATATCCAAAATAAGGTACAAGAATTTATCGTTTCACCTATTTTTCTTAATTTAAAAGAGTATCTTCGCGATTTGGATGTGGATGATGGCTTTACGTACAGTGGAGTAATGAAAGGTGCCACCTTGACCAAAAACCCATTTAAAAAGTTTGACACGGAACATAAACTTTTCAAAACCTTGTATGAGCTTGATGTTTATAGACCTCCGAAATGTATAACAATAAATAACGAAGTTTCTGAAACTATATCGAATGGTGTTCCTAAGCTAGATGAAAAAAATTATAAAGCAGTGATTTTTCCGATAACATTTCAAATAAAAAAATATTTTGAGACAGAAAATATTTTTCATTTAACTATGAAAAATTACCAAAATCTATTGAAATTAGATTATTACGGCAACATAATAAATGGGCAAATTTGGAAAAATAAGATAAAAAACTATCGAAACAAAGTTGTTCTACCTTATGTGTTATATTTTGACGACTTTGAGGTGAATAATCCCCTTGGATCACATGCTGGTACACACAAAATATTAGGATGTTATTACAATTTTCCAGTTATCCCTGATCACGAAAAATCGAGATTGAACAATATATTTTTAGCTGCTCTTTTTAAAAGTTGTGATGTTGACAGTTGTGGTAACGATGTGGCCTTGGTTGATCTTGTACGACAAATGAAAGAATTAGAAACACAAGGTATCGAAATACGTCAAGGAGAAAATAACATTAAAGTATATATTGTACTCGCGGCAATTACTGGAGATAATTTGGGACTAAACAAAATTTTAGGGTTTACTAGCTCATTTTCAGCCAATTACTGCTGTAGAAGGTGTAAACGACGTAAAGATCACATACAAACTGATTTAGTTGAATATTCATCTTACTTACGAAATTATGAAAACTATGAAATCGACTTACTATTAAATGATTCATCGAGAACAGGCATCGCAGAAACTTGTGTTTTTAACACTTTAAATAACTTTCATGTTTGTGACAATGTTGTGTTTGACATTATGCATGATGTTTTTGAGGGAGTTGCTAAATATGATTTCTGCAAAATATTATCGTACTTCATTATTGAAAAAAAATGTTTTACAATTGCTATGTTAAATTATAGAAAGCAAATGTTTAACTACGGTCCTACTGAAATAGGCAACATATCACAAGAAATTTCTTTAGCTCATCTAAAAAGCAATACCATAAAAATGACTGCTAGAGAGATGATGACTTTCATTCATTTCTTACCACTAATGTTAATTGATATGATTCCTCGTAATGACCAAGTGGGAAAGTTTCTAATTACTTTAGTAAAACTTGTAGATATGATATTGAAACCCTCATTTAAAGAAACTGAAATTCAAATTCTTGAAAAAATAATATTTGAACATAACTCTCAGTACACAAGTTTATTCGGTGAGACTCTTAAACCGAAATTTCATTTTTTGATTCATTACCCTAACGCAATACGGTGTAATGGGCCTTTAAAACCACTATGGTGTATGCGTTTTGAAGCAAAACACAAGATTTTAAAATCGTATGCTTATGCCACAATGTCAAGAAGGAATATCGCTCTATCTATTGGAATTAAAATGAGTTTGCAGTTTTCTTATATGCTCATTAACCAAAGTTTTTTTCAAGACCCATTGGCTTACGAAATATTACATACAGATTCAATACCATAAGAATTTATTGTAATTTCGGCGGACATGCAATTATTAAGGTCGTGTTCTTGGAATGGCATCCTGTATAAAAAAGGTTATTTTCTGACTATCTTATCAGAAATTCTAAATTTATTTGAAATTGATTGTATAGCTAAGCAAAATAATCTAAACATAGTCCTACTATGTAACAAATGGGAAATTATTAATGTTGATCTCTCTATCTTTTTAGGCGTATGAAAACTTTTTTTTGAACGTTTATAAATTGATAAATTATATTTATAATTAGGGATTAGATTGTGATAATTTACAAAACACTTCAGTTCAAAAGGCTTGTAGTGGTTCTACGGACACCATTTCTAACTGTTCCAACTGGTCATCTACAACAAGTGGCTGGAGCGGAAATACATCTGATTGACAATCAGTTAACGATTTTTTGGAAAATTTTACAACAAGTACAATTATTGGGCGCTCTCTTGTAGAATTCTACAATAACAATAAAAACAATTTTGATGAGTATCACAGAAAAACCTTTGTGGATAACTTCATTAAACTATTTATTACCAAATATCAACGAAGGATGACAAATAAAGAAATCGAGGAAACTTCTAAATTAATAAAAAGTAAATTTCCTAATGAGAATATTGTAAGTAGAGATATTATGTACACAAGTTTTTTTTATGATTGTTGAAGTATCTGTTTATTTCAAAGGAGCTTTGGTACATCCCAAGAAATGGAAAGAAAAACGCTCGTGGGCTCTTATACGACAAAAATGTCAACGAAACATCTAAATTAAGGAAACTCAGCATCTTAAATTGTGCGAGACCAAAAACAAACCCGCCTCAAAGCGCAACAAATTCCAATTTTGAAAACTTAATTAATTCAAGTTGTGAAGGAAGTAGCATAGATAATCCTGACAATGGTATGTATTAACATTACAGTAAAAAATGAAAATATATCATTAACGTGCGATTTGAATTACAAATGTAGAAACGAACAGAATGTGGTTAAAGCACAACATCGAACCTTGGGCCGACATAACAGAGTGTTGGCGGTTGACTTTTAATTACCGAAGAAAAGACATTTTGAAATCAAATACAGGAGAAATAATACAAATGTGGCCATTATACTGCAACTCTTTAGGCCATAATTTAATGGAAATAGATTTTTACCTACTGTTTCCTGGCAAGGAAAACAATTTCCTTAATAACTGGAATGAGTATAAGCGTAAAGCTAAAACAATATTCAAAACTATAAAAAATAAAGCGGTTAAGAAAGAGTTTGATAAGTGGGACGATGAAATTGAGGGTAATTATAATTATTAATTTTTTAAAGAGGGATTCGTAAAATAATGCTTTTTGTTTTCTTAGGAAACCAGGATTACTTATCAATCATCCTTGTAGCCGGGCTTCTAAAACCAAAAAAAATATCCATAAAAAAAAATATTTGGCAGCCATCCATCACCGATGCCCAACTAAGTGTAATTATACACGTAACAACCCAAAATGAAATTCATGGAACCTTATGTAAAATGAGAGAGAAATATTTGACTCTAAATATAACGATGCAGCCAGTAATTGTGGCAGTTGGAGATAACCTAAACAATATACAGGACATTTACGTATTTTTTGATTTCATCAAATTTAAACTGCCCACAATTCCGAAAGCTGTAGACGTAATTTTTAAAATATATCAAATTTTTAATTTTAAATACCCTCATGAATCTGAGCTCATTTGGACTTTCATTCAGCAGTATTTGTACGACATCTATTTGCCAACTGATACAAAGGCATCCAGTTTATCAGGTGTAATTTTTGAATTTCAGAAACAAAGTTAAAAATGTATGTACATTAAGACATAATTTGTAATTTGGGATACGAAATAAAATGGAATTTATGTTTAAGTTTTGAGTTGAAATTTTTGTATTATTTTTATTTATTTAATAAAAATTAAATGAAAATAATCGAACCTACCTCACAAATTTTGATGATCCAAATTAAATATTAAATTCATCACAATTTCGGTTGTAAAATGTATAACACATATTATATTGTAAAAAGTATAAGCGCTTTCGGCATAAAATACATAACAATTTTGGTCGTAAATTCTACTCCTATAATATTTTTCGTTGTAAAATGTATAACACACTCGTTGTAGAAAGAATAAGCGACTTAGATTAAACAAAAAGTGCTGTTTTTGAATTAATTACAATCAATAGTTTGAATCAACTATGATTATGGATAAAAAATAAAAATAATCTATGAAATTAACTACTTTATACGTTATAAATTCGAAATGCGTGGTAATAAAATTAAATACTTTTCTGATGTATATTAATACTAATATATGTGATTAAATTTAAAAATTTTTAAATTATAAAAATTATGACACTAATTTATTGACTAATTTTTATAACAATTTTTAGTTGATTATAAAACGAAATTTTTAGTTTTTACTAAAATTTTTTTTGAGTGCATTAAACTGGCATCAAAACAATTAATATGTTAGGTACAAAAAATGTATAGAATAATTTAATGAACACCAAACAAAAATTTCTTGGCATCATAAACATTAATTTTTCGGAACTATTGGAAGGGAAAGCAAAAAATTATTTTTGGGCATCGATATAAAGGTTTCGAGAGACCACCATTAGAAACAAAAAATAATAAATTGTCAACAAATTTAATATTTGAGGCAAATTTACTAACTGTATATGTAAATCGTCCCTTCAAAAAAAGTAGTTAAAGTAGTAGGTAGTTTTTTTATCAATTATTCTCAAAATAGGTCTCAACTAAGTTTACAACATACATTACAACATTACAACATTTACAGGGCTGACCAAAAACTGAATAAGTCACCATCAAAAAATAAATTGAGACAGACTATAAAAATTTAACTAAGCTGTCTTACCACAATTGGTTGTTCATTATTACATATAGAAATAAATTAATATTTCAGCGTGTTTATCTAATAAGTAACAACGGTGAACTACTACCGGTAATGAATGCCGGTGGTCATTTTTTATTTGCAGGCGGTTATAATTTACTAAAAGTTGCCTGGAGCAACGTACATAGATGAGATGACATTACTTTTAGCAATCACCGGCTTATTTTAGATGTAGTTTCTCATCTTTAGATGGCGTTGAAATTGAGTCGTGGGACTATCATAAAAATTCTAATACTTGGTGAATTCGCTTGGGGAGGAACCGGCAAAGTTAATCCACCACATGGATATTACCGAAGCCAACTACATGCTGGCGTTGAATAAAAAAAAGGACCGTTACGACCACAAACGGCATATCCCGAATAAATTTATTCAGATGATTAAAAGGTGATAAGTCCAAATAAGATAATTAGTTCGAGTAAGATGATGAGTCCAATTTTATATTTACGTCAGAATTTTTCCCAGTTGTTTGTAAATGTGAAGAAACATGAAGTTTATAAAAAACCATGCACCTTGTTATATTCGTACGGACGTACCACAGGCTGAGCGTCTCACCAAGGCGGCCAACTACTCATCAAACAATTTTACTCGCTATTATAGAATATTACCAGAAGTAACCCTAATAACCCTAACTTACCTATGATCATCCTAATCTCGTACTTAAGGACGTATACACATATTTTATGTGATAACTTCCGAGATTTTTACGACCCTCGTTTAATAGTTCATAGGCCATACTTCCCAGTTTTTTGAGGACTGAATACTTAAGGACTTAAGGTACCAAATTTGCTCAAAATTTAGCTAGAGCATTATTCTGCACGTAATTTTTCACAAATACTCTCTGACCAACCTCCAACGTTTTTTTCTTGCTTCTGAGGTTATAGGTATGACAGGATTTTTTGTATGTGCATTTTCCAAATGTTTTATCACTAAACTCTGGCAAAGAACAAATGTGTTTGCTTTTGACTCCGCTGAAACACTACCCCCACCTTCCAAGCTTAACAATTTTTGGCTGTTCGTCCTCTTTGCCATTTGTAATCATATGCTGCCCAAACATTGAGAAATGCGAAGAGTACTTCGTCGAGTTATGCACTTCATTTCGAAGAGCACAATTAATTTCAGGAATACATTGATCTCAGGTAGTATGGTTCTCGTTTACATACGTTGTCAAAGCTGAAAGTATTGAACGATTCACGCGCTCAGAAGCATTTGCTTGAAGGCAATAACGAGGAACAGACAAATTCTTCGCATTGAACTTAGACAAGAAATTCTGGAAAATTTTAGAAGTGAATGGGGAACCAGTATCAGAGACAATGTACTCTGGTACCAAAAAGGAGAAGAAAATGTCTTTCTCTAAGTATTTGATAATATCTGAGGCAAAAGCTTTTCCAGAAGGATTTCAAGAAAACGAATTTAGAGTAGTAGTACAAAACGATAAACAGTTAAGTATTTCCGAGTTTCGATCTAGGTATGGGCGAAAAAGTCTACAAATAAGCACTGCATAGGCCGCACAACCAATCTTTGTTTCTTTACATTTATCACAATTAGTGTCATAATTTCTTACATCATACGTCATTTTCGACCAAAAAAGGTATCGCTGAATTCTCTCAAGCATTTTTGAAGAACCAACATGGGCAGGCTTAGTGGGGGAGGGAGTTGTGAGCTTCTACTAGGAAACATGTAACCAAGGAATGAGGTAGGTACAATTTCCAATTGGGCGCATCAGATGTAGAAAAGCACCGATGTTTATTTCCAGTAGTATTGGCAAGGATTTTGAAGTCAGATATCATAAAGTTAGGGTAGGAATCAAATGAACATAGAATTTAAGAAATTAATTTTAAGTATTCATTACATTTAAAAGATACCGAATCGAGGTTAATGTTAAAGCCATTATCATTTAGGACGATCCCTTCCATGAATATTTTCGAAAGTGTATCCGGTATAATGTTCTGCGATCCACTGCGATGCTGTATTGTGAAATCGAATCCCTGAAGTTTCAGACTCCAACACGTTAGCCTGGTACCCCTCGATGTAATGGAGTAATTTCGCTGCGCTGTGTTTAACTTCCAAAACATATACGTTATGCAATGTTTCTCATCATCATCACCTTCATGTAGCAAAACACCTCTGGCACAAGTTATACTTGCATCGCACTGAATCACAAACGGTTTTGACAAATTGCAGTGGAGCATTTGAAAGGGTCAATTTGACACTATCAAACACTTGCTGGGCGCTCACAAACGAAATGCATTTCGAGTTCATCTTGGTAAGATCTGTTAGAGGTGTAAGAAGAAAAGCGAAAGAAGGGATAAATTCGCGATTCCTAAGAATTAGAATATATTTTTAGGAGTAGTTGGCAATAAATACGCGTCTCTTTTGCGTAACTTCATTCGTCTTGCACCTAAACAAAGACGTACCTTGCTATTTGGTAACGAACTAATGTTATGGGTAAACTTCACGAACTCTTGGATTCTTCCATTACTCCGACAGAGAATATCCGATCAATCTCAAAGTACATATCAGCTTGTACCGCTGAATATACAGGATAGTTTCCTTGTTTGATGGAAGTAAAACCTGGAACGTCGATATTATCAGAAATTAGACGTTTTGATCAAACCGTTTTTATTAAACGAAAGAAATTGTTTGACAACAGCATCGAGATCGCGAGATAGAACGTGGTAATCAGAATTATCTTTACCCATCTCCGAAATACGTCTTGGAAGTATTTTAAATAATTTCCAGATATCAATACCTAAGTAAAGGGAGTGTTTTAGACTCAGTATTAAATAGAAATTATTGACTATCCGTCCACCATTATAATAAACCGAACCTGCCAATACTAACTTCCGATGAAACACCCTAAATTTGTATATTAGTCCAAGAGCAGTAATTTATGCACTTCTATCCAGTAAACCTTTATAAGGTACCCCATTAATACCCACATCGGCGTATGGTCGGTCATCTAGCTCCTCTGTAATAAAAGTTTCCGAAATATTAAAATTTAGCTGATTGCGTTCGTTCCAATATTTATGAACGCGAACTTTAGCTTTTATCCGAAAGTTTGTTTTTGAATTTATTTGAAACGAGAAGTGCACAATTTCCAAAATTAGCATTTAATTTAGACTCCGAAATCTAACATTTATTTGTGGCTGAAAACTTTAATTTGGATTTTGCGGAGAATTGCTCATGATTTTTGTCGAATATCTTTGTTGTTGCTGCCAAGTGTTTCGAAGATTGTTCAAGGTATTCGGTTGAGTCCTTCCTAGTACATCCATACTTACAACATCCATGAAAAAAAGAACGCAGGGTTTATGAACATCTAGTAAAAGTATGTCGCATATCATGACAAGTCCATCAAATAAAATAAAATAGTTTGGTGGTCCAAAATTAGTAAAAGGCAAATTTAAAATGTAACGCAATGGTCATAACAATTTGGTCTTCACCGTTTTGTCTAATTTCATTCACTTGATACTGTGGTATGCAAAATTTGTCAGGAACAAAATTATTTCCTAACTAAAGTACTAATGGAATCAATCTCTTGATCAGCGAGATGATTTTGAAGACCAATGTTCATATTGTGTCGAAGAATTATAAGGATGTCCGAATTCGGAATTCGCAATCAGATAGTAAGGACCGGAATGTCATTATAAAATTCAATGGAATCAATCATTCGCCGAATATTATCATCCGTAAGACAATTTTGGAACCGTTCAATGATTGCAGCCTTGGTGAGTACAAGCCAAATGTTCCACTCTAAAGAGAAATCTTTCGAGTAGCAAAACTCCATCAATATTTGTTGGTAACTGATTCTGGTTTACCTTAAGATTATTTTCTAAAAAACTTCCGTATTAATTGAATTTTTTGAAGGAACTGATTTTTGACTTGCAACATTTTCTTTAACCAACGCAAAAGAAGCATTTAACGAAAATTTATTATTCAGAAAATTTATAATATGGTTCTCGACAATTTGTCCTTCTTTTAGCATATCCAAACATTTAATTGTGTAACGTTTTGTCACCATTGATAACCGTTCTAACCCCTATAACCCTTTCTAGGTAAAATAGAGTAAAAGTCTTCACTTTCGAAGTCGTCCTCGTCCTCCTGATTCACAACCCAATTTCAATGTTCCTTTATCTTTATAAGACACTTTTTAATTTTCCTATCTGGATTCTTTGGGGCACGTTTGTGTGGTTTGTAAGGTCGAAAAAGCGGATCAATTTCATCCTCAAATTAGCCTGTTCACACCATGTTTATAATGTCTCGCAACACTGCAACAGTCGCTCGTTCATACTATGTTGCGTCAACTATTGTTATTTATCTATGGATAAGTAACATTTTATTAAAAGCATACTAGATGAACAAAATTTTAATTACAGAGTGGGCCATCTGTTAGTCCTTTTTTCAATCAATGAGCTTTAGTACTTATCTGTTCTAAAAAATTCTTTGACATATGAAATGTAAAAAATATGCCATTTATCATCATGAAGTCGCTGACAACACAACAACGCATTTTGATTGTCTAAATTTATTATGAAAATAATCGTTCAAAAACGTTGAGTTTTTCTTTGAAAACGAACAGGAAAATGCCCTTACCGTGAATGGGGAACGTTATCGCAACATGTTAACTGGTTTTTTGTGGCCCAAATTGAATGAATTGCGTGTTAACGACCTTTGGTTTCAACAAGATGGAGCGACATGCCACGCAACAACAAAATGCTGATCGCATAATTTCAAGAAATTGTGAAGTTCCTTGGCCACCAAAAAGCCCGGATTTAACACTACTTGATTATTTTTTGTGGAGTTATTTGAAATGTAAGGTTTATGCTAATCATCGACAAACAATTCAACAACTTAAAAACAACATTCGAGCTGAAATTGAGGTCATTGGCTTTTATTAGAAAAAGTCATCGAAAATTTAGATGTTCACATGCAGGCCTTTAGGTTAAGCCATGGTGGGCATATGAACGATATTGTTTTTCATACATAAATGGCATAGAACCACCTTTCATTATCAATAAAAAATTTTGACTTTTCATCCCAAAATGTATGTAGATGACCTAACCCATTTTGATTGGTTTTTTTGTTTGTGTTCGTGAGTTGCAATTCGTTCACCACATAAAATTTTTGTGGAAACGATGCAACACAAATATTACCCCTCCATCAAAGTTTGTAGACATAGAGGTATGAAACGACGAAGAATTGCGATCCACTGCATACATGGTGTGAACAGGCTAAATAAATAACTGATTAAAAATAAATAACTGAAACTAATAAAGAAAATTTGAACAAATTTGAAATCAATCAAAATCCAGAGATCAACGCAAAAGTTGCCTAAAGAGAGCCCCCTAAAATTTTCTTTAAATTCAAAAATTATTGTTGACTGCTTACACCAAAAACACACCGTATGATTAAAACTTTAAATTTCTTTTAGATACAAATGGGAGAAAGCCAAAAAATTTCAAATCAGAAAAAATGTCAACAAAATGAATCAATCAAAACAAAACAAAAATTTAGAAAAATTTGAGTTATTAAATCTCTTTAACTAAATAAATTTTGACCTGATTTGATGTACCTCCAAGTATGAACATTTTTTTACAGGTGAACCTTTTCTAATTCATCCCGTGTATCGTCATTTGATCATAACGAGCCCTTTTATTATTTATACTTACTCGTTGAAAAGTTAGACTCAACAGATGTGAGATCACATATCAACATTATTCATTAAAATAGCTGATTTTGTAAACAGAAGTAACAGAATGTATTTTATGTAGCATCAAAATTTACAACTTTAGCAAAAATATCCATTATCGAAATGTCAGTGAACTCCAAGTAAATTTCACATTTCTAAATTAAGTGCTTAAATTTTAGTGAGTTCTAATTCGAGTTCAGGGAAAATTTCCCTTGTTTGTCTCTTATAAAATTGTTTTGACAATACTTAACAATCACTTAAAACATAGAATTGTAATTATTTAAGATTTGGGTTAGTTAGAATATTGGTTGCGGTTGCGTGATATGACGTTGGATTATTGACGATTAATGAAAGTTTTCAAATGACCTAAAATTAGGTTTCAGAAGAAAGATAAGACCTGATTTTACATTTTATTGTAGACAACAATGTTCTACGATAAGTAAATCGATAAAATTTCTTTTCGATTTTTTTTTAAGCACATATTTTAAAATATTATAGAAATGCTACATCATTCGTCGTTATCATAATATGCGGATTAAAATTCATTTGTCTATTTGTTTTGTTGGTTGAGTGTAGAAACAGACATAAAACGGGTGTGTGTGTACAATCGGCCACTAAACCATAGAATATTTTATTTTACTCATAATATCCGGTCCCTTTAGTAATTTATCGTTGTTTTTTTTTTTTACAATTACATTGCTGTTTACAATATTATAATCTTACTGAATTGAATATGTCAAGAGGACCGGAAAATAGTTGGTCTTTGAATTAACTACTAAAATAACTTTGGATGAAACCATAGAGCATCCTCATTAGTCAGTTGCTCATCCGAATTTAAATGTTTATTAATATATGAATATATTAAAAAAAGAAGATCTAAACATCACGTGAGTCGAGACAGCATAACCATCTTAATTATAATAAAATTATACGTTTGTCATCATAATTAGTATGTGAGTTTCCTTCATCGACATTCACCGCAAAAATTATTTATTTAAAAACAACATCTTAAATTTAATCTTATTTTGTCTAACACACATCAATAAGCATAAAATATTTAAAATATTAACATTTTGCATCGTTTCGATTTTACTAACCGACCATGAAACATATATCAATGAAATAGTAATGCCATGGTTAATAACTACCGGTTTACTTCTATTAATTCTATAATGCAATTTTTATCAAGTTCAAAATAATTTTTATTGGAAATGTTGCTGCTAAACGATATTTTGAACCACTAATTTAACATTATACAACATTATTGGTTGCATCCATATAGAAAAATAATAAAATATTATCAGGAAGGCTAAATTATCTGGTTCTGTTTAGGAAGATGAATGTCGGTTAGCAAATGTATTTTAAAATACTAAAGATGCCTTGGAAATCTAGCTGATCATTATGTAAATATTGGTTATTTAGCCATTCTTGACGGGTTTTTAAATTTTCTTCTTTTGTAACAAGGTTGAACAATTTACAAAACCGATTGGTTTTGCGATATTTTATTTTAAATTTTTAAATTGCATTCAGCTTCAACAACCTTCACCAACAAAGTAACGGATCGATGATGACTTCTGAATTAGAATTTAGGTCAATAATAAAGTATTGCCTTCATTCTAAAGATGTCTCTATCTAAACTCCAGAGGTGAATACTAAACAGTATTCTTAATTTTCCTAATCTCAAACAGAATCAAAATTAAAAATAATTAAAAGTTAAATTTAATATTTAAATACAGAACAAATTTTCAGTTCGTTTCCTGGATGAAAGAACAATTTTTTTGAATGTCCTGGAATTGATTACAACTAATTCCATTCGTGTTGGCTACATAATCTTTGTTTTCAAAATCTTAATTTTACGAAATCCTGGCTTTTATAAATTCTGCGAAAAGAGAATTTCCATGGGGAAACGAAAATAATCAAAAATATAAATTCTGGAAAATGGGGAAATTAATTTTAAAATGAAAATATCAAAAAATATTAAATTCTAAACAATGTTGGAAGCGTTTCGAAATTTAGGTGTTCAAAATCTCGGTTTTTATTTATGTATATTTATTTTAAAATTAAATTCCCCATTTTCCAGAATTTATAAAAAAGGGGGAATTTAAAATGAAAATAAATAATCGAGATTTTGAAAAACCGACATTTTGTAAAACCGAGATTTTCAAAATCAGGATTTCGATACGCTCCCAAATCCCAGTAGTTTGGTGGTATACAGTGGGTATATGATTTGCAACTTGGGGGCGGTTGTTAATGTACTGATACTAGCTTTTTCCTCAAAGGACGTTAAATGCACTAAAAGAGCAATATTACATTTTTTAAAAATGGGTTGGCTACAAAATCTCAGTTTTCAAAATCTCCGTGCTACAAAATCTCGGTTTGTATAAATTCTGGAAAATGAGGAATTTAATTTTAAAATAATTATAAATAAAAACCGAGATTAAAAGCGAAATTTTTTCTTTTTGTTTTTTATATATATCAAAAATTTCAATTGTTCTTCTTCAAAGGAAGAATCTAATTAAATTCTTACAAGTATATTTATTTTGTTAGTGGACAGTGTAGAGCTTCACTCAATAATAGTGCTGGTGATTGCACATGAGTTAGAGTCTCTAACTCATGAATAAAAGACATTCTTCAACGGAATTGTTACCAATTGGCCTTGATGTAGATCAATCGGTGAAAAAAATCAAATCGTCAATGCCTACAACCACAACAAAAAACAACGGTACCTCAATCCCATTTTCATATGGTATTCCTACCAGTAATAAATTCCAAGGTATTTTACAAGCGGGTAATAAAAACACCATTAATTTGTGCAATAAAACTACAAATACACAAAAAATTCGGAAATTCCCTTTCCCTTCTGAAATTAGGGTGATTATGAATGACCTTAAAATTTCAAAATACGAGATGAAACTCATGTATATTGGTTTAAAAGTTTTGGTATACGATCCAAACCACTACACCCTACTGAAGGATAAGTTAAAGGAGAAGAAAGCCGAATTCTTCTCATGCACTTTGGATGAGAATAAAACTTCTCGATACATTCTATTTGGTCTACCATTCCTTCCAGTTGATGAAGTCCGTCAGTATATCAAAGATACGGGGCCCACTCCGTCAAAATTGTCCAAGGTTGCTTCAAAGAACAGATCTGACGACAGCGCTCTATATTTTGTTTCTTTTCCAAAATGTACTACATTAAACCGGTGTGAAGTTTTCCACAGAATTCAGAAGTGTAGCTACACAAATTAACAGATTTCAAAAATGTAGCTACACAATTTAGCAAATAGTGTAGTTGTACACAAAAAAATGTAACAGGATAAGTTTATATTTATTTTCATGCAGAAAAAAATTAAAGCGAGTATAAAACTCAAAATTATTTTTAATGGACTATAGACATCAGCTGACTAATAAAATAAAAATTAAATTTCACTTAGTAAAATAAATAAATTAAAAGTAATGGTATAGTGGTCACTTGTTGGCCAGTTACAAGAAATCCTAGAGATGTCTAAGTAAATCTGAGTATGCCATATTATTGTTTGCTTTTAGTAGAATATATGGGCCATGAATCATTTTAACACGACCCTCAAGGGGTGAGATATCGAATTTCCACACTTTTATTTTATACAAATAAAGTGTAGCGGTCACTTGTTGGCCAGTTCCAAGAAATCCTAGAGATGTCTAAGCAAATCTGAGTATGGCATATTATTGTTTGCTTTTAGTAAAACATGTGGGCCATGAATCATTTCAACGCGACCCTCAAGGGGTGCGATATCGCATTTCCACACTTTCATTTTATACAAATAAAGTGTAGCGGTCATTTGTTGGCCAGTTACAAGAAATCCTAGAGATGTCTAAGCAAATATGAGTATGCCATATTATTGTTTGCCTTTAGTAGAATATATGGGCCATGAATTATTTTAACTCGACCCTCAAGGGGTGAGATATCGAATTTCCAAACTTTCATTTTATACAAATAAAGTGTAGCGGTCACTTTTTGGCCAGTTACAAGAAATCGTAGAGATGTCTAAGTAAATCTGAGTATGCCATATTATTGTTTGCCTTTAGTAGAATATATGGGCCATGAATCATTTTAACGCGACCCTTAAGGGGTGAGATATCGCATTTCCACACTTTCATTTTATACAAATAAAGTGTAGCGGTCAATTGTTGGCCAGTTACAAGAATTCCTAGAGATGTCTAAGCAAATCTGAGTATGCCATATTATTGTTTGCCTTTAGTAGAATATATGGGCCAAGAATCATTTTAACGCGACCCTCAAGGGTGAGATATCGAATTACCACACTTTCATTTTATACAAATAAAGTGTAGCGGTCAATTGTTGGCCAGTTACAAGAAATCCTAGAGATGTCTAAGCAAATCTGAGTATGGCATATTATTGTTTGCTTTTAGTAAAACATGTGGGCCATGAATCATTTTAACGCGACCCTCAAGGGGTGCGATATCGCATTTCCACACTTTCATTTTATACAAATAAAGTGTAGCGGTCATTTGTTGGCCAGTTACAAGAAATCTTAGAGATGTCTAAGCAAATCTGAGTATGCCATATTATTGTTTGCCTTTAGTAGAATATATGGGCCATGAATTATTTTAACTCGACCCTCAAGGGGTGAGATATCGAATTTCCACACTTTCATTTTATACAAATAAAGTGTAGCGGTCACTTGTCGGCCAGTTACGAGAAATCCTAGAGATGTCTAAGCAAATCTGAGTATGCCTTATTATTGTTTGCATTTAGTAGAATATATGGGCCATGAATCATTTTAACGCGACCCTTAAGGGGTGAGATATCGAATTTCCACACTTTCATTTTATACAAATAAAGTGTAGCGGTCAATTGTTGGCCAGTTACAAGAATTCCTAGAGATGTCTAAGCAAATCTGAGTATGCCATATTATTGTTTGCCTTTAGTAGAATATATGGGCCATGAATCATTTTAACGCGACCCTCAAGGGGTGAGATATCGAATTTCCACACTTTCATTTTATACAAATAAAGTGTAGCGGTCAATTGTTGGCCAGTTACAAGAAATCCTAGAGATGTCTAAGTAAATCTGAGTATGCCATATTATTGTTTGCTTTTAGTAGAATATATGGGCCATGAATCATTTTAACGCGACCCTCAAGGGGTGAGATATCGAATTTCCACACTTTTATTTTATACAAATAAAGTTTAATGGTCACTTTTGGGCAGTTACAAGAAATCCTAAACATGTCTAAGTCCATTAAAAATAATTTTTAATTTCGTACTCGGTTTAATTTTTTGTATATAAATTATAAATTAATTTATTTATTTTTTATTTATATATAAATTAATTTTGGCATACTGTATCTTGAGCAAGGTCTCATTCATAATACAGTGTCCCTGATGAGGTCAAATATATAAAAATAAACTGACGCCAAAATTACATCGAGGCCGCTAAACCTCTGCTCCTCCTCTCTTGGATGAAAGATTTCACTCTCCATTTGCTTTATTTGATCCAATCTTCTTGTGCTGGACACGCTGTTTTTTGAACATATCTTGAAGCATCACTTCAGCAAATCTTGAAGCAGCACTTGTCATTATACCTGAACGAGTATTTATTAATAGATCCATATGCCTTGAAAGCGCCACAAGAGGCTATACAATGCCCACTGTCCAATTTTTTCTGCAATTTCGTTTAGACCTTAGTGCTCCCGTACCTAAAGGTCAATTAACGAATTGCCCGCTGCTTGTTGGCAATTTCTTTTCCAGATGTTTCAAGAGGGGTCAGCCATCAAGAACAATTCGCAAATTTAAAAATAATATAAAATTTTTTTTTTTGAAAAAACTTAAAAACAAACAGGCCCAATTGACTCAAAAGTCAAAGCCAATATGGCTGGTGTCCATCAATCTAAAAATCTCTATTTGGAACGCTCATAGCGTCAACCATAAAAAACACGAGCTTATTTATTTTCTCGACAAATACGATATAGATGTTATGCTAATCACAGAAACTTTTTTAAAACCGGGGGATTCTTTTAATTTCCCTCGATTTCAGATATACTATATAGAAATGATTGTTCGATCCAAATTGGCGGTGGAGTTGCAATTATCATTAAAAACTCAATCAAACACTCAGTTCTCTCTATATTAGCATTGCAAAGTATATAAAATATATCTATTCTGGTATCCACGCCCAATTTAACATTAAAAATTAGTTGCTGTTATGTTCCGTATTCAAACCATCCAAACTTCAGAAGTGATCTTAGTAGGCTTACCAATTCTAACTCACCTTATTTACTTGGAGGAGATTTTAATTGTCGTCATTCCTATTGGAATTGTAGTAGATCTAACAAGGGTGGACGTATTCTCTACGATTTCCTAATGTCCAGGTCAAATTGCGTCTTACATTTCCCAGACACTCCTTCATTCCATCGTTCAAATGGGTCCAATAGGACACTAGATTTTTATTTGGCTAGCCCCTCGTGCCCCGTTGGCTTCGTTGTAACAAAAAATGAGATGAACTCTAACCATCTCCCTGTTCTGTGTTTCTGACATCAATACAGAAACTTTGCACTCCATCGCGACTTCAAAGACATATAACTACAAACTAGCAGATTGGTCTTCTTTTAGAAACTTTATTGAGATAAATTCTATACCAATTGATTTTGAAGACCGTGAATAAAATACAAATAAAATTGATGAATCCATAAATCAATTCACAGATTGTATTCAACAAGCAGTAGTATCAAGTTATACTCTCGGATGAAGTGCTATTTTAAAGCAAACTGCGCAATGTTAGGCGGAGACAATGGATGAGAAAACGTGACCCGTTCTTCTAGAATATCGTAAAGCTATTAAATCAGGTTATAAGGCAAAAAATATACGAAATAGTTAACGTTAAATGGCAACATAAACTTGAAGGTCTCGTCAAAGGTTCTAAACCTTACTGGCAAGCAATTAAACATGTAAAAAAAAATATTCTGCGATTCTACCATTAAACAATCCGCAAGACAATAGCAAAATAATTGTCACTTCAGATAAATGTAAAATTCTTGCCAATTTTTTCCAAAAATCATATGAAATCTCATCTGGTGTTACAGAATCCGATGATATCCGCCAAGATATTCAGTGTATTAGCGATTCCATTGAACTTGATGCGTCTAAGTTTAATGTATCAATTGAAGAGGTTAAATATATTATAAAATCCAGTCGCCCATTCAAAGCTACAGGCCCAGATAAAATTCCAAACATTCTAATAAAACATCTCCCGGAATCGGGGTATGTCTATCTGACCCAATTATTTTCCAGCTGTTTTAAGCTTTCCTATTTTCCCAATTCGTGGAAAACGGCCAAGGTGGTGGCGGTTCTGAAACCTGAAAAACCCCCGTCAGATGTCAATAACTACCGAGCTATCAATCTACTGGACTGTTTAAGTAAAATTTTTGAATGCGTTATCAAAAACAGGCTCAATGACCACATCGAATCCAATGGAGTGCTTATTCCTCAACAATTTGGTTTTCGTCACCAGCATTCAGGTTACCCGTATTATTCAATATGTCAAAGATGAAAGACAGTCAAATAAGTCCACAGGTATGGTGCTTCTGGATCTTGAAAAAGCTTTCGATTCTGTTTGGATTAAGGGGCTATTACATAAACTATTCCAATTAAAATTTCCGTTATTTTTGATCAAAATGCTTGGATCCTACTTTGAAGATAGAAAATTCTACGTACAGATTCTGAATTCGACTTCCTCTTTAATGCATACTTACTCGGGAGTTCCACAAGGTTCTGTGATTAGTCCCATTTTGTTTTGTATTTTTTTGAATGATGTTGTTCAGATTGAGGGTTGTGAAATTGCTCTTTTTGCTGACGACACAGCACGATATAATTTTTAGACTAAACACATATTTGAATTTGCTTGCACTTTATTTCAAAAAATGGGGTCTTAAGCTTAATGCTAATAAATCTCAAGCTATTTATTTCTCGTGATGTAGATTACCTTCTAAACTTCCCCAGACAAATTTAATCATTAATAGTCACTCATTAAACTGAGAGAAGCAGGCTAAATATCTGGGTATCCTCTTGGGATCAAAAAGTCACTTTCCAAAATCATCTTAATTTTGTAGTCAGTAAAATCTCAAAATTATTTTTTACATTACATCCATTGCTAAATAAAAAAAGGAAATTTTCATTTAATAATAAAATGCTACTTTATAAATCAGTAATTCTGTATGGTAATTTTGTATGGTTCATCATTACGGGTGTATGCGGCCAACACTCATATCAAAAAATTACAAGTTATGCAAAATAAGTTCTTAAAACTTATATTGAATGTTCCTAAAAGATATCGCACCAGAAGATTACACTCTGAAACGAATGTCAAAATGATAAAAGAGCTTGCAATTGATCATTACAATAAGTATAATAGTAAGCTTCCATTTATTGAAAATACATTGATAATTAATTTACATAATCCTTTATATAATTGTAATTAGTTAAGTTATTTATTTATTTTAAAATTAGATTTAAGTAAAATTAAGTTCATGCTACATCTTGTAACCTTTAAATATATTATCTTTTATAAGGCTTAGGTCACTAGTATATAATTAACCACAAAGTATTCCGTAGCAAAGTTCATGTACTATATCTCGGAAAACGCATTGAACGCATTGTAAATTTTTGTTTAAATGAATTCATAACAAAGCATAAAAAAAAAAAAAACATTTTTCCCAAAAAGCGTCCGTTATAAGTTACCAAACAAACTATTTACATTTTAAAAAAATTATCCGTTATTTTGAGCAGGACAGTGTTTTAAAGGTGACACGGATGTTCTTAAATGTTGAGACTCATCGCCAATATTACAATTGGGCATGATAATATAAATCCCCTACTTCCATTCCGACAAATCATAGATTCACAATTAATGTTAAAGTATTTAGAACTGAGGCGTGTTGAACATCAATCAAAATCGCATTCGCCATTTTTCATCTTCGACCTTTAAGAATTAGTTCCATTTATATTATATATCTCTAGTATAATGTGGAAAATCCTGAAAAATGTAAATCACTCCGTTCAAAGAGCATCAAGAAACGTTTTACATTTATCTTCCGAAGATTTGTTCAATTTGTCCTCAATTTGGATGAAGTGAGCAACGTAAGAATTGACTGATATAATCCTTTACTCCGTACTCCAGTCTGAACGGAACATTACAAACTAATAAAACACAAACAATACAAACTCAGAATTAATGTCAATTATTTCTATTGCGCTTAATTAATTACCAACAAGATATGGTTTTCCTCTTTCGGTTCAAAATATTTTTGAATTCCTCTTAGTATTTCTCGCTTTCCGATTTTCATTCAATTTTTAAAGAGAAAACTCCACCGACTTAATTAATAGCTCTATTGAAGAAATTTCCTTCAATAACAGCGCAATTACAGTCTACCCGTAAACATTCCGTGGTTCATCACATTGTCACTACAGGCCATTGGCCAGTGTAAAAACCATGCGCCATATGGTGGAATTAAGGATTTGCCAAATATTAGCATTCCCAGTTTCTTGTCCTTTAGACATAGTGAGAAGAAAAGATCGAGATTGGAGACCTTGTGGGCAGGTTAAATGCGGTCACAACACCTGATCTTACCCGATTCCTCACATCCAAAATTTCTCCATGCACTTGTAAAATTTTCTCCAAGATCGACCTTGTTACAGCTTATCATTAACCTCTCGTCACCCCTGAAGACGTTCATAAAAGGCAATCACTACCTCATTTTGTCTTTTCGAATTCACCCGAATGCCATTTGGCCTGAAAAGAGCTGCTTAAACGTTTCAGCGTTTTATTAACGAGATTGTCAGGTACCTAGATTTTGTTTTTGCCTACATCGACGACATACTTGTGGCATCACAAACTGAGGAAAAACATAAACTTCATTTGGGACAACTTTTCCAAAAACTATCAGAGTTTCATGTTTCCATCAAGTTCAAAGTGCATCTTCGGCGCAAACACCCTTTAAAATTACTCATAATAGTATTCTGCCTTCTCCGGAACAAACAAATGCCAATATGGAATTCCTCGTTACTAATTCAATAAAACGAATCCAGCAGTTACTTAATAGGTATGGTAAATTACTACCACCGATTCATACCAAAAACTTGGTCGCACTACTTAAGATGCCCAACACAACCAAGAATTTCTCTTGGCCCCATGAATGTCAAAATACATTCGTACTACTCTTGGCGCAGTTCTGCAACAGTATAATTAAGGATGTTGGGAGCCCGTGAGGTTTTTCTCGAAGAAATTGTCGGATGCCGAAAAGAAATATTCAGCATCCGGAAAGGCAATTACTTTTTGTCGAGGGTCGGGACTTCACCATATACAACGACCACAGGCCTACCAATGATATTCAACATATCCACTGCAAAGATAATGTGGTCGCAGATACACTATGTCGCACAACAGATCACGAAACTGCCACAGTCGAGACTCATTTCGTGTGTACTCAGTATTTGAAATTTGTATACTCAGTGTGTGCCGTAAAAGGGTGCAAATTAAAATTGGCCTTCTTATTTCGGGTGCAGGGACCAATATGTATGTGAAGTTAGCCCGAAAACCAGCCCGAAAAAAAAATATATTCTAAAAGAAAAAGCCTCTCAGCCCGAAAAATATTAAGAAATAACTCAAAATACAATTCCATCCCGGAAAAAAAAATATTACATGAAAAATTCTACAAACAGTATATTTTTTGATCTGGAATATTTTAAATAAAAATAACTGCTATTTAACTATCAGGTTTAGTTCAAACTATATGTCTTATTCCGGCAATATGCCTTAATATTAAAAACGTGCATATGTTTACCACTAGATCTCAACTCACAGGGATTGATGGATATAACTGTATATGAGGCGTGTTAGATATGGCCATTAGCTATATAAAATTACAACCCTTATATCAACGCGATGGAGATAAGGGTGTTTTATGGAGCTACTCCCACCGATATGCCTTAATATTAAAAACGTGCATATGTTTACAAATAGATCTCAGCTCACAGGGATTGATGGATATAACTGTATATGAGGCGTGTTAGATATGGCCATTAGCTTTATAAAATTATAACCCTTATATCAACGCGATGGAGATAAGGGTGTTTTATGGAGTACTTCACCCGTTGTGCGTTAATATTAAAAACGTGCATATGTTTACCACTAGATCTCAGCTCACAGGGATTGATGGATATAACTGTGTATTAGGCGTGTTAGATATGGCCATTAGCTATATAAAATTACAACCCCTATATCAACGCGATGGAGATAAGGGTGTTTTATGGAGCTACTTCCACTGTTGTGCCTTAATATTAAAAACGTGCATATGTTTACAACCAGATCTCAGCTCACAGGGATTGATGGATATAACTGTATATGAGGCGTGTTAGATATGACCATTAGCTTTATAAAATTACAACCCCTATATCAACGCGATGGAGATAAGAGTGTTTTATGGAGCTACTTCCACCGTTGTGCCTTAATATTAAAAACGTGCATATGTTTACCACTAGATCTCAGCTCACAGGGATTGATGGATATAACTGTATATGAGGCGTGTTAGATATGGCCATTAGCTATATAAAATTACAACCCTTATATCAACGCGATGGAGATATGGGTGTTTTATGGAGCTACTTCCACCGATATGCCTTAATATTAAAAACGTGCATATGTTTACCACTAGATCTCAGCTCACAGGGATTGATGGATATAACTGTATATGAGGCGTGTTAGATATGGCCATTAGCTTTATAAAATTACAACCCCTATATCAACGCGATGGAGATAAGGGTGTTTTATGGAGTACTTCCACCGATATGCCTTAATATTAAAAACGTGCATATGTTTACAAATAGATCTCAGCTCACAGGGATTGATGGATATAACTGTATATGAGGCGTGTTAGATATGGCCATTAGCTTTATAAAATTACAACCCTTATATCAACGCGATGGAGATAAGGGTGTTTTATGGAGTACTTCACCCGTTGTGCGTTGATATTAAAAACGTGCATATGTTTACCACTAGATCTCAGCTCACAGGGATTGATGGATATAACTGTATATGAGGCGTGTTAGATATGGCCATTAGCTACAATGCAATGAGTAACAATAAAATGTTTGAGAGCTGCGGCTTTAGGTGATATAATAAGGGACGGTTTAATTGGGAACATATACAGATTTTGCATATCTTGCCAATCAATTTATTACACAATTTATCACAAAAAATAATTTTAATTTATTTTAAAAACACAGTTGTTGATATTTTTGAATTAGTTTATTTTCACAAAACAATTAGTTTCGGGCAAGGTTTGCTCATCATCAAGGTTATTTTTGAAAATAATTTATTCTTCAAATAAACTTCTGCCGTTTTTCCAATTCCCTATGTAACATATCCCATATACCAGGATAAGTACATTATTACCATCACATTATTGGCAGCAAATTCGAATTCTAATAATTCCAACTATTGTGGTATATGCAACACAAATATTGCTAGAAAATAAATTATTTGTTTTGTTTTAAGCATTTTCATTCATTTTGTGTGGATTCACCGAAGAAAAATTTCGCTGTTGCGATTGTGTAATAACGGATTATCCTGTAAGTTCAAACTGGCTGATATTGCACATTTAAAAAATAAACAAGATGAGTTTGCTGCCTCAATAAAACTACTAAAGAAATTGGAAGTAAATTCTGCCGATGTTTTACGAACTTTAGATTCCATAAAAACAAGTCTGATCAATGTTGCTAAACTGGAAAACAGAGTGGTGCAAGTTGTGGAAAAAGTTGAGATTCTTGCAATAGAAAGTAATGATTGTTTAAGCGGAGTTATAATTAATAGTAACAAAATTGAATTGTTGCAAAAACGTTGTGATATTCTAGAGAATTACGAAATTAGAGGTATCCTAACCACACTGAATGAGAATCTTTTGAAAATTGTTAGTACCATTGCAACTAAAATAAAATTTCAACTTGATATTCACAAACCAAATACATACATCGTATGTATTCGCTTAAACCACCGAAGCCAATTATTGTTGAGTTCATTTCAAAATCAGAAACAACTTTTTGGAATGTTTTAGATTGCATGGTAAAAACGGTAAAATATATGCCAAAGATGTTATTGCTATTGATACTAATTCACAAATATTTGTCGTCGAACATATTTCTTCCTGGAAATAGAAGTTATTATCGGATTGTAAGTTACTCAAAAAGGACTTAAATTTCTAACTTGTTTGGGTGAAATTCGGTAAGATTTATTGCAAGTTGGATGACGACAGTATGCCGATAATAACTGGTTCATTTGATCAACTACATTCATTCAGAAAGAGTCTTGGTTGTGATCCGAACTTTATAACTAAATCTGATGTTATAATTGAAGATCGCCATATTTCTGGCAATAATGATAATGTTTGAAGTTTTGATTCAACTGCCTGTCACTTTCATAATTGCGGTTGTATTCTTTAAGTTAATTCACTGTTTCTAATATCCAATTCCTGTGAGCTGAGATCTAGTGGTAAACATATGCACGTTTTTAATATTAAGGCATATCGGTGGAAGTACTCCATAAAACACCCTTATCTCCATCGCGTTGATATAGGGGTTGTAATTTTATATAGCTAATGGCCATATCTGACACGCCTCTTATACAGTTATATCCATCAATCCCTGTGAGCTGAGATCTAGTGGTAAACATATGCACGTTTTTAATATTAACGTATAACGGTGGAAGTAGCTCCATAAAACACCCTTATCTCCATCGCGTTGATATAGGGGTTGTTATTTTATATAGCTAATGGCCATATCTAACACGCCTCATATACAGTTATATCCATCAATCCCTGTGAGCTGAGATCTAGTGGTAAACATATGCACGTTTTTAATATTAACGCATATCGGTGGAAGTAGCTCCATAAAACACACTTATCTCCATCGCGTTGATATAGGGGTTGTTATTTTATATAGCTAATGGTCCTATCTAACACGCCTCATATACAGTTATATCCATCAATCCCTGTGAGTTGAGATCTAGTGGTAAACATATGCACGTTTTTAATATTAACGCATAACGGTGGAAGTAGCTCCATAAAACACCCTTATCTCCATCGCGTTGATATAGGGGTTGTTATTTTATATAGCTAATGGCCATATCTGACACGCCTCTTATACAGTTATATCCATCAATCCCTGTGAGCTGAGACCTAGTGGTAAACATATGCGCGTTTTTAATATTAACGCATAACGGTGGAAGTAGCTCCATAAAACACCCTTATCTCCATCGCGTTGATATAGGGGTTGTAATTTGATATAGCTAATAGCCATATCTAACACGCCTCATATACAGTTATATCCATCAATCCCTGTGAGCTGAGATCTAGTTGTAAACATATGCACGTTTTTAATATTAAGGCATATCGGTGGAAGTAGCTCCATAAAACACCCTCATCTCCATCGCGTTGATATAAGGGTTGTTATTTTATGTAGCTAATGGTCCTATCTAACACGCCTCATATACAGTTATATCCATCAATCCCTGTGAGCTGAGATCTAGTGGTAAACATATGCACGTTTTTAATATTAACGCATAACGGTGGAAGTAGCTCCATAAAACACCCTTATCTCCATCGCGTTGATATAGGGGTTGTCATTTTATATAGCTGATGGCCATATCTAACACGCCTCATATACAGTTATATCCCTCAATCCCTGTGAGCTGAGATCTGGTGGTAAACATATGCACGTTTTTAATATTAAGGCATATCGGTGGAAGTAGCTCCATAAAACACCCTTATCTCCATCGCGTTGATATAAGGGTGGTTATTTTATGTAGCTAATGGTCCTATCTAACACGTCTCATATACAGTTATATCCATCAATCCCTGTGAGCTGAGATCTAGTGGTAAACATATGCACGTTTTTAATATTAACGCATAACGGTGGAAGTAGCTCCATAAAACACCCTTATCTCCATCGCGATGATATAGGAGTTGTAATTTTATAAAGCTAATGGCCATATCTAACACGCCTCATATACAGTTATATCCATCAATCCCTGTGAGCTGAGATCTAGTGGTAAACATATGCACGTTTTTAATATTAACGCATAACGGTGGAAGTAGCTCCATAAAACACCCTTATCTCCATCGCGTTGATATAGGGGTTGTTATTTTATATAGCTAATGGCCATATCTAACACGTCTCATATACAGTTATATCCATCAATCCCTGTGAGCTGAGATCTGGTGGTAAACATATGCACGTTTTTAATATTAAGGCATATCGGTGGAAGTAGCTCCATAAAACACCCTTATCTCCATCGCGTTGATATAAGGGTTGTTATTTTATGTAGCTAATGGTCCTATCTAACACGCCTCATATACAGTTATATCCATCAATCCCTGTGAGCTGAGATCTAGTGGTAAACATATGCACGTTTTTAATATTAAGGCATATCGGTGGAAGTAGCTCCATAAAACACCCTTATCTCCATCGCGTTGATATAAGGGTTGTTATTTTATGTAGCTAATGGTCCTATCTAACACGCCTCATATACAGTTATATCCATCAATCCCTGTGAGCTGAGATCTAGTGGTAAACATATGCACGTTTTTAATATTAAGGCATATCGGTGGAAGTAGCTCCATAAAACACCCTTATCTCCATCGCGTTGATATAGGGGTTGTAATTTTATAAAGCTAATGGCCATATCTAACACGCCTCATATACAGTTATATCCATCAATCCCTGTGAGCTGAGATCTAGTGGTAAACATATGCACGTTTTTAATATTAACGCATAACGGTGGAAGTAGCTCCATAAAACACCCTTATCTCCATCGCGTTGATATAGGGGTTGTTATTTTATATAGCTAATGGCCATATCTAACACGTCTCATATACAGTTATATCCATCAATCCCTGTGAGCTGAGATCTGGTGGTAAACATATGCACGTTTTTAATATTAAGGCATATCGGTGGAAGTAGCTCCATAAAACACCCTTATCTCCATCGCGTTGATATAGGGGTTGTTATTTTATATAGCTAATGGCCATATCTAACACGTCTCATATACAGTTATATTCATCAATCCCTGTGAGCTGAGATCTGGTGGTAAACATATGCACGTTTTTAATATTAAGGCATATCGGTGGAAGTAGCTCCATAAAACACCCTTATCTCCATCGCGTTGATATAAGGGTTGTTATTTTATGTAGCTAATGGTCCTATCTAACACGCCTCATATACAGTTATATCCATCAATCCCTGTGAGCTGAGATCTAGTGGTAAACATATGCACGTTTTTAATATTAACGCATAACGGTGGAAGTAGCTCCATAAAACACCCTTATCTCCATCGCGTTGATATAGGGGTTGTTATTTTATATAGCTAATGGCCATATCTAACACGTCTCATATACAGTTATATCCATCAATCCCTGTGAGCTGAGATCTGGTGGTAAACATATGCACGTTTTTAATATTAACGCATAACGGTGGAAGTAGCTCCATAAAACACCCTTATCTCCATCGCGTTGATATAGGGGTTGTTATTTTATATAGCTAATGGCCATATCTAACACGTCTCATATACAGTTATATCCATCAATCCCTGTGAGCTGAGATCTGGTGGTAAACATATGCACGTTTTTAATATTAAGGCATATCGGTGGAAGTAGCTCCATAAAACACCCTTATCTCCATCGCGTTGATATAGGGGTTATTATTTTATATAGCTAATGGCCATATCTAACACGTCTCATATACAGTTATATCCATCAATCCCTGTGAGCTGAGATCTGGTGGTAAACATATGCACGTTTTTTATATTAAGGCATATCGGTGGAAGTAGCTCCATAAAACACCCTTATCTCCATCGCGTTGATATAAGGGTTGTTATTTTATGTAGCTAATGGTCCTATCTAACACGCCTCATATACAGTTATATCCATCAATCCCTGTGAGCTGAGATATAGTGGTAAACATATGCACGTTTTTAATATTAAGGCATATCGGTGGAAGTAGCTCCATAAAACACCCTTATCTCCATCGCGTTGATATAGGGGTTGTAATTTTATAAAGCTAATGGCCATATCTAACACGCCTCATATTCAGTTATATCCATCAATCCCTGTGAGCTGAGATCTAGTGGTAAACATATGCACGTTTTTAATATTAACGCATAACGGTGGAAGTAGCTCCATAAAACACCCTTATCTCCATCGCGTTGATATAGGGGTTGTTATTTTATATAGCTAATGGCCATATCTAACACGCCTCATATACAGTTATATCCATCAATCCCTGTGAGCTGAGATCTGGTGGTAAACATATGCACGTTTTTAATATTAAGGCATATCGGTGGAAGTAGCTCCATAAAACACCCTTATCTCCATCGCGTTGATATAAGGGTTGTTATTTTATGTAGCTAATGGTCCTATCTAACACGCCTCATATACAGTTATATCCATCAATCCCTGTGAGCTGAGATCTAGTGGTAAACATATGCACGTTTTTAATATTAAGGCATATCGGTGGAAGTAGCTCCATAAAACACCCTTATCTCCATCGCGTTGATATAGGGGTTGTAATTTTATAAAGCTAATGGCCATATCTAACACGCCTCATATACAGTTATATCCATCAATCCCTGTGAGCTGAGATCTAGTGGTAAACATATGCACGTTTTTAATATTAACGCATAACGGTGGAAGTAGCTCCATAAAACACCCTTATCTCCATCGCGTTGATATAAGGGTTGTTATTTTATGTAGCTAATGGTCCTATCTAACACGCCTCATATACAGTTATATCCATCAATCCCTGTGAGCTGAGATCTAGTGGTAAACATATGCACGTTAGGCATATCGGTGGAAGTAGCTCCATAAAACACCCTTATCTCCATCGCGTTGATATAAGGGTTGTTATTTTATGTAGCTAATGGTCCTATCTAACACGCCTCATATACAGTTATATCCATCAATCCCTGTGAGCTGAGATCTGGTGGTAAACATATGCACGTTTTTAATATTAAGGCATATCGGTGGAAGTAGCTCCATAAAACACCCTTATCTCCATCGCGTTGATATAAGGGTTGTTATTTTATGTAGCTAATGGTCCTATCTAACACGCCTCATATACAGTTATATCCATCAATCCCTGTGAGCTGAGATCTAGTGGTAAACATATGCACGTTTTTAATATTAAGGCATATCGGTGGAAGTAGCTCCATAAAACACCCTTATCTCCATCGCGTTGATATAGGGGTTGTAATTTTATAAAGCTAATGGCCATATCTAACACGCCTTATATACAGTTATATCCATCAATCCCTGTGAGCTGAGATCTGGTGGTAAACATATGCACGTTTTTAATATTAAGGCATAACGGTGGAAGTAGCTCCATAAAACACCCTTATCTCCATCGCGTTGATATAAGGGTTGTTATTTTATGTAGCTAATGGTCCTATCTAACACGCCTCATATACAGTTATATCCATCAATCCCTGTGAGCTGAGATCTAGTGGTAAACATATGCACGTTTTTAATATTAAGGCATATCGGTGGAAGTAGCTCCATAAAACACCCTTATCTCCATCGCGTTGATATAGGGGTTGTAATTTTATAAAGCTAATGGCCATATCTAACACGCCTCATATACAGTTATATCCATCAATCCCTGTGAGCTGAGATCTAGTGGTAAACATATGCACGTTTTTAATATTAACGCATAACGGTGGAAGTAGCTCCATAAAACACCCTTATCTCCATCGCGTTGATATAGGGGTTGTTATTTTATATAGCTAATGGCCATATCTAACACGCCTTATATACAGTTATATCCATCAATCCCTGTGAGCTGAGATCTGGTGGTAAACATATGCACGTTTTTAATATTAAGGCATATCGGTGGAAGTAGCTCCATAAAACACCCTTATCTCCATCGCGTTGATATAAGGGTTGTTATTTTATGTAGCTAATGGTCCTATCTAACACGCCTCATATACAGTTATATCCATCAATCCCTGTGAGCTGAGATCTGGTGGTAAACATATGCACGTTTTTAATATTAAGGCATATCGGTGGAAGTAGCTCCATAAAACACCCTTATCTCCATCGCGTTGATATAAGGGTTGTTATTTTATGTAGCTAATGGTCCTATCTAACACGCCTCATATACAGTTATATCCATCAATCCCTGTGAGCTGAGATCTAGTGGTAAACATATGCACGTTTTTAATATTAAGGCATATCGGTGGAAGTAGCTCCATAAAACACCCTTATCTCCATCGCGTTGATATAGGGGTTGTAATTTTATAAAGCTAATGGCCATATCTAACACGCCTTATATACAGTTATATCCATCAATCCCTGTGAGCTGAGATCTGGTGGTAAACATATGCACGTTTTTAATATTAAGGCATATCGGTGGAAGTAGCTCCATAAAACACCCTTATCTCCATCGCGTTGATATAAGGGTTGTTATTTTATGTAGCTAATGGTCCTATCTAACACGCCTCATATACAGTTATATCCATCAATCCCTGTGAGCTGAGATCTAGTGGTAAACATATGCACGTTTTTAATATTAAGGCATATCGGTGGAAGTAGCTCCATAAAACACCCTTTTCTCCATCGCGTTGATATAGGGGTTGTAATTTTATAAAGCTAATGGCCATATCTAACACGCCTCATATACAGTTATATCCATCAATCCCTGTGAGCTGAGATCTAGTGGTAAACATATGCACGTTTTTAATATTAACGCATAACGGTGGAAGTAGCTCCATAAAACACCCTTATCTCCATCGCGTTGATATAAGGGTTGTTATTTTATGTAGCTAATGGTCCTATCTAACACGCCTCATATACAGTTATATCCATCAATCCCTGTGAGCTGAGATCTAGTGGTAAACATATGCACGTTTTTAATATTAAGGCATATCGGTGGAAGTAGCTCCATAAAACACCCTTATCTCCATCGCGTTGATATAAGGGTTGTTATTTTATGTAGCTAATGGTCCTATCTAACACGCCTCATATACAGTTATATCCATCAATCCCTGTGAGCTGAGATCTGGTGGTAAACATATGCACGTTTTTAATATTAAGGCATATCGGTGGAAGTAGCTCCATAAAACACCCTTATCTCCATCGCGTTGATATAAGGGTTGTTGTTTTATGTAGCTAATGGTCCTATCTAACACGCCTCATATACAGTTATATCCATCAATCCCTGTGAGCTGAGATCTAGTGGTAAACATATGCACGTTTTTAATATTAAGGCATATCGGTGGAAGTAGCTCCATAAAACACCCTTATCTCCATCGCGTTGATATAGGGGTTGTAATTTTATAAAGCTAATGGCCATATCTAACACGCCTTATATACAGTTATATCCATCAATCCCTGTGAGCTGAGATCTGGTGGTAAACATATGCACGTTTTTAATATTAAGGCATATCGGTGGAAGTAGCTCCATAAAACACCCTTATCTCCATCGCGTTGATATAAGGGTTGTTATTTTATGTAGCTAATGGTCCTATCTAACACGCCTCATATACAGTTATATCCATCAATCCCTGTGAGCTGAGATCTAGTGGTAAACATATGCACGTTTTTAATATTAAGGCATATCGGTGGAAGTACTCCATAAAACACCCTTATCTCCATCGCGTTGATATAGGGGTTGTAATTTTATAAAGCTAATGGCCATATCTAACACGCCTCATATACAGTTATATCCATCAATCCCTGTGAGCTGAGATCTAGTGGTAAACATATGCACGTTTTTAATATTAACGCATAACGGTGGAAGTAGCTCCATAAAACACCCTTATCTCCATCGCGTTGATATAGGGGTTGTTATTTTATATAGCTAATGGCCATATCTAACACGCCTTATATACAGTTATATCCATCAATCCCTGTGAGCTGAGATCTGGTGGTAAACATATGCACGTTTTTAATATTAAGGCATATCGGTGGAAGTAGCTCCATAAAACACCCTTATCTCCATCGCGTTGATATAAGGGTTGTTATTTTATGTAGCTAATGGTCCTATCTAACACGCCTCATATACAGTTATATCCATCAATCCCTGTGAGCTGAGATCTGGTGGTAAACATATGCACGTTTTTAATATTAAGGCATATCGGTGGAAGTAGCTCCATAAAACACCCTTATCTCCATCGCGTTGATATAAGGGTTGTTATTTTATGTAGCTAATGGTCCTATCTAACACGCCTCATATACAGTTATATCCATCAATCCCTGTGAGCTGAGATCTAGTGGTAAACATATGCACGTTTTTAATATTAAGGCATATCGGTGGAAGTAGCTCCATAAAACACCCTTATCTCCATCGCGTTGATATAGGGGTTGTAATTTTATATAGCTAATGGCCATATCTAACACGCCTTATATACAGTTATATCCATCAATCCCTGTGAGCTGAGATCTGGTGGTAAACATATGCACGTTTTTAATATTAAGGCATATCGGTGGAAGTAGCTCCATAAAACACCCTTATCTCCATCGCGTTGATATAAGGGTTGTTATTTTATGTAGCTAATGGTCCTATCTAACACGCCTCATATACAGTTATATCCATCAATCCCTGTGAGCTGAGATCTAGTGGTAAACATATGCACGTTTTTAATATTAAGGCATATCGGTGGAAGTAGCTCCATAAAACACCCTTATCTCCATCGCGTTGATATAGGGGTTGTAATTTTATAAAGCTAATGGCCATATCTAACACGCCTCATATACAGTTATATCCATCAATCCCTGTGAGCTGAGATCTAGTGGTAAACATATGCACGTTTTTAATATTAACGCATAACGGTGGAAGTAGCTCCATAAAACACCCTTATCTCCATCGCGTTGATATAAGGGTTGTTATTTTATGTAGCTAATGGTCCTATCTAACACGCCTCATATACAGTTATATCCATCAATCCCTGTGAGCTGAGATCTAGTGGTAAACATATGCACGTTTTTAATATTAAGGCATATCGGTGGAAGTAGCTCCATAAAACACCCTTATCTCCATCGCGTTGATATAAGGGTTGTTATTTTATGTAGCTAATGGTTCTATCTAACACGCCTCATATACAGTTATATCCATCAATCCCTGTGAGCTGAGATCTGGTGGTAAACATATGCACGTTTTTAATATTAAGGCATATCGGTGGAAGTAGCTCCATAAAACACCCTTATCTCCATCGCGTTGATATAAGGGTTGTTATTTTATGTAGCTAATGGTCCTATCTAACACGCCTCATATACAGTTATATCCATCAATCCCTGTGAGCTGAGATCTAGTGGTAAACATATGCACGTTTTTAATATTAAGGCATATCGGTGGAAGTAGCTCCATAAAACACCCTTATCTCCATCGCGTTGATATAGGGGTTGTAATTTTATAAAGCTAATGGCCATATCTAACACGCCTTATATACAGTTATATCCATCAATCCCTGTGAGCTGAGATCTGGTGGTAAACATATGCACGTTTTTAATATTAAGGCATATCGGTGGAAGTAGCTCCATAAAACACCCTTATCTCCATCGCGTTGATATAAGGGTTGTTATTTTATGTAGCTAATGGTCCTATCTAACACGCCTCATATACAGTTATATCCATCAATCCCTGTGAGCTGAGATCTAGTGGTAAACATATGCACGTTTTTAATATTAAGGCATATCGGTGGAAGTACTCCATAAAACACCCTTATCTCCATCGCGTTGATATAGGGGTTGTAATTTTATAAAGCTAATGGCCATATCTAACACGCCTCATATACAGTTATATCCATCAATCCCTGTGAGCTGAGATCTAGTGGTAAACATATGCACGTTTTTAATATTAACGCATAACGGTGGAAGTAGCTCCATAAAACACCCTTATCTCCATCGCGTTGATATAGGGGTTGTTATTTTATATAGCTAATGGCCATATCTAACACGCCTTATATACAGTTATATCCATCAATCCCTGTGAGCTGAGATCTGGTGGTAAACATATGCACGTTTTTAATATTAAGGCATATCGGTGGAAGTAGCTCCATAAAACACCCTTATCTCCATTGCGTTGATATAAGGGTTGTTATTTTATGTAGCTAATGGTCCTATCTAACACGCCTCATATACAGTTATATCCATCAATCCCTGTGAGCTGAGATCTAGTGGTAAACATATGCACGTTTTTAATATTAAGGCATATCGGTGGAAGTAGCTCCATAAAACACCCTTATCTCCATCGCGTTGATATAGGGGTTGTAATTTTATAAAGCTAATGGCCATATCTAACACGCCTTATATACAGTTATATCCATCAATCCCTGTGAGCTGAGATCTGGTGGTAAACATATGCACGTTTTTAATATTAAGGCATATCGGTGGAAGTAGCTCCATAAAACACCCTTATCTCCATCGCGTTGATATAAGGGTTGTTATTTTATGTAGCTAATGGTCCTATCTAACACGCCTCATATACAGTTATATCCATCAATCCCTGTGAGCTGAGATCTAGTGGTAAACATATGCACGTTTTTAATATTAAGGCATATCGGTGGAAGTACTCCATAAAACACCCTTATCTCCATCGCGTTGATATAGGGGTTGTAATTTTATAAAGCTAATGGCCATATCTAACACGCCTCATATACAGTTATATCCATCAATCCCTGTGAGCTGAGATCTAGTGGTAAACATATGCACGTTTTTAATATTAACGCATAACGGTGGAAGTAGCTCCATAAAACACCCTTATCTCCATCGCGTTGATATAGGGGTTGTTATTTTATATAGCTAATGGCCATATCTAACACGCCTTATATACAGTTATATCCATCAATCCCTGTGAGCTGAGATCTGGTGGTAAACATATGCACGTTTTTAATATTAAGGCATATCGGTGGAAGTAGCTCCATAAAACACCCTTATCTCCATTGCGTTGATATAAGGGTTGTTATTTTATGTAGCTAATGGTCCTATCTAACACGCCTCATATACAGTTATATCCATCAATCCCTGTGAGCTGAGATCTAGTGGTAAACATATGCACGTTTTTAATATTAAGGCATATCGGTGGAAGTAGCTCCATAAAACACCCTTATCTCCATCGCGTTGATATAGGGGTTGTAATTTTATAAAGCTAATGGCCATATCTAACACGCCTTATATACAGTTATATCCATCAATCCCTGTGAGCTGAGATCTGGTGGTAAACATATGCACGTTTTTAATATTAAGGCATATCGGTGGAAGTAGCTCCATAAAACACCCTTATCTCCATCGCGTTGATATAAGGGTTGTTATTTTATGTAGCTAATGGTCCTATCTAACACGCCTCATATACAGTTATATCCATCAATCCCTGTGAGCTGAGATCTAGTGGTAAACATATGCACGTTTTTAATATTAAGGCATATCGGTGGAAGTAGCTCCATAAAACACCCTTATCTCCATTGCGTTGATATAGGGGTTGTAATTTTATAAAGCTAATGGCCATATCTAACACGCCTCATATACAGTTATATCCATCAATCCCTGTGAGCTGAGATCTAGTGGTAAACATATGTACGTTTTTAATATTAAGGCATATTGCCGGAATAAGACATATAGTTTGAACTAAACCTGATAGTTAAATAGCAGTTATTTTTATTTAAAATATTCCAGATCAAAAAATATACTGTTTATAGAATTTTTCATGTAATATTTTTTTTTTCGGGATATAATAGTTTTTTGATTTATTTCTTAATATTTTTCGGGCTGAGAGGCTTTTTCTTTTAGAATATATTTTTTTTTCGGGCTGGTTTTCGGGCTAACTTCACATACATGGGACCAATAGAACTACCGGTGAAGTACCAATACACCAAAAACTGTTTTTCTTAGAGGGGTTACGTTAGTAGAAGGGTTATCGATAAACATAGCAATTCGAGAAATATTTTGGGAAATATGCGCAAAAATCCAAATTTTAGTTCTTTATGTTAAAATTCTTTTCGAAAAAACTAAAAATTATGACATACAAATTTTTGGTAGAACATTTCAAAATTTGGACAGGGTTTTATTCACTAAAAACCCGAATTATCTATTGTGACTGATATCCCACCTCCTTGTCAAAAAGTATTACATTTTATTTATCTCCTACCATCTCTCCCCACAACCTCCTCCGTCGCCATAGCGTAACATTATTTATTGGCGTCCTATAGTAATTTGCTATTAAGATTTTTATCCATAAGAGGATTTCGTCAAAAATTATAGATTTACGTGGAGACGTATCATGTCGTATAAACTAAAATTTAAATATTATGGTTATAGAAAAATCCTATTTATGTGTAGAAATTATTTTTATGCGACAGCAATAAAGGCTGGCATAAAGCAATGCAATTGTGCAGGTAGTTTAAACAAAAACGGGTCTTTAGCCCTACGTCCTCGATTTGGCTACTAATGCCTAAAGTAGGATGGTAAAAATGAACTGCGAAAGAGTTGGGAGGGCCTTGAGCCCCAGAAAAGATTGCATAGATTAAAACGTAAAACTTTATTTTTCGTAAAAACAGTTGGCTATATACATAAAAGATGGTTGGAAGATTTTTTTTTGGTACTATTTGATATTCAAAGTTATGTTAGCTTTTTAATTAATTTTATGAAGTTAATATTCTGAAAATTATAAGAAAAATAATGAACAGAATACTTAGCTATAAGTACTATCCATTCAAATTAGGAAGCTAAACGAAAAAAATCGAATTTTAATTTAATTATTCAATTCTTAAGTGTTTGTGACAGTGATAATTTTTAAAGCTTTTCAGAGTTTCCTATTAATTGAGATTTAAAACCGATATGATATAACTCGCCTACCTGTAATTCTTAACTTGATCAAGTGTACTTATTTATGAGCCTTCAAAACACATATGTATATAATTGCTCTTCAACGAATTCAAGTTACAAAAATATCGTAAGGTTTAAAAAATAATTTTCTGGAGTTTTTCAAAAATTAATGGCATTGTACTAAAAAATTAATGGCATTGTACGAAAAACAAATAATTTTTCAAATTCTTATAGCTTTAAAGCAATTAAATTCAATATTGTGTAAACTGGTATTAATCGGCGATTTACCAACCTTCAAGTTTTCCCAGATTTTCATCTCAGGAAAATTTAAAATTACCTCAGACTACACACAGGAATAAGAATCTCTCCCAGACTTTATTTTACACAATATGAATGTAAAAATATAAATTGTTATAATTAATAACACTCATGGCTATCGCTAGACTAATTCTAAAGCTGCTT
This sequence comes from Tipula vernalis, assembly GCA_958295665.1. NCBI lineage: Eukaryota > Metazoa > Arthropoda > Insecta > Diptera > Tipulidae > Tipula > Tipula vernalis. The sequence continues at coordinate 401,912,789 of OY282558.1, read as the reverse complement.
TGTCGGAGAAGGAAAGGAACAAATATTTGGACCAAAATTACAGGAGACCTGAAAAATTAATTTGGTGGAAAAATGAGACCTCTGTAATAATTGCGATTAAAATAAAATGAAAGAATTAGTATTGACATGATATAAAAATCGCAACCCATACCAAAAGTTCTCTTCACGAACAGAATCGATGCTTTGGATAATATTAGCCACTTCTTGAGAAAGGAATAAATATGTTCGCATCGATTCTTTTGATCGAGATAACAGGAGATATTTCAGAATTTTTCATGTGGTCTTAATAAACTGTGTAAACAAAGTCTGGAAGAAGTCATTTGATACTTTCTCGGAATACAAGCCTATGAGATAAAATCAAGGCATTGTTTCTAACCATTCAAATCAGTTTAATAATATTAACCAAGAAACGAGAAATTTAAACTATTAGTTCTTATTGTTATTGATCTGTTGTTTAGTGAAGTACATATGTGGATTTGAACCTGCAATTCTGCATTTTAATCAAACTTTGAAATAACTTTATTAAAGCTCAGGCTGTGATAAAAATCAGAAACAATCAAAAACGTTTCAGAATTTAATCCTAATTTGATTTACATCTATATTAAAAGGCCGGATTTGATTAATTTAGAGTAGGAATGTGCTTTGTTTAACTGAAATACGGAATAAATTTGTGATAATCCTCAAACCCACCCTCCCCCCTCTTAAAGCCAATTACATTTATTTGTTGAGAGCGCTCAAGCGAACTTGTCTACATTGGGTTTTATAGGCTCTTAGAAGTGTCTGGATATTGTACAAGAACATACAATTCAACTATCAAAACCCATAAAAATTGTATTAAAGTTCAGCATTAATACGGAGGACAGCTCTGCCCCATAACAAATGAGAGAAGGAGAAGAATATACTACCCTTTATAGGAAATTGGACATTGTTTTTATGTCATGACAATATCCGTCTCGCCGTTCAAAGGATATTTAATTTAGAAATACATGAACTTTTTTTAGTCTACCCTGAAAAGACTATATAGAAATATTGCTAGATCGCTGTTTGGATCTATTTATATATACTGATATTACTGTATGAGCATTTTTCTTTGTGGGCCATTTTTCGTTTGATCTTTGATGTGAAAGTTTGGAACAAACTTTTTCTCGCGATTATAATACTTACCCAAAATAACTTATAAATAGTTATAGTGGAAAAAGGAAAAATAAATAAATTAGCAACAAATTTATCGTTAATATAATAATGTTAAAATATCGTTAGCTTAAAAATTGCATGTCCCATTTAAAATGCGGAACAGCCAAAATTGGCCTCGAAACAAGTGACTCACACCTACAACTTGATTTTCCTTCAACTCATGAATTTTTTCAAATTTTTGTCACAGTTCCGGTAAGACCAAAATTGCTCTTGATTTTAGTACTCATGAATTTTTTTGGGTTTTTGTCCATAGTTCAGGAATGGCCAAAATTTTCCCCGAAACTTGTGACTCACGTGAACAAGTTGACTTTAGAAATTTAATTGAATAAATCTACAAATTTTGCGAGTGGGACATCGATCCCGATATCTCGATATGTTGTGTCAAACAACTTTTTCTGTTAATTCTTTCAATATTCATGAATTTTTCATACTTTTATCATAGTTCTGGTATGGCCAAAATTAGCCTTAATCCCACTAAGTTTTTCCGTTCTTTTCTGATCTAATTACTTGATAATTCTAATTACTAGGCAACGAAAATTTAACAGAACATAAAAACAAAATTGTTTGTATTTGGTTAAGTTTTTAATTATTTTCGAAAAATTGGTTCTAAGTGTTAGTTTAAATAAATAAGCACAAATCCATTCAAAATGTTTTCATTGGGTGTGTAAGGAAATTCCGGTTTTCAAAATCCCGATTTGTCAAAATCCTGTTTCTTTCATTAATCCTAATTTTCAAAATCCCTGTTTTCAATATCCCGGTTCTGCAAAAATAAAAGCCCCGGGTGTACTATGAAACCCCGTTTCAAAATTAAAATTTACCAGGATCTTGAAAACCGGGATTTTGAAAACCGGGACTTTTAGAACCGGGTTTTTGAATTCGGGATTTTGAAAACCGAGTTTTCGTAGTAGAGCCGTTTTTATTGTACATTTTATGAAACTTTTCGCAGTCGTCCTCCCGCGCTTGAAATTTATCTCATAATTTTGCTTAATTTAAATATGAGGGAAAGAGTTTGTCGATCGGATTAATTTTCATATGCTAGTAGTTTATTGATATTATTTTATTTAAGCCGCAACCTTGGACTTTCTTACATTGTAATTTTTACGAAATAATTCAACAACTAGGGCATGTGTTGTGCCCAAAATAAAGCAATGTAGTTCATATTTAATACAAAAATATAATATTTTGAAATTAAGCTCTTCACATTCTTAAAATTAATTCTGTCGAATTATAAGTTTATCAAAGAAACTGCAAATCTTTTGAGAGTATTCATGTTTCTGTAAGCAAATTAACAATAAACCACATCTAAATTTTAATATTTTTATTACTCTTAAAATTAAATGAATAAACTTTGTTGTGAATGCATAATTAAATTCTAATTAAAGATATTCGTTTTTTACGACTAAATCAGCACGTATTCCAATATTTTAATTCGCTTTATGTATACTTAGACATAAATCATCGCATGGATGACGTAAATACCATTTATAATAAACGTTTGCTAATTTAGAAATACGACACTGAAAATAAAACTATAAACATGAGTATGCAAGCCATAGGCATTTCAATCGCGGTTTGTTCCCAATAAAACTATATATCAACCTAACATAAATGTTCTTACATATATTTATATGCAGCATGAGCAAATTATAATATGCGACACCAATGACTAATTCAAATGGAAATTTAAGTATAATATTTAGGTAATGTTGATCTAAGCTAAAAAAAAAAACATTTTTTAAATAATTTTATTGTTTACAATAAAATTAAATAAAAAAACAAAAAATCAAATTCCAATTAATTATTATTAAAATATAAAGTTTTTCTGCCACAGTGGTGAAAATTTCTTTGCAACGTAAATTTTTAATTTGCTTCATGAGTATTGTGGTTACTTGAAATAAATTTTTTTTTTTTTATTATTATTGTTATTTCTAAAGAAAAGTTATAATGTTAAAGTGGCTAACCATTGAAAAGGATTTTGCAAGGTAAATCTTGAATATATTTTTTTAAAGTTTTAGCGTCATATTCAGGGATTACAAATTATTAAATATAAAAACAGAATTTGTTGAAATTAGTATTTTATTAAAGAACTGTTATGAACTGATTTGTAATGGATGATTCTGTATAGTGCTTGTGTGTTATAATTTAATGTGTGTTTAATATTTAAATGATGATACAATGTTAAAAAAAAAAATATGAAAAACTGATAGTTTAAATTCCAGTGGATATATTTCTTGGGGCTTAATTTAAGCCAAAGATAAGGTATAGATTTTAAATGTATATAAATAGTCTGTACTTTTGGTTCCTTCTTAAAAACAACAAAAATTGGATGAAAATTTGAAAATTGATCAAATCTAAAGTCAGCCATTTTGAATCAAAAGACGTATCAAATTTACTTTGACATTTGACAAAATTTGACATTTAATTTAATTAAACTTGTATAAATTTAAATCAGGCTGATTTTTGAATTATAATTTTATTTTACCTCGATAATTCAACCCTCTCCGCAATAAGTTATTTCTTCTCAGCTTTTTTAAAAAATCAAACGCGATTCTTTTATTTTTTCACAAGGACGGGCAAATAAACTGTTTGCCAAACTACTTTCAAGATTGGAATACGCTCAAGCGAGCCTGTAAACAATTTAGATAAATATCCTCAAGTTACGCTCATTTTTGCCCATTTGCTGTGTATTATTTCAATACATCTAGAACAAGATTCACGTTTGGTCTACCTTTCCCAACAACCCAAAACTGATGGGCAATGATAACGAGAATAAAGAAATGTATTGTTTGTCACAGGATAGGCTTTAATTTCTAAAATCCTTTTAGCTTTTAACCTTGAAATTCTCTTATTTTTATTTAAGTTTAGAAATTTTAAGAATATCAGAACAAAAGCTGAGCTGAAAATAAAAAAATTGGGCTGTTTTTGAAAGTAACGTAAAATGCTTATACGCCTACCAATATGAAGTTTAATAATTTCGAAACCGCAACAACACTGTTAAATTAAAATTTTTGACGACCTAAAATATTCTTTTTTTGTTGTAAATAGGTGGGCTTGATTTAATCTGATTTAAATAATTTAACAATCTTTTAAAAATTTCCTGTTTCAAATTAAGTAATTTATGGTATTTCTTAAAAATTGATTAATTAGTTTCAGGCTATACTTTTAAAGAATTTCAAACATAAAAAACATAAGCCGTTGATATTCGAGTCGCACGTAACTTATATGAATAGACGTTAATCAAAAGATTTTAACCATACTAATTCTTAAATAGTATTAATTAACAAGCATTTTCTTTACGAAGAAGACGCCACACGTGTTTTCAATTAATTTAATAATTCCACAGCCAAAAATTTGCTTCCATACTATACCATACATGGTTTGTTTGGCGATTTCTGATACATCATTCAACCGAGTAACAGAAATATAGAATGGGAGCGAAATCATCATAAAATCGCACAACAATAACTAGTATTAACGTGATGAAAATAAACTCGTGAGAATGACGTCAATGAAAAGACTATCTACGTGATACGAATTCATTATCTGGTTTTGTTTTGTTGTAATCTAAAAATCTTAAATGTATCTACATATTTTTTTGTGATATTTTACATTTTTAAATCACTAAATTTTAAATTTATTACACACATATATTAGATTAAAAAATTAGCAAAGTTTAGTTTAAATTTTCATTTTAAGCGTGGAACCTCAATAATTTGCAAAAAAATAAAAATTAGATGGTACATTTAACTGATTGCATATGAATATTTAAATATTTAAAATCGCTAAATATTTAAATAGTTTTGTGTAAAGCAATATTTTTGATATTTTAATTCGAATTAATATTTAAATGAGATATTCTCGGATATGGCTGATATATTTTGAAAATTGTAATATACCTTTAATGTTAAATTAAGCCGTGAACTTGACAATTTATCTAATATTAAGGTTTATTGACGATTTTTAAAATTTAATTTTAGCTAAAATAAAAAAAAAAACCTCAATAAATTGATATAATGTACTCGTACCTAAAAACAAAAATTACCCCAATGCCAAATTTGAAATTGTTGTTAAAATAAATTAGTCAAAGGAAATCACAAATTTTAAATATCGAATTTGAAATTCAAGAGCTTTCCAAAGGAGGGCTTTTATAATTATTGTTAGATCTAAATTTTATTTTGGCTAAATTTAAATTTTTAAAATGTCAAAATAATTTAATTTTTTAATTCATAGTTTCATTAGCTGAACTTGTTTCTTCCTAAATAAAAACTTCAAATTGTGACATTTGTGAAATTCAAGATTTATTTAGTTTAACGTATGTATGTACATACATTCAATAACCTCATTAAAAATATTAAGAATAACGAAGACCCTAAAGAAGTAGAGGCGGTTACCTCAATGATTTCAAAAGTACTTTTCCTGCCATACAAATGGCACAAATAATAGTTTTACTGCTCGGCTATACTTATGCGCGCGTAGACCATCTGCGTTTCAATGAATTTAGAATGTTTCTGGTCAACAAATTCATTTATAGTCGTTTGAGTGTAATTTTCATCTATTGTGTGAAAGCTCCTAAGGTAAGAAAACACTTTGGTTTTTAGCAGCTTTGTGAAATATTTTTTCAAAATAGTTTTGGGGTTTAGGAGATTTTTTAAAAATTATTTTAATAGGTAGCACGACTTAAGGTACTGGTATCCTTAGTCGTACCGATTTCAATTTTTTTATTAAACGGTACGACTAACGGTACGAGTAACCTTACCCTACATAATCATTTTTTGTGAAAATCATGTGATGATAGGCAGGTAAAAATAACTTAAGAATCTAGAGTATGCGATTATCCATTTATGTTTGTCTATGGTAGGGGTGTCCAAATATAATGGCCCGCAAGCCGCTTGGCGCAAGAAGGAATAACTATTGCGGTGGCCGATTTTTTTTCCGAAGTTCTATTGCTCCATTTATTTGTAAATTTGTTGTAAATACGCATTTAACTTGAACACCGCCCCACCGCACTAGTCTATTGTATCACGGTTAGAAAATTGATTTTCTTTACAATTAAATGAATATGCATGCGTTCGACAAACTTTATAGTCATGGAGCTTTACATGTTGCGTGCAATATCATGAAACCAAAAATGATTTATACTTAGGTAATAATTGATAATAGTGAATAATTATTACAACTAGGTAGCCTTCACTGTTTGTCATAACAAATTTACTAATAAAAAGTTTTTATAGAATTACGTAAGATCGAAGAAATAAATTCTCGTGAAGTTTGTCCTTAATATGTCCTAAAATTACAAAAACAAAAGTTAGGACAAACTTCACGCGACTGCACAAACGTGTGAAGTTTGTCCTAATCTCAAATAAATATCGTTGTATTAGTAAGAATAATTTATGGAATTCGGATAAACCGATAATGTATTTAAGCTACTAAATCTAATCCGGCCTCTCACGATTGGCGTATCCAATTTACTCGAGTTTCAAAGTACACCGGGTAATCGAGTATAATTTATTTTAATACCCGGGTATTAAAATAATACATAAATATGTTTCAAATCATCTAAAAAAATATTAGACATCGCTGACAAAATTTAAAATCCCGAAACTGACGGTTTCAATGTTTCATACGGGGCAATTGCATTTGTGTGTATTCATCCTTAAGAAAATGCTATTGGTTTTCAAATAATTTATCTTACATCCCGGGCAGGTCTTTGGATTATTAAAGTGCGCTTATTAATACATTTTGATTCCCATTTCGCTTTTTATTTAAATGATCTTATACGAATGATTTGTTGATAGATTCGGGTGGTGAATGCATTTTAGAATATATTTAGGTATTCGTATTCTATAGGTAACTATTATAGTTAATCAGTCTGAAAAATTGGGGAATGCCTTATTTTGCATCCAGTGTCCGACAAAGCTAACGCACAAAATGGTCTTTATTCGTACTCTGTAAAATGAAATATGAAAATGAATTCCTATTTTATTTACTATTGTAAAATTTTAAAAGTTTTAATAAACAGCTTTAACAATGTTTAAATTGGTTAAAACGATAACGATAACTTCATTGACGAATGCGTACTTTTTGGCTAACACCAACTAACCAAGAATATTTTTGTGTAGAAAAATTAAAAGTAGCGCCTATGCTATAGAATATGAAATCTTGCAAACAATTTCGGTTGATGACAAATCATTAAAACACTTCCTGAACAAAAAGCAAAATGTGAGAAAAAAGTTGGCTTAATTAACTTATTTCTAGTAACTAATCAATTTTTGAACCTGGGTATGAGGATAGGGATACTTTTTTAAGAGATAGAGTTTCAATCGTAAATATGGTTGCATTTCTGAAAAATACATTCTTTTCTAGGGAAACTCTATAACCCTAAATTTAAAACCGATACGATATTTAGTTTTGTTTTGGAAGCTATCGAAAGATGGCGAATCTCGTTGTTCATATACAGGCAATAATTACGCGGAAAAACTATTACGCATACCGAACAAAAGTTAAAATATCTTATCACGACTCTCCTACTTCATATTTCACGGTTCATAAGTAGTTTACTGGACGCTCAGGACGTTCCGTTGAGTTGAGGACAATACTGAGGAAGTGGTGAACAAAATCCAAGATATAATATTGGTTGATCACCGAATGAAGATTATTATTATTGCCATTAAAATGGTCTTAAAAGGGATAGGCTTTGACTTTCGAGTCAAGCAGACGTGTTTTTAATTTTCTTGAAAAACAATAAATTAATTCAATATTTTTCCTAACCAAATTAAAATAAGCTAAGTTTTGTTCTAAAATACCTCAACTATAAGAATGCCTTCAGGATTGTGTAAAATAGCAGATTTTCAGGAAAGCTAGCCAATAATTCACTCGCCGCCATTTTACAAGGTTAGAGAAACAGAAGAGAAACCATAATATTGCTTGAAGGAATATGGTATCGCTGCTTAATGTGGCCGTGGTTTATATGCAGAATTTTAAGATTTGCTTCTTTTTGTGAAATGACACACTATTGTAAATGAGCTCCTGCTCAAAATAGCATGTCTCAAAATTTAAATTAATAAATAATAATAAAAGGACCCGTACAGAATATTCTACATGAACTTTTGGATATGAAAAAGGGATCTTCTGAACCAATAATAAACCAGCTCACTCGTCGGCAGTCGCCACCGCGAAATTTGCTGAATTACGCTATGACCCTGGCACCACATCAATCAAATTTTGTTTCTTGCGACTTGTTCGTGTTTCAAAACTTGGACATATAACTTTGCAGGAGGTTCTACCGAATTTTTTAGATGGCTTAATTGGAATATCATTAGGTCTGGGCTAAAAGAGGGCAAAAGGTTGCTAAAATTTCATTGTAGCATACGGTGAAGATGTCTGCAGAAACAAACATTATCATCGTAATTTAATTAATTTTTTATAATTTTTTTAAATATTTTATTTATAAATAACTACTTTTCTTACTTTTTTCCCGATATTTCGTTGGAATTAATTTTCCGGGTAATCGATCAAATTACACGGATAGTTGAGTATTCGGAAAAAGCCAAAATATCCGAGAACTCGGATACTCGGTAATCGGTGTTGGATGCTCTACTCAGGATAGGTGTATTCCCGTATACGTAATTTTTTGCGGTTTCATAAAACTTGTTAATAAGACCGAAGTATTTTTATAGATAGTCAGGAACCCTCTATAACCAAAAAATTAAACAACTTTCAAAAATCTAGATGATAAGTGACTTAGGACAGGCGTGTTCTATCCCTATATGTTAATTTATAAATTTAAAAAAATTTGGTTAATTGGCCCAAATATTGTACCCAAGTGGTCACATTATTTTAAGCATAATCGAGGATCCCTTCTAACCAAAAAATTATAACAACTTCTAAAAATGTAGACGATAAGTGACCTACTACAGGTTGTTCCGTCCCTATATGTAAGTAAGTTCATACGAAATTTGCCACATATGGTAAGTAACCTGGGATATGCATGTTCCGTCCTACATGTAAGTTTAAACCTAATTTGATTTCAAATATCTGACGCAAGGATCTTACTCAAGTGGCCACATATTTTTTTGTGAGAACAACGAAAAAATATAACAACTTCCACAAATCTAGGTGATAAGTGTCGTAAGAAAAAGGTGATGCGTCCATATATGTAAGTCCAAACGATATTTGGTTTTAAAAAATGTGTCAATCTATGCCCAAAGATCCTACCCAAGTGTACACATAATTTTATGGGTAGTCGAAGATCCCCTCTAACCAAAAAATATGACAATTTGGAAAAACCTAGACGATATGTGACTTAGTACAGATGTGCTCCAAACCTATATCGAAGTTCAGACGAATTTTGATTTTAAAAATGTTGTCAATCTGGCCCAAAGATCGTACCCATGTAGCCATATTTTTCATGTGGGTAGTTGGAGATACTCCCTAACCAAAGAATATTACAGCGTCATCTAGACGATAAGTGACTTAAGCCAGATGTATTCCATCCCTATATGTAAGCTCATACACAATTTGAATATTTTTTCGTTAAAGAAGATCGCCGGCTGCCCTTAGAAATATATGTTCACTTGTATATAGTCTTTGGGCCAGACTGATATATTTTATAATATCCATCTTTATACGAAGTTAAATATTTATTTATTATAAATTTTAATTTTTTACATTTTTTACATTATGATAAATTATAATTAATGAACACGGATAATAAGCGTAAAAAAGTAAAAAATCCTGGAGGATTCTGTGCCTAAAGAACGACAGAATCGAATCCACAATAAAAAAATTATAAAAAAGAGGAATACACCAGAGTCTCGAGTTGCGTCATTCGACTTGCGTCGTTTCGACTTGCGTCGCAAAAAATGTAATACCCATAATTTCTATTTTTGTCGCATTTTCGACGAGTTTCACTTCTTAATTGTTATTTTTTATTTATCTCTTGGAGTAATAAATTGTTTAATAATTTGGTAAACAATTTTTTTTTGGTTTCCAAGTTGCGTTGTTTTGAGTTGCGTCGCATTTTCCTGGAACGCATTAGCGACGCAACTTGAGACTCTGGTGTACATAATTACTAAAAAATATCTAATAACTAATTATAAACTAAAAATATAAACTAATAACAATACTAGACAAATATAAAAATATAAATTACATAACCACAAAACCTACAACAACCAGTTATCGCAGTGAAGCAAAAATAAAAAATAAAAATAAAAATACTCATTATATAGAAATCACTTATTTAATAACCCGAAAAAGAAATGTAATGTTAGCCGTTTCAAGAAGCCATTTTTTAACTTTGGATAGAAAAGGTTTGGAATGAATATGCCCTCTAATACAAATAGGTAACGCGTTAAAAAAACTGGAGCAGTAACAAGAATATAGCGTCAAAAGTGGTCAGTAAAAAATCGGGGAATATTATAAAGAAAATTATGGTTACCTCGAATATTGTACCGAATAAGGCTCCTCATAGTTTGTTGCCCACCACCTTACAAACATACAAATGTTGTAACGGCAAGATATTATTAGCCGTGAATAGAGGCCAAGATGACTCAGATCTGCTTTTTCTCAATAAAATTCTCAAAAATATTTTCTGTTGCACACATAAATCAAGCAACGTAGTTGCACAGCACCCACCCCAACATGATAAACCATATTCCAATTTAGACATAACCAGTGCATGGTAGATAATTTTTAGCACAGGAACAGGGCAAAAATCACGCAGGAGATAGAAAATTCTTGAAGCAGATGACAAGTAACGTCTTAAAGAAGAGACATATATTTTCCAACTGAGATTACCGTCCAAATGAACTCCAAGATCACTTAGAATTTTGAACCGATCTGTTGGCAAGGTAAGACGCGAACCACTTGTTAATATCATATAAAATATTCAGAAGAATTTTATGGTCAACCATATCAAAGGCTTTAGCAGCATCAATAAATAAACCAGCACAAGCTTTAATAATGTTCCAGTCTGCTGTGAATTGTGTTCAAAAATTCCTACAAGGGCGATTCGGTACTCCTGCCTTGACGGAATCCATGTTGATGGTTACTTAATAAACTGACTCTGTTTTTCATTGTCTTCTCTAAAATTTTCAAAATTACTGGCTGCAAGGCTACAGGTCTATAATTGCCTTTATCATTACAATTGCCTTTTTTAAATAACGGAATAATAGTAGCAGTTTTCAGTCTTTCAGGGACAATTCCTTGTACGAAAGAAACATTGAAAATTTGGGTAAGAACGGGGCTGACATAATTAACAATAGCTTTCAATATATAATTACTAAGACCATCATTGTCTACTGACTGCTTCGGTTCCAACGAGTTAATGATAGATATAATTTCATAATTGGATACGGGAGTCATAAAAAATTAGTACAACAGTACCTAATCATAAGGCAAATCGTAATTAAGCAACACTCGTAAAATAATGATTAAACTCATTGGAAATTTCTAAATCACTAGTAATAAGCTCACCGTTTTCAGATAGAATGCTTTTAATCGAAGAAATCTTAGGCTTCCTTGTTAGAATTTCATTCACGAGATTCCAGTTTTTTTTAACATCTCCACGATTGACAGGGAAACGATTGGAACAATACATTTCTTTTTCCTTCTTAATGTCAGCATTAATTTGGTTACAATTACTAACATAGATATCCCGAAGAACTGAATCACCAGGACATTTTTTCAACTTATTGCGCAATTTGTTTCTCTTGTTAATACAACTGGCAAGATTAAAAGAAATCCAAGGTTGTAAACGTTTGGTTTTTACCCGACTAAAAGTGTAACAATGTTCTAGTATATCAGAAATAATGGTCAAAAATTGATTAAGAGCTAAAGATGGATCATCAAGGTTAAGAACATAATTCCAATCCAATTTTTCAAGAATATCTGTTAAGAATGCCAGATTGAGCTTTTTCGTATGACCAACATGGACATTATTGGTTGCTAACGAAACTTGAGGTATCTTGAATATTATTTCAATCAAATGATGGTCTGAAATCTTAAGGTCCAATGCTGCCGCTGTTAGACAAGAAAGATCGTTGTTAGACTTGAGACGAGCAAAAAATGATCAATACAAGAAGCTGATGTTGCAGTCACACGCGTAGGAACATTAATCAGAGATTCGAAGACATAATCATTGCATCTATTTGGAAAATTAAGAATATTTACGTTAATATCTCCAACAATGAAGATTTCTTGCCTTAATATTGCAAATAATTCCAGAAATTTCATCCACAAAAGTGTTGAAATGCGCTGAATGTATATAGGGATGCAATACGTCTGTTCTAAGTGACTTATCTTCAACATTTTGGAAAGTTGTGATATTTTTCAAATAAAAGGGTCGCCCACTACCCTTAATGAAGTATGTCTACTTCGGTTCGATGTATCGGCCAGATTAAAAACGTTTTATATAACAAATTTCTAATGAACTTTAATTTTTTTAAATTGTTTCTTTAGGCTATTTAAATTAAAACTTTATTTATGGATATATCACGCCAGAAATCCCCGTCTAGAAAACCCAACTTTTCTATTATATATTTTGCACTATTTTGATTGTGCAGGGAAGGAGACAGGATACGGTTTCTCCCGTGATTATCACACCAGTAATCTCATATTCCTTTTACCTAGTAAAATATTATATTTTATGATGATTGTGCGTTACTAAACTTACCTTGAAAATAGTTTAAATTGGCCCGAATCGTCCATAGAAAACCTACAATTTATCAAAATCGTTTTTATTCGAAGTGGGTTCCAAAAATACCTCCTCTTATTAATATGCGATATAAACTAAACCTAGATAATATACTGGCCAAAGTTCACGTTTGAGTACACACTTTAGTCTGAATCGGCCATAGAACATCAACAACTTATCAAAGCCATAGTTTTTCGAAGATTTCGAGAAATCGCACCTTTTATTGACATTCAAATTTAAACAAAGGGTAGTTGGTACACTGGCCAAGATTCACGTTTGTGCTTATTACACTTTAGCCAGAATCGAATTTATCAATATCACAGGTTTTTCAAAGAGATTATATGGGCGATTTCCAAAAATCCCATCTTTTATTAACATCCGAATTCAAACAAAATATAGTTAATATACTGGCTCAAAATGCACGACTGTGCACTTTATCCAGAATCGGCCATAAAATCTCCACAGTTTATCAAAATCGCGGTTTTTCGACGAGGTTATATAGGAGATTTTCAGAAATCCCATCTTTTAGTAAGATGCGAAATAAACTAAACGTAGTTAATATATTTGTGTTTATCACACTTTAGTCAGAATCGGCCCCAGAACATTCACATTTTATCAAAATCGCAATTTTTCGAAGAGGTTATATGAGCGATTTTCAGAAATGCCACCTTTTACTGAAAAGCAAACTTAAACAAGATGTAGTAGTAAAGTGTAATGCGCAAAAACCTGAACCTTGGCCAGTATATTAACTACAGTTTGTTTAAATTTGAATGTCCAGTATATTAACCACATTTTGTTTAAATTGCATTTTAGTAAAAGGTGGGATTTCTGGAAATCGCCTTTACACCCTCTTCGCATAACAATGATTTTGATAAATTGTGGAAGTTCTATGGCCGATTCTGGCCAATTTAAATTATTCTTAAGATTAACACGCACCGAAAAATATGTTTTATTAGGTAAACGGAATATATGGGGGATTTCTGGTGTGATAATCACGCGAGAAACCCCACTCTGTTTCCTAAAGTACGCTATGCACAAATTTTTTAATTACATCCACAAAGTTTCACAATCACATAAGTAAAATAATTTTTTTACGTAAAAATTCATAATAACGAGAGATATATTATTCTTACTAATGCATTATCAGGAAAATCAATTTTTTAAAACTTCAATTACAAACTTCTAACCCGTAAGTTTAAAAATTTCATAAGCACAATCTTTTTGGAATCAATTTTTATAGCCACATTTCTATATTAACATATTTCCTTTGAATTCTCACTCACAAGGGGATCATTCTTTAAAAAATAAAAACTTTATTTAAAATAAATACTTACTCATTAAGCACTATTGAATTATTAATTTCGTAATTAAAACTAATTAAACACATTTTATAAGCTAAATTAAACAAACACGAATTTTCGGGAATCATTAAACCAAATGCAATGACAACTGATTTTGTTTTGTTTTGTTTTATTTCATTCTACCGAAGACAATGAAATTTGCATCGATTTTTTTTTTTAAATATCTTAGGCCGGTTTTACAAAACACCGTAAACGAATCCGTTGTGTTATTTGACTATATACCTATGTACATAATGGAAAGGGTAAATTATAAAGTTAGATGAAGTATGTTTTTGAAGAATAGTGGCGCTTTAGGGAACCAAATTTGATTATGTAAAGTTAGTTGTATGAAGTTTTATAGAAATAGTGCCTATTTAACCAAATGTTTGTAGGGGTATAAGCATTTATGTGGGTTTTGTGTTAAGTTTACTTTCACGAACACAAACGAAATTCGTAAGTGTTTTAAAAATATGAAATAGGATTTTTGTCTTGACATGTAACTAAATAAAATACTGAACAAATGTATTTTTAGTTATCCAATTTTTTGTTCTTCGGACAAAAAGTTCAAATACTGGAATGTCCGGTCCAAACCCGAGTTACTTTAGTTTAGTATTTATTCACCATTTTCGATCTGGAATGGTCAGAGTTTAAGTGATATTTAGTGGATATCGCAAGAAAATTGAGAAGTAAATTATTGAGATATGTATGATCATTTTAATAAATGCGAATTAATTATTGTGAACGCGAAACTTGATTTATAATTTTTTTTGAGAGTACATAAATCAAGCCAATGTTTAGATAAGAGAGTTTGCTTTGACAAATTGTTTTAAAGAACGATATAGCGTGAGTTGATTGTCGAAATATTAAAACAAAGATTTTGTGAAAACTATTATCGAAAAATTATTGTTGAGGAGGTATCATTTGAATTGCGAAAAAGTTGCGTTTGTAGTGGCGATATTATACGGGGTTGTGCGGAACATTAAACGAACTTTGAGAATGTCATCAGAAGAAGGAGAAATATTGGAGCAGCAAAATCTACGGTCACCCTACCATAGTTTGGCGAAAGCAATTCACAAAGATGACGTTCGAACTTCCTCGATGGAAGAGGAAAGAAACTAATCTTCGATTCGTAAACAGCAGAAAAATTGAAGCCCGCTACAATAGAGAGGAAACTATAACTGGACGTTCACAGGGCGGTTCTTCTTGATGAGAGGGATTTCAATAAGTTGTTTGAGAGTTTGCGAATCCGTGATGTAGAGGTTTTAGGAGAAATACCCGTAATAGATCGAAATGTCACCGTTCGAAGATCTATGGACTTCGGAGTTCTAAAGTATGTTGAACGACGTCGACTGGCTACAGAAAAACGGCCAATGAGATTTTCTGGTGATGGGTCTCTTCTGTTGACCAATTTTTTTTGTAAATACTTGAAGGAATTGCCTTGGAGTGGTAAGAAGTGAATGTAGGCAAAATTCATAGTTGGCAGGATTTAGTAAAAGAGCTTAAGGCGCGATTTCTCTCAAAGAACTACGATTTCATAATAACTGAAGAAATTTTGGAAAGGATGCAGTTACGGGGTGAGCATATATAGCAGACTATTTGGTGAAGATAAGAAAGCTGTTCGTCAAGGTGTATAGCTGTTCGTGGGTATACCACGTTTAGATGAGAATTACAAACTGTATGTGCTTCAATGCAACATGTTGTCTCATTATCGCTATAACTGACGCTAGTAGATGAAACAAGAGTGGCAATTAGAGAAGTTGTGTAAATATATGGATGAGGCAAAACTAATGGATGTAAGACAATATCAGTTCAACCAGCCACAAATACACCCATCACCTGCTGTCCCAGTCCGTATACCAATATACACAATAGACGGTATAAGGAATGTGGGGGCGGCTGAGGTTGTGCATAACAACCTCCCTCCCTTAATAGTAGATTTGCCAGAAAGCAGAAATCGAGCAGGAGTAATTCAAACTTAAAATCCTGGAATTGCTTACAGATGGATCATCGACATTTCAATTGTGATAAGAGAGACTAGGGGATTTCATCATTCCAGACAATTCAAAAATGTTCCCAACATATGAAACGAAAGAATTATAGATCGAAATACTTCATAAGGCAATGACTAACAATTTCCAGTATATCCGGTATAATCGTAATGAGCAGAACAACCACACATAGAGGTGGAAATTCCGGTTGATTCCCGCATTAAAATCGCGGATGGAGATACCGTTTTTGCTGGTCCCCATTATTGCATCTAACCATAAGTTGTATCCAACGACCTGTAAGAGAACTATTATTGGCCTAATCTGGCTGGTGATGTGCGGAGTTATATCAAGGTTTGTGAAAAATGTCAGCCCAACAATCCACAGTGCGAGATTTCGAAGGTACTTACCCGTGGGTGAGCCACGCGGTCCAACATGTCCTTGGGTGATGATAGCTATCGATTATATAGAGCGGTACCCTCAGTCTAAGGACGGTAACGGTACTTACTGGTAGAAATTTAGGTTTTCAGTAAGATTGTCATGTTAAAAGTTTATTAGAAGGGCTGAGACGGTATCACTTATGAGATTCTTCGGTAATCACTTATGAGAGTCAGTTTACTTTACGAAATTTAAGAATATTTTGCGAAAAATATCCTTAAATTTCCGTGAAGTAAACTGCCACAATATATGGCAAAGATACTTCAGACGGTCAGAGAGATCCTTTACAAAGCATTTATACTTAAGAGAAGTTTTAGCCAGTCAAAAGCAATTGACAACTACAATAGTAATTTCTACTATCTGTATGAAATATGTCGAATATTAAAGAAACTAGGCAATAATACGTAAGAGATGGAAGATTTGAATGGGCGTAAAGTAGGAAAGTTCCACGTTAAGTTGAATTAGGTTTCGTTTGTTCACTTAAAACGGAAAGCACGATCTTATTATATGGACCTGCTTTTCCACTCCGGATACGTAGGCGCATGCCTTTTCCATTTGTCAATATGTATTTGTAACAATATGCATATTTTATGCATGTTGTACGTTGATTTTTTCGGTTGGCACCTCTTGTTTGTGAAATTTTTTTGACATCGCTTTTCTATTGCGATCCCAACCAGTTATTAGTTACAAAAACGAGAATTCTTCTTCTACGGTATTCCGGCGAAGTGGAGGTCTTCCTTTCTGCAGCAGTGACTGTTCCATCGAAAATGTAACATGAAAGCTGCGATAACAACGTATCAGTAAGGAACTGATTCAAAATTCATAGTTTCCGTGCAAAATATAAATTTGTGTTATTCAATCGATTTATCATTTTATGTAATTTACCTTGAAGCATGACAAAAATGTACATGCTACAAGTTTGACATGGTAATGTTTTACAATGAAGCGTATTTAATTTGCTTATTTGCTACGCCTGTGTAAATTTTAAACAGTACATATGGTTCGGTATTTTTTTACATTTTTTATACAGTTTATTCCGGCTACTTGGGACACATCGGGAGAAGAGAAGCTTCATATAAAAAATTATATATTTTACTTTTGTTATTCACTTCCCTTAATTTAACATGTTGGAAAAGTTTGGTTTGTATTCTCTATGGAATTCCATTTTGCAACAGATGAACCAAATAACCGATGGCTCAATTAACCGGATTACATTTTTACATCACTAGTATTTCAGTTTAATAAATTGAAATGGTGTTTGGCAAAAATTTCAGACCAGTCACTCTCTATCATATGGTATTTCCTAAAAATGACGTCGTCGCATACATGATTATTTTAATTTCAAGTGGAATGAATGGAACTTTGAAATTGAATTAAGTACCATGAATTTTGTGGTTCATTAGGTAATGTTGAGTAAATATAAAGTTTATTATATAATTCGAAGTGAAACGCAACAAAAAGTGTTATGAAGTGTGTTGTGAAAGGTAGCAGAAATGATGTCAAAATCTACCAGAAGGCTAAGGAAGAATTTTTAAAGTTAATACACAAAATTCAATTTTTTATTTAGTATTTAATTAGCAAGTTTATAAAACAGAAAGGCATTTTTGTTTAATTTAAGAATTTTTGCTTTAGTTTGGTTAACTTAGAAAATCAGTAAAATAAAAATTTGAAAATTTGAATTTTAGCAGTTTAAAATTCAAGAAATTAGTTGCTTTTGGATTTATAAATTTTGAAAATTGAGAAAATTTAGTGGTAAGCAAATTGAACAATTTTCGGACTGAAGATTTGTTTTTGGAAAATAGAAAAAGTGTTACTGAGGATTTTAAAAATTTTAAAAGCTAATAATTTTCAAAATTTAAAGTTTTGCTTCAAATGTTTGAAATTGGATTGAGGAAATGAAGAAAATTATTTTGTATTATTTAATTTTAAATTCGCAATATATGTATCTATCCCGGCGAATTGAGGTATATTTCCTGAAATGGCGGAACCTTTTGGAGGATAATCTAAACTGGCTGAATTTTAGCACATACTGGAAAATTTGTATACGCTCTTTAAGAAGACCGATAAGCGATTTTTAAATATGCAATTAAGAGCAGAACTGATATTATTATGCCGTTAACTCCCTGTTTTGTTCTGACAACCCATTGCAAATGAGCCCAGGCTCAAAATGAGGTGTCTTAAAATTTATGTAAACCAATAAATAAATAAATAAATAAATGAAAGCTAAATTAGTGGGATTTAGGTATTTTTGAATTTAAAAGCGATACAAATTTTAAAAATCTGTAAAATTTAAGATTTCATAAATTAATTTGACAAAATGTTCCTAAGAATTTTTATAAATTCACAAGTTGGGCGGGAATTGTAAAATTTACAAAGTTTCATGCTTAAGAAGTACAATTTTACAAAACAAAAACAGTAAATTTATTTTTAGAAATTTAGATATTCCGTTACGCCATTTACGATCTGTTCTAAAAATAAAGCATAATAAAACGTTGGATATAAAACATTTCCTCCCAAGGCTCTTACCAAATCGCTGGCATTGAAACTACAAGTCGAACTTGCAAATTTCGTATTTCGAAATGTGTTTTACATGCGAAGGTTATTTTTTAAATAATTCATTAATTTTTATGGCAATTTTAATGATTAGATCATATATTGTTATTTAACTATTTTATAATCATTTCAAAAAATTATCCCACTTTTGTCCATCGCCACGCATCAGCGAACTTAAATAATTATATACCTAGAAGGTGCAAAAGACGATAACCTTTAAAAAGAGCTAGGATAAAAGAGAGTGAACTTTAATACTAGTCTGTTGGTTAAATATATCACAACTATTTTTTAATTATTACAAAATGCCAATTAAATTTATCCGGTAACTCTCTTACAATTGCAACTATTTAAAAGAAAAACATTGATTAGCATCCTTGGAACTATAAAATCTATACGTTATAAATAGAAATTATTGCATCTAATACGTTCAATTCTACAGCTATTGACCAAGGTTAATGATGATTGAGTGACTGGCTGATTGCATGAACCATCTTTAAAATTCTTCTTTGAAGTCTTAATTACTTACTTCACACCTATTATTCAAGCTATGTATTTTGAAATATTCTACTTTTTGCCTGTAATATTATGGAGTACTCTAGAAGCTTTGTGTATTTAGTTGTGTAACCTATAATCGTTTATCAATTAAACATTGTTCTTTATGTGACTCAGAAATTTATTTAAAATTCAATAAATAAAATTAATAAATGAATAATTTAATTTTTGTATATGATCTACAAGTCTGCATACAAAACGGAAAGATAGACTCTCAGAATTTGCAAAGCTTTCATATTTCTTATATTTGAATTTTTTAGTTTAGAAAGTATTTAGGAATGTAAAACTAATCTCAAATTAAATGCAAAGAAACTTCAAAATAATTTCTAATATTATCATTCACCTTCAAAAATTCTCAATTATAGATATATGTATATTTACTTATTATTGTACTCGTATATAGAGTCAATGGTGCTTAAGAATATAACCCCGGTAATTAAATGCCTTAACAGGTATTTAATATTTCTTGTATTACATTAAAATATACTCATATCGTTATTTTTAGCAAACAATTTTATAAAGCTAAGAATGCACGTAACATAATACGACAAATTTTACCGCGTTCTTTTAAAGCAAGCTAATTTATGTATGTAATACATTTAAATCAGGTCATTTACGAAATATGTGCATAATAATTATATGAAGATTTATTGACTTGGTATATCAAAACGTTTATTTATGTCTCGCCTTTAATTGGTGCTTATTGATTAAATATTTGGTTACGCTTTGTGCATTTGAAGAATTTACGAGTAAAAGTCACGCAAAGATATAATCACAAAATTTAAAAAAAAAATATCTTAATGTCAATGTTAGCGAGAAAATCAATAAAATTAAACTTTTTAGGCAAACAATATTCTGTTCGATAGCAAATTTTTCAAAATTCATCTCAGGTCTCAAAATTTGGTTACTGTCAATATTTGGAATTGAACATGGAATTTTAATATTTAGGGCCACCACCATCAACAGCAAAATATGTATTTAATTTTGAATTTTGAGCCTCAACAAATTTAATTTGTAGTTTTTAAAATTAATTAGAATACAATATTAAAAGATGAAATTGGGAATTTCCTTGGATACTAGTCTCAAACGAAGTTTTACATGTTGACAAATGTAAGAGCAGAAACAGCCACATCAGAAAGAGAATAGCCGAGTATTTTAAGTGATTCATCAAATTCTGATTAAAGCACCCGGCAAATTGTGAAAGAGATTGATATATCTGAAGCGGATACGTCAAAAGTGAAAACATACCTGATACAACACCCCATTTGAACTCAAATATTGATTAGAAGAATTTTTTCATTTCTAATGCCTATAAAGCCGCGAAGACTTGTTATTAACCTTTAGTTGAATCTGGTGGTTATGGTGGTAAAAGGAAGCGGACAATGAACATTCCTGCAAGATAGTATACCAATTCACAGTTTAAAGGAGTATTTTAATGAATATTTTTGTAAACGGCAAGTCTCAAACGGCATATGATGAAATTGCACCAGTGCGATGGAAATGGGATTCTAAAATGATGTTAATATCATAGAATTTTCCTCCATTTAATAAAATAAAATAAACAAACCATGCCGTTGTGTACCATATGCCGTAGTGTGATAATCCGTAATGAAATATTACGTACTGAAATATACCGTAATGAACAGATCCCAATTTGTTAGAAGTGGAAACGGTTATTGCGGGTACAAATACAATTTTCATAAAAAAAAATTGTCCGAATTACCTGAAATTAGCTAAACTAATAGTCCGTTCATTTGTATGGTAGATCAATCGGTGGTACCGGTAATAAAATTACCGATTAATAACAACGAATCTAACAACAATAATAATTTAATGGACATCATAAACTCTGATGAAACTCTGCATCGATCTGTTGTTCTACCCTGTCAAAAAAATGCCTGCTTTGTCGCTGTTTCTGCACAAAATGAACTGGTACCTGCAGTCAAGGATAAACAGGAACCCAATGGTAACAAAAACATTGCGGTTAATAGACGTTTTAACCAACATATGCTGTCGGTTCGTCATCCACAACAAAGACTGAGTCGGTTGCTGCTACCCAATCAGTAAGTGTTATTAATAATAACAATTCTCCCAAAGTTATTATGGGGAGTGGTGGTCTCGATGCTAATCTGCGCACTATCGAACCTGTTAAATGGATTTTCGTTTCACGTCTGTGCAAGGATGTTGATGACTATGTCTCATTTAAAATTGAGGTTCCTGAGAATAAATTCAACCTGCTGTTGGACTCATCATCGTGGCCTCTTGGTGTATTTATTAAAGAATTTTTAAATAATCGTTGGCAATCGTCGAATCATTTTTTAGTACCTCGGTCAGCTTTAACTGTTTAAAGCCAGCATTTAACTCAAAGTCAAGTTCAGTTTTAATAAATTCTAATACTTATAAACCTTACTTTCCAGCTTCCTATAATGATTATATGTTTATGTTGTCGTCAAATGGATTTCTGCCACAAGAGTTACTAGAAACACTGCTACTTGCATTGATCATTGTTTTGTCCGTGTTAATAGTTGTGCTACTTTGGATGTATCATTGCATAATTTACACATTACGGACCATGATTTGGCTAAAATTGATGTAGAGGTTCTTGGTAACTATGTTAACGAAAAACAATTGGCGTACAGCAAATTTGATATTATTAAATTTGAATCATTAATCTCGTCACTTGATTTTTCTAGTTTATTAAGTCTAAGTAACCCCACATCAATTTTGACCAATATGGTTTCAATGCTTTCAAAAGTAGCTGATTCATGTTCCGAAAATGTAATTAGGCATAATTCAAACATAAAGCTTAAACCGGGGATTTCTAACAAGTTGGTACTTTTAATAAATAAAACGAAAAAAATTCAACTTAAATGTAAAAAACACTCGGCGAATAAAAAACTGTATAATTATTATCTCAAATTGTGTAGCGGAATCAATGATTCTATAGTTTCTGTTAAAGACAACTATTTTAGTAGGAAATTTAATGAATTTGGTAAAGATTGCAAGAAGACCTGGTCGATTATTAATGATATATTGTGCGGGAATTTGAGTAGAACTAATATCAAAAGAATTTTGTCTATTAACTCAAAGATTCTGTCTGACTCTATATCAATTGCTAACGATTTTGGTTTTTATTTCTCTAAAATCGTTAGCGATTTGAGATCTTCTAACTTTTCTGCCCAAAGTATGAGCCCTAATAATTGTTCTTACTCTACTGAAATGTTGGATACATTTTTTATTAATCCAGTCGAGGAATCAGAGATTATTTGTATTATTAATGGACTTAAATCAAGTAATGCACTTGACATTCTTGGTCTTAGCTCGAATATGCTAAAATTAGTGGTTATAGCACAATTGGGGTGTTATCCCTAATGTTTTAAAAACTGCAATTGTTATCCCTTTGTTTAAAATGCGTGATATCATTATTAAAGACAATTATCGGCCCATTGCATTGCAACCCACAATTTTGAAGATCTTTGAAAAATCGATGAAATCCCGTATTGAGAAGTTTTTGGACAAATTTGAGTTTCTTAGTCCTCATCAACACGGCTTTAGATCTGGCAAAAGTACTGAATCTGCGTTAATTAATTTCTTAAATGGAATTCATATTAATCTGAATGAGAAGAAGTTTGTTGGTGCAGTCTTCATCGATATAAAGAGAGCCTTTGATATAGTGGATCATAATCATCTTCTGCGTAAGCTCCAGTCTATTGGTTTTAGAGGTGTATCACAGAAATGGTTCAAGTCTTATCTCAGTAATCGAATATTTATGGTTAGGATTGATAAATCGCAAAGCATTCCATTTATTATTGAACATGGTGTTCCCCAGGGTTCTGTTCTTGGTCCCATCTTGTTTTTAATTTACATAAATTCAATTATTTTTAACTTAAACTTAAACGGTAAAATTGTTGCTTTTGCTGATGATGTTGCATTAAGTTATTTTGATTTGACTGTTAATGACGTAACTAACCAAATAAATTCTGACATGAAAATTCTTCGCACATGGTTTGGTAATCACTCCTTACTCTTAAGTGAAAAAATGGAGGTGTGGCCAACACACGACTTTCTTTTACGAACAGAGAATTTTGAGAAATTTTATTTTTTTTTATAATTTTTTTTTAAATTTTTTTTTTTTTTAATTTTTAAATTTTTTTTTTTTAATTTTTTTTTTTTTATTTTAATTTGTTTTTAATTTTTGGAAACATTTTGTATTAAGTAGTTTTTTGTAAACCTTATACTTTTTAAGATATTTGCAAAATAAATTTTCTGGACCAAGGGAGTGGCCACTTCTGGTTAGCCGATTTGGAGTAAAATTCACTGGGACCTCCCAATTTATCAAAAAAGCTTAAATCTGAAGTTTTAGTTCGATTGGTTAAACCATATTGGCTGTATAGAGGACACAGACAGACTGACAGACTGACAGACTGACAGACTGACAGACTGACAGACTGACAGACTGACAGACTGACAGACTGACAGACTGACAGACTGACAGACTGACAGACTGACAGACTGACAGACTGACAGACTGACAGACTGACAGACTGACAGACTGACAGACTGACAGACTGACAGACTGACAGACTGACAGACTGACAGACTGACAGACTGACAGACTGACAGACTGACAGACTGACAGACTGACAGACTGACAGACTGACAGACTGACAGACTGACAGACTGACAGACTGACAGACTGACAGACTGACAGACTGACAGACTGACAGACTGACAGACTGACAGACTGACAGACTAACAGACTGACAGACTGACAGACTGACAGACTGACAGACTGACAGACTGACAGACTGACAGACTGACAGACTGACAGACTGACAGACTGACAGACTGACAGACTGACAGACTGACAGACTGACAGACTGACAGACTGACAGACTGACAGACTGACAGACTGACAGACTGACAGACTGACAGACTGACAGACTGACAGACTGACAGACTGACAGACTGACAGACTGACAGACTGACAGACTGACAGACTGACAGACTGACAGACTGACAGACAGACACCATTTCGAAACCCACTTTTTTGGACTCAGGGGACCTCAAAACAAATAAATCTCTAAAAATCTCAAGGTTCAAAATTTTCATGATTACTATACTTTATTTTACTAGAGTAAAAGAAAGTAAAACTAAGGTAATGTTCTTCAAATTGGTTGGTGATCCTTATCGAAGTTTCATCCCCGAGATTTTTTATCATGTACGTAATTGTGACTTACGTAATTGTAGCAGTCTTTGCATTAAAATTGAAAATGTTCGTTTATTTAAATATTTGGGATTGAACGTTGATGCAAATTTAAACTGGAAATCACATGTTCAAGTTGTCAAAAATCAAGTTAATTCTGCATTACGTTCAATTTATTTGATACGTAAATTTTGTCCATCCAATGTTTTACTCAATTTTTATTTTGCTTGCGTGGACTCTCGCATCAGTTATGGTTTACCATGTTGGGGTGGAGTTTATTTTGATACCATTTCAAGCGTCGATACGATCATTCTTGGCCTATTTTCAATGCCTGCAAAATTTTGCCTTTACAGCACCTATATATTTTTAAAGTGTTAAGATTGTTTTATTTGCGAAGTTGTCATCGGCTGCCGCGAATTGTTTACACACATCAAGTTCGGAATAATTATCGAAATTTTTACTCTGTTCCGCCATTTTCATCTGAATTATTTCGTAAATATTATATAGTTTCTAACCACACTTTTTTTTTTTTTTTGTATGAGTTTATAAAAAAAAAAAAATTTAAATAATTATATAATTGAATGGTTGAGAGAAATAAATAAATAAATAAATAAATAATAAATAAATTTATTTGTACAAAATTTATTACGCCAATAATACAAACGGTATCTAAAAATTCTCAAAAATCTAGGTGAATTCAAACAGTTATCACTCAGTATATGTAGAAAATGAAATTGGTAAAACCTGTATGTATTTTATTTGAGAATTTACAACAGCAATTGGATTATCGAATCCCTCGGTAGGAAATTGGCGGAATTTAAAATCCAATTCCTCGCTTAGTTTGCTTACGTACAGTACGACTAGGGCATCCCCCCTATGTTCTTCACCCTCACTAATCCTCGTCAGCATTCGGTTAATTTATAATCATTAGCTTATACAGAGAGCAGTGTGAATATCGTGAAGAAGAAAAAAAAATTGTAAGGGAATTCATCTGTATTAGTACGATTCGCTAGTACTTTAAGCACAGCACATTCTGTATATATAGAATGTAAATTGGGGTATAATCAGTCCAGTCGCCGCGGCCTGATGAGAAGATTGATTTTTTCATAATCATAAGCTCATCAGTTCGAAACTGGATTGAATTCTCTTACAATCTTCGAAACATATTAAAAATCAATTTATAACCGTTTATTTTTGATGACGGATGTAAATGTAATATAAAAAAATTGAGGTGTGGCCAACACACGACTTTCTTTTACGAATAGAGAATTTTGAGAAATTTTATTTTTTTCTTAATTTTTTTTTTTTTAATTTTTTATTTTAATTTTTTATTTGTTTTAAATTTTTGGAAACATGTTGTATTATGTACTTTTTTGTAAACCTTATACTTTTTAAGATATTTGCAAAACAAATTTTCTGGACCAAGGGAGTGGCCACTTCCGGTTAGCCGATTTGGAGTAAAATTCACTGGGACCTCCCAATTTATCAAAAAAGCTTAAATCTGAAGTTTCAGTTCGATTGATTAAACCATATGGGCTGTAGAGAGGACACAGACAGACTGACAGACTGACAGTTTGACAGACTGACAGACAGACAGACAGACACCATTTCGAAACCCACTTTTTCGGACTCAAGGGCCCTCAAAACAAATAAATCTCTAAAAATCTCAAAGTCCAAAATTTTCATGATTACTATACTTTATTTTACTAGAGTAAAAGAAAATAAAAAACCCTAATCCATACGAATCGTTCGTTTAATAAAAGTTCTAGCACATGGGTTTCGCTAGCACATGGAATAGGTCCCTTAATTATCTAGTTAGAAAACACTAATCCATACGGAACGTTCGTTTAGTAAATGTTCTGCAAAATTATTTTTTGGAAATCGCACTCAACTCTGAAGGGCCAATATCGGCCATTGCCAACAATGATGACAAAGGTTTCGCTAGCACATGGAATAGGTCCCTTAACTCCCTAGTTAAAAATCCCTAATCCATACGAATCGTTCGTTTAGTAAGAGTTCTGCAAAATTATATTTTGGAAATCGCACTCAACCTTCAAGGGCCAATATCGCCCATTGCCAACATTGATGACAAAGGTTTGTCTAGCACATAGAATAGATCCCTCAAATACCTAGTTAGAAACTCCTAATCCATACGAATCGTTCAGTTAGTAAAAGTTCTGCAAAATTATTTTTTTTGGAAATCGCACTCAACTCCGAAGGGCCAATATCGGCCATTGCCAACAATGATGACATAGGTTTGGCTAGCACATAGAATAGGTCCCTTAATTACCTAGTTAGAAAACCCTAATCCATACGGATCGTTCGTTTAGTAAAAGTTCTACGAAATTATTTTTTGGAAATCGCACTCAACAATGATGACAAAGGTTTCGCTGGCACATGGAATAGGTCCCTTAATTACCTAGTTAAAAATCCCTAATCCATACGAATCGTTCGTTTAGTAAAAGTTCTGCAAAATTATTTTTTGGAATTCGCACTCAACTCCCAAGGGCCAATATCGGACATTGCCAACAATGATGACAAAGGTTTCGCTAGCACATGGAATAGGACCCTTAATTACCTAGTTAAAATTGAGGTGTTGCCAACACACAACTTTCTTTTACGAACAGAGAATTTTGAGAAATTTTATTTTTTTCTTAATTTTTTTTTTAATTTTTAAATTTTTTAATTTTTTTTTTTAATTTTTTATTTTTATTTCTTGTTAATTTTTGGAAACATTTTGGATAAAGTAATTTTTTGTAAACCTTATACTTTTTAAGATATTTGCAAAACAAATTTTCTGGACCAAGGGAGTGGCCACTTCCGGTTAGCCGATTTGGAGTAAAGTTCACTAGGACCTCCCAATTTATCAAAAAAGCTTAAATCTGAAGTTTCAGTTCGATAGATTAAACCATATGGGCTGTAGAGAAGACACAGACAGACTGACAGACTGACAGACTGACAGACTGACAGACAGACACCATTTCGAAACCCACTTTTTCGGACTCAGGGGACCTCAAAACAAATAAATCTCTAAAAATCTCAAGGTTCAAAATTTTCATGATTACTATACTTTATTTTACTACAGTAAAAG
This sequence comes from Tipula vernalis, assembly GCA_958295665.1. NCBI lineage: Eukaryota > Metazoa > Arthropoda > Insecta > Diptera > Tipulidae > Tipula > Tipula vernalis. The sequence continues at coordinate 401,884,735 of OY282558.1, read as the reverse complement.
AAAGTAAAAACACAGTGTGTGACCGCGCAACGTCGCAGTGATGATTATATTAGTAGTGTTCGGTCCAGAAATTACAAAAATCATTTTAGAATCCAATTTCTATTGTATTTCTTAAATTTCACCAAAATATGCTAAAAAATAACTTTTGTCCGCACAGAACTGCGATAAAATTGAAAAGTCTGCACACGCAATCATAAGGCAAGGGTTAAAGCTGGAATCTTGAACAAATGGAAGTAAGGAAATCTGTGTGAATGCAAAACATAAATGTTTCAATGATTATTTGTAGGTTTTGATGATTTTTTAGATTTTCGCACTTAAGCGTCTTCTTCTTAAGCTTTCTATGCTCCTCCAAATAGTTCAATCCGCTGCAAGAATCGCCAAACCTCAAGTGTGTTGAGATCCTTTTCAACGTCACCCATCCATCGGGTAGGTGGTCTCCCGCGAGGCCTTTTTTGTGCTCCGATTTTATGAACGAAGAACATGTCCAGCCCATTTCTGATCTCGTGTTTCATTCGCATTCTGTACAGGGCTCCCTCTTTGATAGGAACAAGAATTATTCTAATAGATGTACGCTCAGTTACAGCAAATTTTTAAATGTTTTGCACAGTCAGGGTCCAAGACTCGCAACAAAAGGTGATAACTCGTCTTATAAGCGCTTTGTATTGTAGATGTCAATTTTACTTTGCGCGATTTATGGGGAGATTTAGATATTTTAATTTTGGCATTTATTGCTCTGTAACCTGCTGCGATCCTCGATAAAATGTCTTGAGAGAAAGAATCTTGCTCAGTGATTAGTAATCCTACATATTTAAACTCTTTGACTTTCTCGTACTGTGTGTCTCCTGAAATAAAGTCTGACTGCATTCTCGCTGTTACAACCTAATATTCTATACGTGGCTCCTTCTTTGATGGGCCCGAGAATTATTCAAATAATCTAGAAAATTCGATCGTACAGATTTAAAATTTCGTGATCAGTTAAGGACCAAGTGGCACGCTTAATCCGTTGAAAATAGCCAGGTTCTTGTTCTAGAATTTCAGCAAAAAATCGGTTAAGAAGTAGCCAAGTTCTATTTTTACAGGCCATATTGCAGAACTACATCAAAAAATCATTTAAGAATCCCATTTCGGTTAAGTAATAGCCAAATTACATGCCAATTGGAAAATATTCCAGAATTTCACAAAAAATCGTTTTAGAATCCCATTTATATCGTAAATACCGAATTTTGTCATAATCGGTTGAGTAATAACCAAATTCATTAAAATTAAATTAAGACTCTTTTTTCTACCCCACAGGTCAAATTCCTTTTTTATGTTGTAACTGACGAATTTTATCTATTCAGCTAAAAAAAGCTGAGTTTCTAATTAATGTCGAATTTTAACAAAATCGTTAACTTCTCAAAAAATCATTTAAGGATCCGATTTAGATAGTAAATATGAAATTTCATCTTAAACGTTTGAGTAATATCCAAGTTCCATCCTAAATGGCCAAATTCTAGAACTTCATCTGCAAAATCATTAAAGAATCCCATTTCTATAATACATATTGAATTTTACCCTAATTGTTCCATCCTAATTTGCCAAATTCCAGAACTTCATCCCAGTAATAACCAAGTTCCATCCTAATTGGCCATATTCCAGAACTCCATTAAAAATCATTTTATCAAAATCGGTTAAGAAATAGCCAAGAATCCCAGTTATATCGTAAATATCGAATTTCATCTTAATCGTTTGAATAATATCGAAACATTTATTTTATTGATTAAGAAATACTATTTAGGTATAAATTGTACGAGCCCCGAATTACCATTCTTAATGTGTGCATGTTGCAAGAGAAAGAAGAATAAAATAATTTTTGTTTTTCACTTTTCATCTCGGCCAACAACAAATATGTATGTATTGAATTTTTAATTTTGGGGCCATCATCTCAAATACATCAAAATATGTATTGAATTTTGAATTTTGAGGTCATTTTACCCAACAACAACAAAATACGTAATCTACGAACAACATCAAAAACAACACAAAAACAAAGCAACTACAAACCAAAATATCCACAAAACTGAACGACATTGACGATTGGAGAAGTGATTTTAGACAAAATATTTTTTGCAACCTTGCTGCAAAAAATTTCCGCTGTGCCATATTTTAGTTGTTCTGCTTTCTCCATATTTCCAATTGACGATTGGAAATATAGAGAAAACACTACCTATCGGAATAAAATAAAGCTGTATCGACGACCAAAAATTAGGATCAGCGCTCGCACAATGATTAAAATTTTGTATAGTGGAAATTTTTTTGAAGCCGAGCAGCCGACAATTATTTTTTGTAAAATCACGGCTCCAATCATCAATCGTCAATACAGTGAAAAACATATGTAAATGTCAAGTTATTAGTAAATGACGCACTTATAATAAAAGCCGACCAAGGAAACACACTCGTTACAATGAAAACAGATGAGCTTAACCCAAAAATTGATGATTATATCGAAAAATAAAACATAGTTGAACCCCATGACGACCCAACAAACAAATATCACAAGACGATCAATAAAATGATTTACAACTGTTCTACATTATTGAACCCAATGTAAAAAAGGATAACTTTAAACTCATAAAACCAACGGCACCAAAAATCAAAGCACTACCAAAAATTCACAAACCAGAAATGACTATAAGACCGATCGTAGACTTCACAACTGCCCCAGGGTACAAAGTCGCTAAAGAAATTATTACTTCCTCAGCAAAAACAAACAAATACAAAACGATCATTTAATCAACAAAGTAGAATCAATAGATATAACAACTACAGCGAAACTGACATCATTTGACATTTGAAACAGAGTTCAAATAATCAATGAACTGTTATAGAAAACGGAACCAAGAAAGAAAACATTGAGGAAATTACCACTCTGATCCTAACAATCATTGAACAAAACAATTCTATTCACAGACAGATGAACTTCCAATGGGTAACCCTCTGTCAAGAACCTCAGCTTACATGTACATGAACCACTTTGAAAATCAGCATATACTAACGGAATCGACCAACAAAAACCAAATAATCAGGTATTGGCATAGATACGTGGCACAATGAAACAACTAAGCAATCAATCTTCACAAGAATCTAAACAACAAACATTCGAACATAAAATTTACTCTAGAATCAGAGACAAACAAATCCATTAATTTCTTAATCTTGACAATAACAAATGATAACAACAAGCATATGTCTTGACATTAAGAATCTTTTCTTTTTTTTTCGTTTTTAACTATGCGAGAATAATTAAACAATTTTTTTATTGGTTTTGGGCTCTTTATTTAAATTTATTTTATTATTTATTTCTATTCGGATTCATTCTCAAAAGCAAAATGAATTTTTTTTATTTTTTCAAAGATTGTTTTCTTCACACATACAACCAAAAACTATGGCAGCCACAAATTATTTTTTTTTTGAAAACCCAACTTTTTCGCTAGAGTAAAAGGTCTGGGGCGGATTTTAAAGTTCGTACCCTTTAAATAGTGTAGAAAAAAAAGTCTGTAAATCGAAAAATAAGTTTACGATCTCAGAGTTGGAAGAAAACCACTAAATTCGGTAGACTCAGAATTTGATTTTTCATCAGACGAAGAAGATACCCAGAACCATTTAAAAGGGTGGAATTTAAATTTATTGCGGAGGAGGAAATAGATGTACATTTGGAAGAAGCAACCACTTTTAATATTGATAAATTTTTTACAAGAAGAGTTTTATGGAAATGCGGCGACCTACACTAACATAATGCAGCACAGAAAGACGTAAAAGGATTCAAACCGACGAATTCCGTCAAACTTCGGAAAATATTTGCGTTATACATATTGATGGGAATCTGGGAAGCCACGCCCTTCGATAGGTTTACCCCAACTGCAACATAATCTGCATACATTTTTTAAGGTTCGCCCAGTTATTGATTCCAAACCATTTATTGAAAAACCATGCCCTTAGTAAATAAAGGTTTATATGTTATTTGGTAAAAGTGAACGACCTTACGACTTCATTATATACCAGGGTAAATCCATTGCACTGGTGCTTCCGAAATGGATCAACAAAAATTTGGAGTGGGGCCCAGCCACAGTGTTATACCTGTGCCAAAGAATTTCCAAATCAGGCCACAATTTATATTTTGATAATTTCTTTTCATCGTTCCAATTATATGAGATTTTAAAGCAAAAACAAATCAATGGTGCGAAGTAAGCGATAAAGAAAGTAGTAGTCGTAAAGTTACTTGACAACCTATCAGTCTTTCTCGCTTCCAATTTTGTAGGTAGAGGTGACGAAAAACATGCAGTGCGTTGGGAAAAATCGCACAAGCATTATGCACCGGTTAAACAATAAGAAATCGTACAGCTTTACAATTATGGAATGGGTGGAGTAGACCTAATGGACCAACTGAGTAAATCTAACTTCTAAGGTTGATATTCCATTTTGTTGATTTGGCGGTTTGCTCGGTGTGGTTAGACAACATTTTGTTATAAATATTAAAAATTTATTTTTGACGAGGTTTGTTCCTTATATGGGACGTCGGCTTAAAAAGTTTAATAAATATTGATATCATTCCAGTTATCAAAAATAATGGCTAAACTTTTGGGTCTTGAATTTTGAGGCACAATATTTATTGAATTTTGACATTTTAGGTCATCTCGGCCAACAACAAAAATTTATTAAATTTTGAATTTTAAATTTTGAACTTTGATTTGGAGTTTGGTTTCTGGATTCATTGTTTTGGAATCTGATTTTTTGGTCTTAGACCGTTTAGGTACATAGAAATTTATTTTCAGCTATGATATATATAGTAAATTTAGACAATTGAAATTAAACAAATCATCATCTAATTGATTCGCCAGTTTTGTTTTAAAATTGGTTTACCATCACCTCCTTTAGAAACCACATTCACTAGACTTCAAAATTACTATCAAAAATGGGACGTCCTAGGAGATTATAAATTTTAAACCAGAATTTTAAATTATAAGCATATTATTCACATAACAACTCTAAAAAAAAAATACAAAATAATTTATTTCGCGATTTATTTAAATGAAAATGTCATAATGACAAATTCTAGAAATGTTCACAAGTATATTTTCAACTTGTTGTTGTATTTCGTGAAAACATAAAATAAAACCATAAATTTGTTGAAAATACCACGAATGTACAACATCAAAAAAAAAAATGAAATTCATATAAGAAAGGTCAATGTTAACAGAAATTTCTAAAATCCGCAATTAAATTATCATTACAAAATTTAGTTAATTGTGCAGTTATACCTTAAGGCCATCTCAACCAAAAACATAATATGAATTCCACAATAAGGTATAGAAATTTCAAAAATTGAACCAAATTTATAAATATCACAAATAAAATTTTGAAATTGACGTATTTTCGAGCCACACGCGCCTACTTAACGACGGTTTAAAGAAATCAACCAATGCTAAAAAATTCAAGACCGCATACAAACACGTAAACGCGCTTAAGTTCTTTAGTTCTACGTCACAGCCATGCGCTGGAATAATAATCGCCGATTTAGATAAAACGCAATAAAACGGTACAACCGATTTTAATATCTTTCTCCCCTAAAACCCATAAATCACATCGATTATAATAAGAGTTGTCCTCCGCCCCGATCAAAAAACAATAAAAACAAAATGTTTATCGTATTCGGTGTTAAAGACGATATTATCGCATTGCATTGACGCATGTATCTCGAAGAATAGCGAATATATTTGAATAAAAACAATAATAAACGAATTTATATATAAAGTGAAAGAAAAGAAAAGAAATATTCGATAGTCCGCTTATTGTTGTTGTTGCCGTCGATTTTTATAGTTTTGTATGACCACGCATCTTGAAAGAGTTAAAAAAAAAATGTAAAATTTTTTTTTTTTTTTTGGTTGCGCTTTGGGGTGGGAGATTTTCTTAAACTTAAACTCACACACACACATAGAGCACATTCGATAAGATGGTTAAAATAAAATGGATAAAATTTTAAATCTAGGGTTTAGTTTTCATTACAATATTGAACTGTAAAGTGCTTAAGAGTATACGAATAAATATAAATTAAATTAAGTGAATTTAAAATTTGAAAGAACATTATTACAAGTGTGTTAATATTTAATAAAGTGTTTTAATTAGTTCGTGTGAAAAATGAGAGTTTCCTATTTTTTATGGATTTCCCAGCTACTAGAATAAAAAAGGATATACTATATTGTGAATATTATTTTTTTTGTGTGGAAAATTAATAAATTGTGAATTTAATTGTAAAGGTATAAAATTAAGATTTTTTATTACACAAAAAAACTAATTGTGTCATTACATTTTGTGTGAAGTAATTGCAAAAAATTGCATTACGTTTAACATTTCAAATAAAGTACAAAAAAAAAAACACAAAAGAGTTAAATGCAATAAAAAAAAAATCATTATGATATTGTTTAGCATAACAGCTTTTGAGATTAAGCAATAGAATCGAATAATTTGACTAGCATTTTATACGGTATTCTAATTTCTAACAAAATATTTAAATCTATTCGGCGTTGAAGGGATAGCCGGTTTTTGATAATGGAAAATTTATTCATTAAATTATAGCTTTAGTCTAGACCATAATATTTGTGATGTTTAACATGTATCATACCGATAGTTTTGCTTAAAAATTCACTGACCTGTGTCGTGACTAATTTATGAATTGTAATTCGCTATAATTATGTATGCGTGATTGAAATAATTTAATTATATTCCATTATTGTTTTATTAGGTGTCTGACTATATTTGATAGTGATCGTCGTCACTACAGTAGAATTTATTATTAACTGACTTTAGATTTTTTTTTTAAAAAAAAATGCCATCTGTTGTCGATTAGCATAAACTAAAAATGTATCTTTATATTTATTCCAGAAATACAAATAAAACAATGTTGGACGTTAACCACATATCGAACGTTGGTCTAATGGAGATGGCAAAAGCATCTCTAAAAACCGTAAACACCGACACAAAAGACAATCGAGAATTTCTATTAAATTCCAAAATAATCATTAACAAAAACCTTAATAATACAAATAATAATAATAATAATTTCGATAGTTTTAAGGATTTAAATAATAATGCCGTAGTTGATAGTAATAATAATAATAATAATAGTAATAGTGATAATATTAGTGATATTAATAAATACATAGAAAAATTATCGTATAGTGAAAGTGATGTAGAAAATAATAATCAAAGTGATGTAGATGAAACACCAAAAAGCTCAAATAATGCCACCGCCGCCGAAGATGCTAACTATAGAGTATTCGGGATTGATTTTAAGGCACCATTGAAATGGGCTAATTTAATATCGATAAGTTTATTCCATTTATACTTTTTGTATGCCTCCGCGTCACTATGGAATCACCAAACATCAATTCTTACATCAGCTTGGGGTTAGTAAATATTTCATAATTTAATTATTTTTTTTTTTTTAACTTTTTTTTCTGTTTAACCAACTAACGATATTGACAAGAGGTCAATAGAAGATTCTGTGCCAAGGTGTTTTTTTTTTTTTAAATAGTGAACACAATAATTATTATTCATTATTATTATTATTATTAAATATTTATAGGATTTGCTGTTGGTATAACGGCCGGATTTGGTGTGACTGGTGGTGTTCATCGTTTATGGAGTCATAAATCGTATAAAGCAAAAACACCGTTACGTATAATCCTGGCGATCTGCTTTTCAATATCCGGACAAAATACTATTTATGATTGGGTACGCGATCATCGTATCCACCATAAATTCTCCGAAACTGATGCCGATCCACATAATGCAAATCGTGGATTTTTCTTCGCCCACGTCGGTTGGTTAATGATGAAAAAACATCCAAAAGTGATCGAAAAGGGTAATCAAATTGATATGAGCGATATTGAATCTGATCCAGTAATTCGGTTTCATCAAAAGTAAGTAAACTAAATATTTATTTAAAATATTATTTATAGATTAAAGACCTACCTTAACGTGATTTCGAGTCGAACACAAACTAAACACAAGTCAATCACAATCAAAACACAAAGCTAATAAATGTAAAATGATTTTTTTTACATTATAATATTAATAATGTTGTCCGTATGTAAAGAAAGCAAACTAACAAAACCACTATATGTGTTACTGTGTAATTATTAATTATTAAAACTAATAATTACTTAAATGTCACCGACTAAACCTATTTATTATTATTTTTACTTTTTATTTTTATGTTATAAATGATTGATTTTTTTTTTTTTTCTGTTATATCGTATTACAATAAAATGCATATAACAAATTAAAATAAACCATTAATGTACATTTACGTTAATGGATTACAGTGATATGTGGAAATTATTTCTAAATGGATTGATTAGTCCTTGACCTCAAAATGCAGAATAGCGCTTCATAATAAATTGATTTATGATAGGTTTTGACTTAGGTAAATCGTTATGTACATCTGACAGATTTATGATCTCACACAAATTAACAATTTTTAAAAGTCATCTAGCACGTTTAATAAGCGGTGCCTTAAATCCAAACAAAAACCTCATAATTGCTTAAACAATTAACAAAATACTTTGTTTGACCTATGTATAAAAATGTTTTGTATAGAAATGTCTGGATTTGGTTTGTCACTAAACTAACTTTTTGACAAAATTTTAATTTTCTTTAGAGTTTTTAGTTTCTTGTTTACATCATTTCTAAATTATTTATTATAATATAAGATTTATCTAAAAGGATTGCTAATTTTTTTCCTACCAACACTCGTATAGCGATGATAAATTTTGTCGCATCAAAATTATTTTCTGAATTAAATTACGTTGCTGCTGTTAATTCAATAAATTTCGCAACCAATAAATCAATTATTGGTTGTGAATTTATTGTAATAAGAGCGGTAGCGTAATTTAAGGAAGGAAGCCGGAATTGGACCTCAGCCTTTATAGAAGATACCAAAACCAAAAGAATAAAACATTTAAAACAATTCTTGTTTTTTTTGTTTTGTGCCAAAAGTTAATTGTTCAGAAAATGCATTTGAATAATTAAAGTGCACACGACTTCTTTTTACGAATCGGGAATTTTGAGAAATATATTAAAAAAATTTCTTATAATGTTTTACTTTTAAATTTTTTTTTTTTTTTTTTTTATTCAACATTTTGTTTCTAATTTTTTTGGCTAAGGGGACCCCAAAACGGATAAATCGCCGAAAATCTGAAGGTCATTAATTTTCATAGTTACTAAATTTGGAGGTTTTTGGGGATTTATCTGATTTAGTATATTCTAAGTCCGAAAAATTGGGTTTCGAGGTTTTGTCTACCTGTATGGCTGTCGGGCTGTGTATTTAACCAATCGAAATGAAACTTCATATTTAAGCTTTCTCCATAAATTGAGAGATCCTAGTTAATTTTAGTGAAAATGAGCCAACCAGAAGGGCCAGCTTCCGTGGACCGAAAATTTTTGTTTTGGAAATATCTCATAAAATATAAGTTTACAGAAAAACTATTAAACATAAAATGTTCCAAAAAAAAAAAAAAAAAAAAAATCAGTGTCTCAAAATTTCCCTTTCGTAAAAGAAAATTGTATGTTGACCACACCCCAATTTTGATTTAGATTTTCCATAGAAAATATTGGAGAACTAAAACTCATTTTTTGAAACTTTAGATAACTTTCGGGAAATTGTCAAGTTAAATGAAGTTAACTTGCTTTACAATAGAAACACAGAATTGGTGGATTTGGAAAAGAATTTTATTCAACCGAAAATTATTATGGGAGCGTAGCGACAAAATTTCAAATATAAAATCCTACAAATTTCAAAAACAGCGAAAATCTCAAATTTTATAATCCCAACACAAAATTAATAAAGATCAAAAATTACAAATTTTTTTATTTCAAATTAGTAGTTTGTTAGGTGCGTATATTTTGAGCAATATTTCTTAAATATTCTAGTTTCGTAGTTGAAATTCATGTTTGTCCGGTATTAATTTTTTCAATAATGGTTTTAGAAACAATAATTTTCTTTCCAATATGGGATATCATTTTCACGCGTTCTACTTTCCTACAATAACCTTAAGGCGTAAGGGGAAAATTGCCTTTTGGTACGTTTTCAACAGCCCAAATACTAGGGTCTTAACGAGCTCAAGTTATATTTGAAATATTATTTTAATTCGTTTTATACCTTAGAGAATGGGGGATGCCGCCCAAACCCCCGCTTTGACGATTTTTGGAAATTCTAACATTCATAGAGATTGGAGAATTTTGGAAAAATGTATGTTTTTTAATAATTATTCACATATTTACGTTTGTATTTCACACACTAAAATAAAAACTCCCCAAAGTCGCTTAGCATTGGTCATCTATGCGCAAGGATGACAAGAAATTATATACCTTCCTTTTGTTTTCATATTGTAATGGGCATGTTATTTTGCAGTTTTTGGGATTTTTTGGGGATTTTTATTGTTGGGAATATGATGGGATTCCTTGTATTTCACGTACTAAAATAAGCACATATTAAAAAACTCACAAAAGCCGCTTAGCATTGGTACTTTCTGCACTAATATGACAAGAAATTATTATACCTTCCTTTTGTTTTCTTATAGTTGTCTTCCTTTTTAATGGAGCACATTATTTTGTACTTGTTGGGGATTTTATTTATTTGCGATTTTTATTTTTGAGAATATGATGGTATCCTCTAAATTTCATAAGAGATTTTAATGTTGACACTTGTTTTACATGGGTCTACTGCGATATCCAGAGAAAAAAAATCTGAACAAATTTCGCGAAAGTAAAATTGCCAAAAATAAAATCTAGATGAGCCCTCAAAAAAATAGCTCAAAAACAACAATCTCAAACTACTATAAAATTATCGAATTATACCTAATCTAGATTAATGCAGAGCACCCAAGCACCCAAATTTCGTTTAAATTCTCAATATCTCGGAAAACCTCAAAAATTCTAGAAAAATATTTTCTGTGTCTCAATCGTCATGGGTCTATATATTCAATCGAATATATTATCGAATTGTGGATATATGTTAAATTGGTTAATGCTTCGTCCACCTTGTAGACACAGATTAACGAATTAAGCGAACCACAACACAACTTGAAACATTTGTGCTAGAACTGTCAGTGGAAGCAATACTGTGTCTGAAAGGTTGACGAAGCAATTTCCATTATTACAAATATTAAAAACTCTTGATTGATTGATTGATTGATGCAGGTGTAGATGACCAACCCTAATCAAGATTCCCGGAATATGCCGGGTCCACCGTACACCAACAACACAGAAGGATAGGCAAGGAATGTTAGTATTTAGAGGCTTGATCCGGTTCCAGCCACCTATGTAGTCGATAGTTAGTAAGTTTGTTAGTGTTTTTTATTTATTTATTCTATGAGAAATTGTTAAAGCACAAGACAAACATAATCTTCTACTACAGGGTTCCCGTTAGATTCGTAAGTTCTGAAAAGCTGTAAGGAACTTAATTAATAATTATTATTTTTACTCTATCACTCTTTTTTGTCTCCTTTCCGTTTTTTTGGCATTTTCGTATATGTGGTAGTAGCGAAAAATTACAATTATTAGTGAATTTAAGAATACACACATACATAAAAATCATAAAATTAAAACATGACTTCCAAAAATTTATGATTTGACGTATTTTTCACCATATATTTTTTGTATTGGTGAAACAGTCGGTAAAGAAAAGGAAATTATAAATTAGGACACCATCTCAAATACATAAAAAATCAAATAAGCAAAAATCTAAATTACCAGTAGTCATTAGGCTGTCGTTTTGGCAGTCGCTTGAATCACAACTAGTTAGTTTTATACCCTCCAAATAAACAGCATAGGTTCACTTAAACTAATAAAATTTTGGACTATAACGATTTTTTTGGTGGTGAATTTACTAAATGCCCAAGGAGGCTAGATCCGAAATATTTATAGTCTGGTTTCTCCGGACTTTTGCCCTTCCTTTGCCCTGGTTTTTAGATAATAATTATTTAGATCGCTAAATCTATTAGCGGGTAAACTCCAGCCCAAATGTATGGTACAAAAAAATTCTTCAAAACACGATTGGGTTGGCTGTATAAAGAAAGCCAAGACCCATGATATGACCCAAGAAATTCTTCAGAGCGTAAATAATTTGACTTTATACTAGGAACTAATTATAGAATTGGCTTATAACTTAGATATAAAATTTCAGTAAAATCCATTAACTAACTTTTACTGCTTGAAATGTAGTAAAGGACTTTGATTAGTTATGTACTTATGGTTTGTACTTATGGACCAAAATATCATTTTGAAATGAAATTTGGTATCTTTCTTAACCAACATATTTGATGATCAATGAATTAGCTACAATATATCTAAACGATGAATCAAGGTAGCGGGTTTGAAACTTCCCTATAGAAGAGATTTCATTATCAATCTGTTTTTGACCAGTAGATGATCGATTCCGAAACATAATAAATGTCCCGTTTTTTTAAGTCGAAATGTTCTAGTTTATCAAACTTTTTCAGACCTCGTGCGGGTTTAGTCGATTTTGACATGGTCACCCTAGAAATATTCTCATTGGTGTGATACAAAACCGCACCTTAAAAATAAAAATAATTTGATTAAAATACTACCGGCCATTGGCATTTGTTATTGGATCCGAAATGTTCACATTTCTGTGATACATAAATGGAGTTTAATGGTTTACTGTGTAAAATGTGAATATTGGCCAGCTCATAAATTATTCTCTGATTTTTTAACATTTTATAAAATTTCGAAACCTTTCGAGATTTTTATTTTTGAGGTTTTGTCCAATTCGAGTTTTTAAAAACGGACGACTTTTAAAAATGGTTTTCGATACTTTGTCCAATCCAGATTTTATTCTTTCTAGAAAATGTGGTGATCCCGAAAAAATTTAAGTCCACTACGTACTTTAAATTAAATATTCTCTATGTAGATTTCATCTCTAAATATAACACCAATCAAATTAATTTTAAAAATTTTGAAACAATAAATTTTGAATTAAAATATTTTTTATTTTAAATAGCTGAATTCGTTTCTAATATATAAAATATATTGAAATTAAATATTTTTGAAAATATTGCATTGTGAGTCAACAAAGCTTTTAAAGTTGACCAAATTTTAACAAAATTTTTCTATTACGAATAACCAACCAATTTTTTAAATTTAAAGTCCTGAACACACCTTTCAAAATTTAAAAATTCCAAAAAAAAATTAGATTGTAAATCATAAGTTCAAATTTGAAAATTTTCCAGTTCCAAAAATTAATAAGATTCTATTAAAAAATTTCACAAGCTGAACTCTTTAAAAATGTATGAATACTCAAATTGTAAATTTCAGTTTCAGTTAAATATTGATTTAGTTTAAGTATTATTTAGCTTACATATTTTACACACTAAAATTAATTAGCTAATTAATTCATTTGCAACTAATTTGTTAAAAAATTATGAATAAATTTCAAAATATAATTTACTGCTTAAATAGTCAGTAAAAAGTATCAACTCAATACTGGATTCTTCTAAAGAACCCAAATTCGTCAAAACATGATAAAATTTTAAAAATCTTCTTTATTAGGCTATACTTACATATGCTTGTTGAAGATGATTACTATTTTTCCAAATTCCAATTTTTTAAATATTCGGAATACAAAATAAATAAATTTTACCACAAGCCCATAATTGGCTTGAAAATTATGTAATTTTAGTAAATAAGTATTAACTTTTCAAGTGTCGCTAAAATTACAAATGCAACAAATTTTAAAAATATTTCCTGGCCAAAAATAGAAAAAATGTTGCCAATACAATAAATGCAATTTCTACAAAATATTTGATTTTAATACGTATTTTCATACATTTGAAGGAAATTTAAATATCCAAGTCAAATATAAATTGCTTCTTGAAAACTATTTGAACTTGCACTTTAAATTAATTCGTATATTAAAAACATAAAATGCATAAATTTAAATTACGTAAGCTTTAAAAATTCTTCCGGCTTATTACCTAAGTCCTGCGCGCTACAAAATAATACTGTGTCAAATTACCCTATAATGTGAAAGCTAATAAATATTACAAATTAACACATATGGACGTGGGTTTCAACTTTTTTAAAGATTTCACAAAGCAATATTGCAATCTAAGTTAATCGTCTCTAGACAAATCATTTCATGATTAGTTGGTTTAAAGCGACTGTTAAGGTTATAAAAGAGTTAAATTCCACACCTCGTGTTAAGAAACCAACCTAAAAAAAACAAAAATTACCACATCACAGTTAAAACCACTACAACCTCGAATTGTTTACAACTTTAAATTAAAAAAAAAAAAAAAAAAAATTAATTAGAAATTAAAAATGTTTTATAACATTTGTCTTATTTTGTTCGATTACGTGGCCCATTCATTTTGAGATGTAAACCACAACAAACAAAACAAAAGTATTTTTTGTTGTTGTTGTTGTTTACACTTTAGGCCATGCATAATGATTGTTTAACGACAAAAACACGTGTTGCATAAGACATCATCTCGCATCAATAAAAGTTACATGAACTTAGAAAAAAAAATTTTATTAAAGCTTCGTCATTTTATAAATTATAAGATCGATTTATAGATCATGGCCGATCGGTTCTTGTATATACAGAAATTCCCCTCGTTTTAATATACATGTACAATTTATATTGTGTAAGACACTTGATTCAAAATTATTTCATTTAAAGTGTTATATGAAAAGCCAACAACATTTTTTGCTGAGTTGAACAATAAGCGATATATCCACCAATTGACAAAATATTTACTTAAACCAAAGAAAATGTTAAGTAGACGAATTTATAATAATTTATATTAATTATTTTATTACACGTGTATATGTAATATGTCTTTTGTATTTATATCTTATATGACTAAAAGTCACTTTCTATTTCATCTTTTATAGGTGAATGTATTTTTAACCAAAAAATTTAACTTTTTTTTTTTGGTTTTTTGTCCAAATCCATCCACATCTCGTGTTTTACATTTTGCTATATGTTTTAATGTGGCTTAAAAAAAACATATAAGATAACATACTTATTATATATGTACATTACGTATAAGATTTGAGACAAATCGACGATCATCAAAGCTGACTACAAAATTCTTTTTTTGAAAGTTATTTTCGAAATGAATATTTTTGTTAAATTATTTCTCAATATTTCAAGAAATTTTATTTTTGGTTGATTGCATTAACCGCGCGCGCACTACTGGGTTTGGTTAAATATTTGCGCAGATTTAAGTCTCAACTTATGTAACTTTAAACGATTTTGTAATAATATGTATAGTTGACTACATTTTATGTGAGTTTGACGACGCCACCTAACAAATACTCCTAAATTAATATTTTGAAGGTTAGAATGGAGAAAGCTCTTCTTATATATTATTACACGCTTGTCTTACAATTATTATAAATTTCTTACGAAATGTTTTAAATCTCTTCGTTTTATATTCCACTGACTTCAATTAAATAATTGTATATTAAACTGTTTCAAGGTAGATTTCGCCGAATGATTCGCGCACGTACAGCCGCACAGAATTTTTTATTTTTTATTTTTATTTTTTTTGCTGAAAAGGGAAATTCGATTCGAAGTCATCCATTTTCTTACGAATTACAAAATATATTTATTGTCTTGTGTTATATGGTCACATTGCATAATCGCGGTTCAATGTTAAAATTTTATTTGTATTTTTTTTTATATGTACGAGTATTATGTGTTCTGAGAAATTTTCATTTTTTTTTATTTACGTTTTGTTTTATATTTCTTTACAGATATTTCATCCTATTGAAACTTTTATTCTGTTTCATAATCCCAGTCGCTGTACCAATTTACTGTTGGGGCGAAACATTATATTGTGCCTTTGTCACACAAGCCGTACTTCGCTATGTATTGTCACTAAATTTTACATGGTTGGTTAATAGTGCGGCACATATGTTTGGTGCACGACCATACGATCAACGTATAAATCCAGCTGAAAATTTAACCGTTGCCATATTAGCACTTGGCGAAGGTTGGCACAATTATCATCATGTTTTCCCATGGGATTATAAGGCAGCTGAATTAGGTATATATTCGGTAAATATGACCACTTGTTTGATTGATATGTTTGCAAAAATTGGTTGGGCATATGATTTAAAGCAGCCGTCTAAAGAATTGGTACAACGAACGGTGGACAAATATGGGGACGGGACACATTTTAGTCATGATCATGCAATTGAAGTGCCACACCCGGAAGAAAATTATTTGGATGAAAATGGAAACGTAATCATATTGAAAAAAGATTTATAGGATTTAAATAATAATTTTAATGAAATTGGAATTTTTTGTAATTTATTTTTTACATTTAAATATTTTTTATTTTTTAAATATTAAATAATTAATTAATTTTTATACATACTATTATCATTGGTTTATTAGATGCTAGTTAGATGAATACATAAAATAATTATTTTAAAAACAAAAATTCATTACTGGTTGGTAATATAATTAAATTAATTTTGGTTGTTTCATTTATTTACTAATCGCGATTTTAAATATAATTTCCCCAAGAAAATGTTAAGTATAAAACGCAATACCCTTCGAATTAATGTTACTATAAAATTTTTATTTTATAGCCAACAGTCGAAATGCCATGATCATGCCATGTATTTTATGTCGATCATGATCTTCAAAATCAGGAATGTCACGGATTTATCGTGATCATTTTGTGTTAATTTATACAAGCATGGAATTCCATAATAAATAAGATCTACGTTATCAACATGTATTATCTATGAAGAAAATGTTAGCACTTTAATTCACAGCAGGTAGACAAACCAACGCTCACCAAATTTTAGCGCCATCTATGAGTAAACACTTGAAATAAATAAGAATTTGATTTTCGAAAAGTCGAACTAGCATATGCCGCAGTAATATTAAGGTAAATTATAACCTATAATCAAAGAGATTCTACTGATTAATTTATGATTATACATTTTTAGGAACCATTTTCTGATGCCAGCTGCTTTACTGGAAATCGTGCAAAAATTGGATAAATAGCTATATTCTTGACTTGTTAATTACCGATCCAGAATGGAATTTCAATTAATGAATAAGCTTAACGCGTGCTAGTGAAAAAATTTCAATTAACATGGGTTGATTCTTTTTATAAAACAACAGAATCAAATAGAGATTCGCTATTGTTTTGCTAATAGAAGAAGCAAAATTCCCCATCAAAGCTTAAAAATGTTAAAACTTTTCCTCTACTTTGTTTCAGCATCAAAAAAACTTAAACATTTCCATTATTTTGTTTGGTTTCCCGGGAGTCTTGAATATACATTTAATAAAATAAAAAGCCTACGCTGGTAAATAGAATCGAGCTACGATCACGAACTAGTCTAAATTTTAATACAAAAATAATGAAAATTAAGTTACAATGGCCTGCCTCACAGCAGATGAGGCATAAATTTTCACCGAGTAACCTCCACAAGATGTATCCTGCATTCCTGGGTTAAGCAATGTCACAATAAAATTGTTTAAATGTTAGGTACACGGTCAATTTATGTTTGAAATTTATAAACTTTGAATAGATTTTAAACTTTGGCATAAATTAAAAAATGCATGGAAATTGTAGGAAATTAGCAAATTTCAGGATTTAGGTATTAAGAAATTTGATTTTAACTGTTTCATTTTACTTGATTTTAAAATTTCGGGATTATTTGTTTTGGGCAAATATGTAGTGATTCCGATTCCTGATATGTTACATATATATTAATTAGATGTTTAAAACATTTCAAAATTCAGAAAATTTCAATAACGATTTTACAATATGAAGAATAAACCATTTAATACCGATTTCACCCAGAACTTTAGATTAAAAAAATCGGTGTCTATTCGACTCCTCGAACGACACTTTTCCCACAAACCAACTATTTACATTTTACAAAAATTTTCCGTTATGTTGTGCCAGATCCCTAAAAATTGTTATGGGTTTTCTTAAATTTGGAGACTCCTTCCCCAATATCAAAATTGGTCAGGGCAATATAAATCTTATACTCTCCATCTGCCAAATTACAGGCTCACAATTAATGCTAGATTATTTAGTCCTGAAACGCTGTTTACAATTAAAATTACATTCGCCATTTTTCAACTGCAACTTTTAACAATAATCAGATCCAGTTATACATCAGAGAGCATCCAAGTTGTACCGTTTATTCAGATTACAATATTAGGTGAGCAACATGAGAACTGGTTGATATAATTCTTTACTCAGTGCTTCAGTCTGGACAGAGCCTCGGTGTGGACCACTAGAATATACAAAAAAAAAAGAAACACAAGCGATAATTAGGTCACCGGTCGGACAGCTGACCGGCACAACAAATGACTGGTTTTCAATAAATTTTGTCAACGAAATTTGTCGTGTTGTTGAATAAATATTTCGTTAGCACTAGGATTTATTATCAGAGCCGGTTGCAAGCGTAAAGAAATTCAGTTCAACAAAGGGCGAAGCAAATATTTTTATTCAATTTGACCAACGCATCATCTTGAGAAAGCTGAACAAATGCTAAATTAGCTAAATGTTTCGAAGATCCACGATCAATTGATTAAACAGCAATATTGTCCCGCAGGATTATAATATTTAAACATTACATGCAAAAAACCAAGAACACTGTAAGATGATCATTTTATAGATCTTAATTCAACAAAATCAAAAAATCTCATCGAAACTGTAAAATTACACAAAATCTAGAAGAATTACAATCAACATCATCAAAAATTTTGTATGTAACATCATGCGAGTAACATCAACGAGCAGGTAATATCGAAAATCTTGAAAATATCGAATAATCTCGAGGTCCAAGCAACCCAATTCGGCCGTTTAATTTCACAATATCTGGAATAATCCAAAATTATTTCAAGGAAGATCTCAAATAAAATTAGATTCTAGAATAATCTTAAAAATATCAATGCTAAGCAAAATAATTGGAAAACGTCGCATAATCTCGAAAATATCGAATAGAATCAATGCTAAAATCCAAACAACTCAAAATCTCGAATTTCAAGAGTCTCCTCTAACCCGATGCTATTCGCTCCTTAATTTAATCGAATAATCGAAAAAATCTATAAAATCTTGAATAATCTACGTTAGTAGCACAACTTCGAATCATTATGTTTGTTATTTGACAGGGTCAATCAACCATTTCATAGAATAGGTTAAAACAATGTCTACCAACGGCCAATACCAATAACTAAGGGCATACCAATAACTAAGGGTAATAACAAAGTTCAGAATGCCTCCAGAAAATTCATTTCACGACGTCGCATCGAGAAGCAAACCAAAGGGAAATAAAATTTTAAAATTTCTTTCAATTTGTTCATTTATGAAATATTCGATTAATAACCGAGAATTTGCCCCCGAAAAATCACTTACAAAATCCAAAATCCTGATGTACCTGTAAGTTGGTAACATGACGGAAGTCCAAAGTCAAAATTCAAGAAACCGGAATAATCCTTGTAAAGACAATTCTTATGAAATTAACTATATTTAAAAATAATATAAGATCACCAAACCCGAAAATCGAAATGCTTGGTCTTCGATTATGTAAGCATTACAAATTGAAAATTTTTCGGAAATTCGCTTCCATAATCGTGAGAATTGCAGTTCTTGAAATTCGTAACTCGAAATTCGAAAATATAAAGGGCTGAAAATTAACTCAACTCCCAAATCAATTCCTAACTGAAACTATTAACTCAATCTGCAGCTCAATATCCAACTCAATCGCAACGCAATCACCAAATTAAGAGCAACACAACCCTCAGCTCAATCGCCAAATCAACCCCAAATCAATTTTCAAATCAACCCTTAACCTAACCCCAAATCAACTCTTAAGTAAATCCCCAACGGGGATTAACAACTCACTTAACCCTAACTTACGCTAACTAAACCCTAGCTCAACTTCAACTCAACTTAGCTTGAATCAAATCTCAACCCCTCACTTAACTCCAAACAGAATGGCCAACCCAACTCCAAAATCAACTCGATAGGAAAGCTATAGGCGTGTATAATGCTATGTGCGGCAGAGCTCAACTCAAATCAGTTTATTCCAATCTTCCACTAAACCCTAAACTCGACCCGAAATTAATCCCTAACCGAACCCCCGCTCCAATCCATCTCACTTCAAAATATTCAGCCCTATGTCGCCATGAAACGATCTCACAAATCAACACGATCAGACAAATTAAATGCGTACAAGAACTCAACTCCCAACTCAATACCAACTTAATCCTAAACTCAACATCATACCAACACATACCATAATAACATCAACTACATC
The DNA here is from genome assembly GCA_958295665.1 of Tipula vernalis. Taxonomy (NCBI): domain Eukaryota; kingdom Metazoa; phylum Arthropoda; class Insecta; order Diptera; family Tipulidae; genus Tipula; species Tipula vernalis. The sequence continues at coordinate 401,864,371 of OY282558.1, read as the reverse complement.
ACCATCACCACAAACATAACCGTCACTATCAATATCCCCATCACTTTTACCACACCGCTCAATAAACCCCAATCGAACCCCAACTCAACTCCAATTCAACCTCAATTCAACCCGCAAATGGAACCCAACTCAACCGCAAACTCAACGACGAGCTCAATCCTCAAACCAGCATATATAAAAAATTGGTCAACTCATCCAAATCGCTATATTCTATCCAACCCAACCCCAGCTCAACTCTAACTGAACTTTAACTCAACCCGAAAATTAACATCTAACTTAACCTACAAAACCAACCCCAAACTAAATAATCTTCAACTCATCTTCAAACCAGCATATATAAAAAATTAGTAGATATTAATATAGATAGGTGTTTTGGGTCAATTCCCGGAATTTGGGACGGACATTTTTTTTTTGCTTTTTCAGACTCACGGACTTTCAAAATGTAAAAAAAAAATGGTTTTGGATCAACCAAATTTTTGGTCATTTTGACAGGATTTCAATACTTTGGACTTTTTAGACGGAAGTAATATGGAGATACTTATTCGACACCGTACTGAAAAGCGGCAAATAACGGATCGGTTAACCGAAAAGTTGTAATTAATCGTTCAACACATAACCGATTTTGATTTCCGTACCAGAAATGTTTTCAGCTGAGTCTAAGCAATAAGTTAAAAAATTGCTAAACAATTATGTAATTCGATTTATTGCATGCTTGAAAATTTAAGACAGCAGCCTCCACTATTTATTATGGTCCTTTTTTTGTAATCTGTGCTGTCCATTTTACAAATTTTTGTTGTCGTAAAGAAGATGTCTTTGAAGTTAGCCCGAAAATTATCCCAGAAAAGTGTGTTGGCAATACTAATATATAATGATACAACAATATCATGATATTTTACCTTTCATCCCAGAAAAATATATCTATCCTGACATTATTTAGTGTCAGCCCGGGGAAAAACTATCATGCTACTTTCATGTCATCCCGAAAAAACTATCATGACAGTATTTATCCCGGAAAAATATTTTTACAAGATATATGAGTTAATAACATGTAAAAATATGTTTTGGGATAAATTTATATGGATATTTTTTTGTGTTTTCTAGCCAATAGCTGCACATTTTCAATATGAAAAGTGGAGCAATAGTTAAACGTAAGTTGTAATTCCAAGAAATGGTGCAAGAAACCATCACAAGCACAAGTATAAAAATTCTAGATGCAACTAGGATTTTTAAAAGTCATACAAAATATCAATTAACGAACACGGCTTGGTATAGGTTTTGTAGGCCATGAATACAGCTTGCTTATGACCACAGTAAAAAAAAATTGTACTAGCTGTTAGGTAGATATAGTCCCTTGAAGTCATATAAGATATCAATTAACGAGCACGGCTTGATATAGGTTTTGTATGCCATGGATACAGCTTGCTTATGACCAAAGTAAAAAAAAATTGTATTAGCCATTAGGCAGATATAGTCCTTTGAAGTCATATAAGATATCAATTAACGAGCACGGCTTGGTATAGGTTTTGTAGGCCATAGATACAGCTTGCTTACGGCCACAATTGTTTTGGGGAAATATATTTAGTAATATACAATGCGCCATTTAGAATTTTAAAAAATGATTGACAGATAGAATCTAACTCAAACAAATAAGATTCGTCGAGTTTATTTGGATTTAACGAAACTCTACCCTAATACGCCTTTCCATGCACATAAACCGAGTTGAACCTAGGTTAACTCTATCATGGAAACATGATATATGGTATGTCTCATAGCATGAGCAAAACATAACCTCTAAATTTTTAATTCACATAATACCAGAAAATAATGCGATTGTGGTTTAATTTTTTATATTTATCGTTCTTGATAAAATATTAAAATAAATATTTCAAAAATAAATTTTAGCTTTATTGTTGTAAATTATTATAAAATATCACCTAGCAGAATGTTGACGTAACTGCTTATAGCTGGCTCTGCGTGGTCATAAGCAGGCTGTATTCATGGCCTACAAAACCTATACCAAGCCGTGCTCGTTAATTGATATCTTGTATGACTTCAAGAGACCAGTAATTTATGCGTTGTGCAACTTCAAAATATGTACTTTTTCGAATAATTTGTATAAGTGAATATTGTAATGATAACTCAATGTGAATTTTTGTCTACCAATTTATTTATAATATATTTTACGTACCTAATAGTGTTTTTATTAAACACATACAAACAAGTATTTTATGATTTTGTTTTATTTTGCATACTTAATTTATACGACAGATTATGTAAATATATTTTGTTTCGTTACAGTTTTCATAATATGCTAGTTATAATATTTTAGTATTACCATATTTAACTATAATCGTTTTCTGGGATTTTTTTCTGGGCTAATTTCACAGAGGTGTAAAGAAGGACAAAATAGCAAATTTTGCTGCAGAATTAATGGTTCTTGAAAATTTCAAGATCCCTTGCTTTCAATTTAAATATTCTGTCAGATTGAATAACGAAAAGAATACACAACGCATCTGTGTTAATGTTCCTTTCTATGTTCTTTTAAGTTAGTTTCTCAAAATTCCCCGTTCGTAAAAGAAACTCGTATGTTTTGGAAACTCCTCAATTTTTTACTTTCTTTTACGTTAGTAACTTTTAATTTTGGGATCCCTTGAGTCCAAAAAATTGGACTGTGTCCTCTTATGAAACTTCATATTTAAGTATTTTTCTTAAATTGGGAAGTCCTAATGAATTTGAATGAAAATCGGCCAAGCGGAAGCGGCGGCTTTCACGGGCGACAGAATCTACAGAAAAACTATAAGAACAAAATGTTAAAAAAAATATTAAAAATAAAGCTTCTTAAAATTCTCCATTTATAAAAGAAGTCGTGTGTTCGCTCACCTCAATTGCTTTATCTGACGTTTATTGTTTTATACCTCTGGCCGGTCGGACCATATTAGAAAGTTGGTAACCCTAACAAATAATACAATATTAATAATACAATATTAAAGTCAATTATCTTTTGTGACCGATATCCCATCTCCTTGTCACATAGCATTTCATTTTCTATATCTTTCTAAACCTCCTACCGCCTATCTCCTCAACCTGTTCCGCCCTAATACCACACACGACGTACCATAGAAGCTTTCCAGTAAGATTTATATACAATCTTCAATATTTAGAGAATTTATTACTCAGAAATAATACATTTAAAAGCGATTTTATTAAAGCAATAAAATTTCAATAAAAGGTTAGAGAAATTACACCATTACCTATTCATTTTATCTTAAAGATACCCATGGGACAATTATTGGAATTTGGAAAATATATTAAAAGTAGAAAAATATTTGTTTGTAAACTTTGATATTACGTCGGAAAACAGTTGAACCAGTTTTTTTGCCATTTTTTTTGTTAAAAATGTATACAAAAAATTCTCTTCCACTACAACTCCTCTTTTGCAGACTCTTACTAAAAATCTATCGTTGTGCAAAATGTCGACCAAAACTGTCAATATCTGTGAGAATAGGAGGCAAAACAACAATAATAAAAATGTATGACTAGAACTGCAGAAGGAGGAACACAACATTTTTATAATCGATGTTTTGGAGTCCTGATAACCTAATTCATCGAGAAATCTGAAAATCTGGAAAAACGTTTTTTTTTTGCGATTACAATACTTACCCAATATAACTTCGTTATACTCGTAGTGGGAAAATTAAAAAACATGCGGTATGAAACTAAATTATTAGGTGTGCAAGTATTGTAGAAACTCGACTCTGACGTTGGTTGCATTAAAAACATACTTGAACCTAGTCATTGCTCTCATTCCAATTCGAATCGATTAAATCGACTTTGGGTAAATATTCTGAGTCATTTAATAGTAAAAAAGTGTTTTGCAAGATTTCATGATGGCAATTTTAGTTTTGAGGACGATCCACGTCCAGCTGCAGTAAAATAAAATTTGAAGACGAAGAACCTAAAGTTTTTCTGGATGATAATCCGTATCAAACTCAAAAAGAGCTTGCAGAACAGTTAGGAGTTACTCATCAAGCAATATATCACTTCGATTGGATGCAATGGGATAGATATAGAACGAAGGAAAATGGGTTCCTCATAAACTGATCGAAGAAATCAAAAACAAGAAAAGACAGAATTTTTTCACAAAATCGAAAAAAAAGCGGAAAAACATGGATGGTTCATGCCAAGAAAGTATTACCGTTCCCACCGTTTTTGTTTGGTTTAACGGTTTTATAAATTTCGCAATTTTGAACATATGTTCGCACACCTTTTGCCATATTAATCCAATGAAATTGATATTGTGAAACTTCTATTGTTTTGAAAAACCCCAGATGTGTTAAGGGTAGGGGAAAGAGGTATTCGGAATTACGTGGAAAAAAGATGGGAAAGGGTATTCGGAACAACGTTTTGAGAACCCTTTGTGGTATTCAATATTAAAGTTATGGCATTGTAATTTTAGGCTCCACCTTGATCCCTAAGTGTCCTGACACGTCCTGCTGGTCCATACACCATTTTAAGACTGAACTAAACTTCATTACGAAATGCTTAGTCTGCCTCCTCATTCTAAGACAATTTCTATGTTTCTCTTCAAAATATCGATAAGAGGAGTATATATATTGTGGCAAAACCAGAAAACTCTGCCATTCCAAGAAATCGACATCCCAAGAAATTAAATTTACCTTATTCGGCTCCATGCGAATAATCCCGTTACCATGACCGAGTTATTTAGTTTCTTTCAGAAAAAACTTGATCTTGTCTAAATTTATCGTTAGATTGGCAGATTTAAGCAGTCTGGCTACTTCAGGCATCGCCCCATACACAAACGGCAAACTGGCATTGGAAGCCGTCAAATAGTTCGAATCTATAAGTTCCTCCTTATTCTTAGACAATTTTACTAAAATTAATTTAATTTCATTCAGAAAACAGCAATTTTGTATTTTGACAGTCGGATTTTAGCTTAAAGGCCACCTAAACTTAAAATTGTTTTTTTTTAATGAAATGGAATCAATTTTAATAAAATTTTCAAAAAATAACTAGGACTTGGCTGTTTGAAATGCCAGTTTGCCGTTTTGCATGTCATTACTCGGTGATGTAAATGGTATGAAATAAACAATTTTCATCGCCACGCCATAACTACAATGAGGATCACGGTATTTTCAGCTTTGAAACGGGGTATAAGGCCCTAACAGGGCAATATACAATTTTTGCATTGGGCGTTCTGATATGGTCGGGAAACGTCGCATGAATCAAAGAAATCACCTAATGTTTTTGTAGAGACCTGGCCAGAAATAAAGTCTACGTATGCGTTCGATTGTCTTCTTGATGCTGCAGTGAGATGCGGACGGGTCGCAATGCTCTTATTGAACTAAATCCTGTTCAAAACTAAATGGGGATCACACCAGATAATTGCGTGGTTTTAAAAGGTTCTATTCTTATACAAATTCTATCTATTTTGAACGTTTAGGTTTGGATATTTAATAGGATAATTTAACATTTTTCCCACTAACGGGATATAATCCCTTCCAATTAAATTACCGAATTGAGATCGAGCGCCGAGGTTGAGGAGATCGACTGACTTCTGCTATAACTTCGGTACTCTCATCACAACGAATGTGGAATGGCTTAGAGTAGTCAGGATTCACGAGAACTGGAGCACTTATTAGTAGTACCTTAAGGCGTTCGAAGGTAAAATGACAATCTGCATTCCACTCGAACTTCTTATATTTTTTAAAGGGTGTGTGATGGGGGTGGAAAAATTTGGTATGAATCCTCTATACCACCCAGCCATTCCTAAAAAGAGTCGAGTTTGTTTTACTGAAGTTGAATCAGTTCTGAGACCGTCTTCATTTACGATAAAACCTAGGTATGAGATCTCGCGCATCGTGAATTTGCTGTTTGCTAAATTAATTGTTAAGCCTGCTCAGGAAAGTAGTAGTGCTGTTTTTTTGAGAAGACCAAAATGTTTTTATAACTTATGGCGGAGATGATTGGAAGGTCGTCCAGGTACATAAAAATCTTCTTTTTGAGTTTGTGTGGTACTACTTTAGCCATAAGGTGAGACATCATTTGTAGTGCATTACACAAGCCAAATGGCTGAGATATATTTTGTGTCATTGACGTGACCGAGTAGTCCATCAATTAATGGTAGAGGGTAGGCGTCCTTTCTTTTGACTGAATTCAATTTGCGGCAGTCCAGGCAAAATCGAGATTTGCCGTTGGGTTTTCGCACCAGGTGCTCGGGACAAGCATCCTGCCCTCTGCATAAATAAAATATTGTACAGCAGAAAATTTACGTCTGGCCTAATCAATTTTTTTCGAAAGAATGAAACAAAGGTTTCATTCTTTCGAGGTTCTCTTGTTCATAAACTGAGAGCTTGTGGTGGTTATCATTGGATGGACTAGAAGATAACTACGTCAAGTTTCATAAGATATGAGATACTATTAAAAAACACGGGTGCGAGGACATATCCGATAATGAGGTTACGATTACCATCAACTGTCTTAATGGCGGATTTAACGCTATCTAGGAAACCTGTGATTGGTATCTCCTTTATTTGAATTTCAACATGAGATCTGGGGTCCTTTTCGGCTTTGACTATAATGGAGCTACACATTTTATTGAAACACTTTCTTTGGGTCCAATACCGAACAATATGTTTGGAGTGACTATTATTCTCCTTCCCAGATGTATTATCTTTAACCGGTTCACATTCTGGATCTGTTGGGTTGGGATGCCAACCATAGATGATGGTTTTTTTCGTCCTAGGTGGCGGTGAAAACATTTAATCAGAACGTGGATCACCAGGACGTAATTGTAAAGTTACTGTTTGTACTTGGGAATGCATATTATCTGTTTTTTAGTCTAACGTTTAGTAATTGGATTTCAAGGAAAAATTCGTTAAAGGTTAATTTTTATTTTTGAACCCTGCGTTCGATGTAAAACACCAGTTGATTTTTCGGCCTTTTTTATAGACAAATATATTAATTGTTCATGGCAATCCCAATATTTTCGATTTGGTAAATCAGAAAAATACAGAGACCAATCGCTCATAATATATCTACTGAAAAAAAGTAGAAATATCTTCCCCCCTCCCCGTAATTTTGGCTGAAGGCCCAAAGAGTTATACCAATGTAACACTCTGCAAAAATGAGAAATTACGGGGAGGGGGGAAGATACTTCTGCTTTTTTCCAGTAGATATATTATGAGCGATTGGCCTGACGTATTTTTCTGATTTACCAAATCGAAAATATTGGGATTGCCATGAACAATTAATATATTTGTCTATAAAAAAGGCCGAAAAATCAACTGATTACAGACAGACAAATTAAATTCTTAATAGATATAAAACACCGTGTTTCACGCTGACTCGTGACTAGAGAAACTATAGATAACAATCATCAACACAGCACGACACGAAATTATGAATTAACGACGGAAGTCGATGGGTTGGATTTAGGGTGAAGAATCCCTTATGTCATTTTCCACTTACACACTACTCTACTCTAAATCTACTCCAATCCGCCATCTTGAAATCCGTATAAATCGACGGAGTAGAAAACTACTCTAACTAATACATTTACGTTTACATAAATCTGTCAAAATATTCAAATAAAAGTCGTTACAATCGAAATTTTATTTCAATAATTTTTTCAATACATAATATATTCAAATATAAAATTGTAACACAAATTGATATTAATCAATTAAAGCGAAAATTATATTAATTAATTGAAGCAAAAACAACAATTTTAGTTTTGCTTAATTTTTAATTTTTATTTACCGACCGGTTTCGATCTAAAGATCATCAACAAGGTATCGGTTGGCATTAAATCAAATACATATAAAATTGTATTTATTAATTAAGAAGTTATTTAAAAGTTTAATTTATTGTGTGTTGTGGACTAGTGATAATACAGTTGATGAATATTTTGATTAGTGTGTTGTTTATGGTTTATTGTTTGTTGTTAAATAAATTGCAAAAAATGAATTTGCCATATTTTATTAAATTGATGGAATCATCAGAAACAATGTCGTCGAATAGCTCATCATCATCAGATACCTCAACATCATCATCAGCACATTCATATTTCTTTGATTCATCTTCTGATTCTGATGATGAGGAACAGTTTTCTCAACCAGCACCTGAAGAAAAACACCGCGTGGAAAATTTTGTTGTGGATGTAATTCAAAGGTATACTGAAAAAGAGGTACGTATGATTTATTTAAAAATATTTGCAAAACTAATGTATTAATATATCTTAAGTTCTGTGAAAATCTAAGAATTTCGAGGGGAACTGCGGCCGATGTAATCGAGATGTTTGAAAAGTCCAAGTATTTTGCAAATAAATCAGCATTTTCACCGATACCAGCGAAAACTCAAATTTATGCCTTTCTATGGTAATTTTTTTGTATGGTAATTGTAAACAACATTTAAAAAAATATTTTTTCAGGTTCGCTGGCAATAAATCTAGCTATAGAGAAGTAGCAAACATTTTTAATATATCGGTATCTTCGTCCTACAGAAGCTTCACCAGAATTATGGAATTTTTTTACGAGGTTTCTCCAAAATTCATAAAATTTCCCACCACACAAGAGGAAAAATTAAGTGTTGCTCATAAATTTGAAGAAGTAAGTTTATTCGGTTTAAGAGAATTAAAACATTTAATAAGCCATCAGGGGGGGGGCATCACAACCAGGACCTCGTCAACCCGAGCCATCTCAACCAGGACCTGGGTCCATATCAAGAGATTTAGTCATTAAAGCGCCCAGGAAGTCAATAAACGAGAGGATGAGACTTAGCAATATTCACGAAAAACAGAAAAGGGAAAATCAAAGGAGAGAAGATTTTGCAGCATATATGGCAGAAAAAAAAAGCACTTGATGTTAAATTGGAATTTGCAGCAGCAAAACAAAAACGCCACGAGGAAAGAATGCGGTTGGAGGAAAGGAAGGTAATGGCATTAGAAATATTGGCACATCATATTCAAAATTAATTATCTAAACTGTTTTTTGTAATAAATGTTTAAATTTTTGTATTTAATATAAACCACTGGATACAGGAATTATTTAAATGTTTTTCTTTAATGTCTTCTAACATTGATATTTTTGTTCTTTTTCTGTTTCGTTCACGGCTTCATTTTTGTCCACTTAAAGAATTACTCAACACAAATGGTATTTACGTACGATTATTGTTTTATTATTTAAAAACACATCCTTAAAATTAATTAAACAACAAAAAAATCCACCAGCATTTCAAAGTTGACATATTAATTGTCAAAATAGTAATTTGACAATTAATACGTACATTCAAGCACACATACAAAAACCCAACGTCATATAAAAACATTTTTTTGTATGTTCCACTTAAAATGTCAAAAAACTGTCTTTTTGACAGCTCTGTCTACTCCTTTTCTACTCTTTCGCTACTCTTTTTGTAATTGGAAAACGACATAAGTTTGCTACTTTTAAAGTCCTGGCCCAAGTATTGACGATTGTAAAAGTAGAGAAAGCGCCTCTCGAGGAAAAAAGTTCAAATGAGGCAACTGCTAAAATGACATTTCTCATAAATGCGACGAAAGGAAATTTTGCAATCCGGTAGTTAAAAATTGTTTGTATAATCCAAAATATGAATTATTTACAATTATTAGCAATCTGGTAAGTAAAAATTGTGTTTACAGTTCAAAATTGGAATTCTTTACAACAATTTCGAACGTCAAATTAGCAGCTACCTCAGTTTAAAAATTGTCGACTAGGTGGAATCTGCGATGCTCCAATCGTCAATAACAAAACTGAAAACTTGAATCGGTTATAAAATCTTTTCCGGTTTTCGTTCGAAAAAATTGAAAATGCTGAAAAGATGGTGTTTCAAATTTTTAACACATGTAGCGTTGAAGTACAAATGTATTTTTGTTTTCTGTAGACGCCATTACGATTGCGTTATACGTAAATAGTTCATGTGTCTGTTTATTAAAAAAAATCGAAATCGACTGAAACTGATAGTGTGTAAAAGATAATAATTATGAAATAGGAATAAATTTATCAATAAAAGTGTTACAAGCAGACGCCTGGCCACTACTTGATTCGACATCGATACCAATTATATTTGCGATACCTCATCATATAAATTTTTGTGGACGAAAACTTACGTGGCTACACCGTTTTTGTCATGATGAACTAAAAGTCTCATACCTCAAGAAACCCTGTATCATTACGATGCAAACTTTTCAAATGGCTGTCCTATTGTTGTTTGAGACATGTGATGTGATGACGTAAGGATATACAAGAAACGCTACAGTTAAATAATGAAATGTTACAAAAGCATATTCAAAGTTTAATTGAATCAAAATTGTTGCTGTGTGGGGCAGAGGTTGGTTTTTTTGTTTTACTAGGTCTTGTACCTTGAATACAATATAATATTGTAACGCTTTTTTTCTTTACAGAAATTAGAAGATTCAACCGAAATTATTGACTATTCAAACAAAAGGACTAAGTTTAAAATTACTGCAGCTCTCCAACGTGAAACACCTCAGGAAGTTGAACATGCGATGCACGCAGTAAATGAAGATAGAAAAATGTATTTACTCAGGTGGAGTTAAAATTTATATATTATAATAAATGTAATATTGTAATTTATACATGTAATAAAAATAAAAAGTATTCTTAAAAAAAATATATTTTTAATTAAAGCTAGATTTAAATTCAAAAGTGAAATTTTGGCGCCAAAATTTATATTATAAGCCCCGCCCACAAATTTGTCGTACCATAACCTAACTTTTCTTTTCATCATTTTCCGAGTTTTTTGGCCAACTTTCATAGGAAATCTTATAATAAGTCGGACATTAATTCGGAACAGAATCGGAGATGAAATCAGCGAAATGTCAGAAAAATACAAAAATTTTCGGATATAAAAATACTTGGGGGGGGTGAGATGTTGTAACCATCACGTTTTTCGCTTCGATGCATTTTCGATAGAATAACGGTATTTTAGAACTAAATTGTTTTAAAATTTTATATTTTTAACAAAGCAGTACAGTTATTCTATCGAAAATGCATCGAAGCGAAAAACGTGATGGTTACAACATCTCACCCCAGCACCTCGATTTTGGTCGCAATTTGAGGATTGAGTTGAGAATTACCGGAAGGCAATAGTATTGGTAAATTGTATTGGTGTCCAAAGAATAGAGAAAAACAGAGAATAAACATTTGAAATAAAAAAAAACAATTCAGTGTCATCTCATGCGTGCGAAAGGTTATACATATTTTTATTTTCAGCAATTTTCTGCAAAATTTAAAACTAATAAAATTGTTAATTGAATAATGATTTAAAGATAAATCAAAATTAGCTAAAAATGGAAAATGAGTCAGAAAAATATTTATAAACTAGAATTTTATTAATAATTTTAAATGATGAAAAGACATACGACGTACATCCTATTTGCCCATCCCAAAATCACTAATTTACTTATATTTCTCACATTATCCCTCTTATTCGATGTTAAACAAAAAACTAAAAAAATGATGGGCGGTTTTTTTTGTTTTTTGTTTAACATGATGCAAATAAGAGAGAGAAAATGATACGAAAAAGAGGGATATAAAATATACTGTGGAAAATATAAGAAGTAAATTAGTTATTTTGACTTAGTGTTAATTCAAACGCAGGAGAGGAAGGATGTACGTCGTGTGTCTTTTCATCATTTAAAATTATTAATAAAATTCTAGTTTATAAATATTTTTCTGACTTATTTTCCATTTTTAGCTAATTTTGATTTATCTTTGAATCATTATTCAATTTACCATTTTATTAGTTTTAAATTTTACAGAAAATTACTGGAAATAAAAATATGTACAACATTCCTTTCGTGCGCATGAGATAACACTGAATTGTTTTTTTTGTTTTTCAAATGTTTATTCTCACATAACTCAAAAAAAAAAGTTAAAAATATTATGAATGTGGTCGACAAAGAATGTAAAAATTAAAAACCATTTATTTATGCTGCTTTTTGGTTTTTATATTGAAGATCACGAGCAATTTTTTTGATTGCGTATGCGTATATTGTTTTGGATTTTTGTTAACGAAGTAAAATGAATGTCTCATTTACAACAACAATAGATAGAAAAACATGAATTCCTCATGTTAAAAGGTAGGGAAAAATAACTCAAGGCGAGTGGAAGCAACAAAAAAGTTGAACCGATTTCACCCGCTTAGCTTATTTTTGATACTTACCATCATGAGAAAACACACTAATACAATAAAAATATTTGACGGCACACAATAGCAAAATGTATATTATCCGCCGTGTACATATACAAAATTCTCAATCCTCAATCCTCATTTTGCGACCAAAATCGATACCCAGGTGTGTGCATAGTCAAAGCTTACCTAAATATACAAGCCGTCAGGTTCAAGCGAGAACTATAGTTAGAATAAAAAAAATAACGTAAGAGAGCGAGAAAGGGGATTTATGTGTATTCGACCATACTTAAAATAAGAAACTTAAAATTTTTTTGGAGGGGAAATGAAAACTTCAGCTGTCACTTAAAAAACTTAAAAGGAGCGAAATTTTTCGTGTAAACTTAAGAAACTTAAAAAAGGTTGCACAAATTTTTAATGCGGGAAATAAAAAACTAGCTTGTAAATAGAAATTATAACATTTTCATTAATTATTAATAAATAAATTAAAACGAGAGTATTTGAACATTAAATTAGACTATAATAATTGAGTATTTATAATGTATATACATTTAAAACATCAAACAAAAACTGAAACATAACCTAAAAATATTTAATTGAGATACATTTTTTTAAAACAAAAAACATTGCATAGTGCTTCTGTATCACTAATTAGAAACAGTTAATGTAAATTAATTAATTTTTTATGATATAAATGAATTTAATATGATTTTTCAGCTTATAAAATTTGAAAAAGGTTGCACAACTTTTTACTGTAGAAAGTAACCAACTGGTTTGGTAAAAATTATAACATTTTGATTAATTATTAATAAATAAATCAGAACGGGAATATTTGAGCATTAAATTAGACAATAAATAATTGAGCAATTTTATTGTGCATACATTTAAAACCCAAACAAAAATTGAAACATAACCTAAAAAAATTAAATTGAGATATACAATTTTTTTAAAACAAAAAATGTTGTATAGTGTTTCTGAATCACTAATTAGAACTAGTAAATGTAAATTAATAATTTCTTACGATATAAATGAATTTAGTATAATTTTTCTTAAAATAACTGAAAAATCAAACAAAAATATTTCGCTTTGAACTTAAAAATTTTTAAGTTATCTATAGTCGAAATGTCAAAGTGAAATAAGAAAAGCTCAAATTCTTATTTTTTTTATTTTTCTTATTCCAAGTATGGTTACACCTTCAGATCAATTTTTAAAGAAGCTTAATTTAAGGGGGATACATTTTACGATTTCCCATAAGAACCCATGTAAATTGAACATTTTTGATTAAAATTTTATGAATGAAAAATACTCGTAACAGAAAATATTTTTAGGTTTATATTTAAATCAAACCTTTGAGTATAACATATTTTAAAACCAATAACTTAAATTTAGTAATTTGATTAATATAATTAAAATAAAATTGTACAAATCTACTTTTTCTTTGTATGTCTACCTATGTGAAAAATTTGGAAAAATACAGTATAAACTATCAGTGAAAAGTACAGTATAAACGAAATCAATGACGTAAGATCTTATTTTGTCAAAACAAAATTTTTTTTTTTGATATTATGAAGTTCTACACAACGTTTTTTTAAATTTTGAAAATATTTTTAACAGTGCAATAATTCTGTTAAATGGGAAACCATTCAATCGATTTTTTTCTCGATCTTTTGTAAAATTTCATATAATATTTCCTCTGTTACTTTATCTGGTGATTGTGATACTTGATAAATAAAATCAAATACGGATGCGGTAATGGGATCAAAATTTTTAAAATTTTCCGCTCCAAAATACAGTCATACATAAGTTTCTTTAACAGTTTGCACGAGTTGGTCGTTTGGACTGAATCGCCTAAATTTGGAATCATCTTTGTCGTGTACTAAATTTAGTAAAAGCGTTAGTACGAATGTTTAATTAAATAAATAAAAATACAATAAATTAAAAAAAAAAATCAACTTCCTACTTTTTTCTCCAATGACAAGTATGACATTTGTTGAGAATATGTCAAAAAATTAGCTTTTCGATTTGGTACACTACTGTCAGGTGTAGTGAGCAATTAGTGACATCTGTAGTTTACCACAAAAAATACATATATTTCGGTTACTATTTCTGTTCGAATGAGTTATAAAAATTAATAATCCGTTTTATTTTGTTTTCCCCGGACTGATTATGCTTAATAGAGCAATCAAATGTCAGAGTGGTTTCTATGTGCGAAATTTATGTGCATTAATATTAATTATTTGAAAAAAAAACAACAATTTTATTAATATTTTTTAGTTTATAAAGAGTAAACAATTTATCAGAGCCAATCAAAACTTGAAAATCTTTTGTGAAAGTGTTGGATTACGACCTCAATTTGAAAAGTACTTAATTGGTAAGAATTACAGTTTAGTTTTATAAATCATTCAAATCATTATTGCAATTTTTGAATGTTGAAAACAAACGCATCGTCCGAATTTTTCGACTTCAAATCAATAATGTTCGGATGAAATAGATCCGCATACTCGTTAAACTTTTTAATTACTAAATTATACTCCTAACTTGCTAAAACATTATTTTGAATTGTTTTTCTGAAATGTGAATTTATTTCAATTTCTTATTACCGCCATCTGATTTCAAACACGAAAACTACACGGCCATTTTGTTTTTTTTAAACTTATTTAATTAGTCGAGTTTATAAGTAGGTGTCACTAATGGCTTATTACAAAAAAAAAACATGAACGAAAGGTATGACGTCATGAGGTGTAAAGATGTGCTTGTAAATAAAGGGTTTTAGTAAAACATTAATTAAATATCTATAACCAAGATTTTATTAATTGATCTTCAAATCGTATATTTATCAATCATTCTTCTTGATAACGTAGAAATCAAAATTCATTTTTGTAAGACTTTTCATTTAAGAAAAACGATATTAAAAATCATAACTTGTCATATGATTTGTTTGAAAAATTCATTTTTTTTTTTTGTCTTTCTATCCCCCTTATATAGTATTAAGTTCGAATTTTAACCTGACGGCTTGTATATTTAGGTAAGCTTTGGCATAGTACAATTTTACTCTAACTATCTCATAAACTTTCTTCTAAAAGATTTACAAAAGGCGTAATTTTCAGCCTCTTATTGAATAAAATCAATCTGGAAAAGCTGTTTGGGTTCGAGGGTGATTAATGACCTTGATCATGAAAAACGGCGAATTTTGTTTAATTTAATCCCACTAAAGAAAAGGTTTAGTGGTCTTAGATGAAGTGTTCTAGCTGAACCCCCTCATGGTATACAATGATTGTTATACGACGTCTTGATGTAACCACATGTTTTATCTGACATATAACGCTTACATGCTTGACTAATAGTAGTAATTAATCATTTCGGTTAATTGCTATTGATCTCGAGCACACTGACAAAACGTCACTCGATTTAGAAAATTTTCTAAAATACTGACGGCCGGAACAATTTAATCACCTTTCTAAAAGATTAAACTTTAAAGAGAATTAGAATTTAAAAAATATGTAACTTTAAGAACTTTATAATCGTGAATTATTTAAGCGAACCATTAAAACAACATTAAATTTGAAATATGTTGAATGCTTTAAGTGATAACAGATAATTTCTAATAAAATTTGTCGGTTCAAGGGCTAATTTTGGTCATAATGGTTTTTCTTCTAAGATTTTGTGCCACATCTATTATAACTGAAAAACCAGACAAAATTTTGTTAACCGTTTTGAATTAAAATCGATAAGAAATCAAGCGGGCAATATTAAAAAAAAATCATTATTCAAGTACATCTAGCTATCACTTCCATTTCAATCATAACATATAAATTCAAGTATTTCTTCAAAATTGTTTGTATTTAATTAATATTTATAATTTAATTAATAATATCTAATTATTTAAATTGCGGCCAAAATGATTGTCCGGTTTGGGGACTTTCTAATAGCATTATGTGAATCTGCATATTTATTTTTATTGCTAACGCTCGAATTTATCGAATCGATTCTCATCGTGATGACAATATTCCTCAAGTCTACGTTTAATTTATGGACAATACTTTTTGGACTAATCACAGTGTTATTAACGATATTAATTTATGTATGTCTTGAATTGTTGTAGTTAAATTCTAAATTTTGAATACTTATCTATTTTTTTTTTATCTATGTACAGGGGGAACGAAGATGCGATTTCCGATGTGTTATTATAAATCCTAAACCAGAAGGCGGCGAGCATAAAGCTATTGAGCCAAAGCCACCAGCATCAGCTGAACCAACGGCACCGCCACATGAAATACGTTCAGCAGAGTAAAGATAACGTACATATAATAACCGCGACTAAAAAAAAATTTATTTTGACTACTTTTTATTTAATAAAATAAAATATAACATTTAACCTAACGAGTATAGAGATTAAAATGGTAGTGAAGACGGCTCATGCTTCACATTAACCTTACTTATCGCCCCGTCCGCATTATATACAAAAATAAAATAATTTTGATTATTTAATTTGAATTAATTGCATGTTTTGTCTACTAATAGATATTATAAATAAATGATGCCACACTTACCATGTTACACAATATAAATTAATCAGAATCAGTCACAAAAGAATTGTGTGACATTCCCCTTTCCTGTGACAGCTGTTCAAAAGATATTCAAAGTAATTGTTGCAATTTTATGTAATTTTAACCGATTCACGTGAGTTCAATTTATTTTATTTTTAGTAATGACAAATCAATATGATAATTGTACAAATTAATACAAATGTATGACATGTATAAGGTTAGGTAGTGGTCATATAATCGCAATTTAAATCGCCGGACACATTATCGCATTTTAGCTACGTCGATTTACATAAATTACGAATATTATAAAAACACGTGTTTTTTAAATTGTACGATATGTTACACAAAGTATTTATTCTAAATCACAAATGCTACATAGTATAAATATTACCAATACGTTATTTGTAATTTTCTGTTTATCTGATTCCAAATTTTTATCTAATTTAACATTTCGGTTGTAATTGGACGGAAGTGTTTGGTCAAACATACATAATTCTTGATTTAATCGATTTCAATTTTTTTGGCAAAATGATTACTAATAACGAGTTTTATAAAATGTGATGGTAATTGCCCTTTGGTTGTTTTGCCTAATGGATAGGGTTGTCGGAATTCGGAATTCTATAATAAAATAAAAATAGAATTAGTTCCCCTAATTCTCCTAACTCCAAAACTAATAGAATCGTTAAATAGGGTTACCAGATAATCGAAAACTAATAAATCGGAACATTTCTGAGAATGTAAAATTAACAAAACCGAGCAAAAATTTCGTTGGTCTAAAAACACTTTTCTCGACGTTTCGAAACCCCCTGAGTATGAAAAAACAACAAAAAAAAATGTCCGCCCGTCTGTGTGGACGTCTGGATGTCTGGTTTTCTGGAGAACGGCTTGTACGATTTGGATTTTTTTTTTCGCCAATCTGTTTCTATGGTCAAGGCGGACAATTGGAAAGCTTTTGGAACCTGTACGTCAAGAGGGTGGGGTACCTGCCTTACGAATTGTCCCAAAGTCACCTGGTTTTATAAATATTAACTACCAATTTTTGAGTGAGCATTTGAGAAATGTATATACATATATAAAAGTGAGTGTTTGTATGCGTATATGTAAGTACGAACAATATTTCAACAAACTCACACGCGATGTGGATGGCAATGGTAATAGTAATTGTATAATGGTATAATGGTTTAATGGTGTAATAGTATAATGGTATAAACAAAAATGGTGTAATGGTAATGGTATACTGGTAATGGTATAATGTCAACGGTGGTATAATGGCGATGGTGTAATGGGGTAACGGTGTATTGGTGCAATGGTGTAACGATGTAATCATATTGTGGTATAATTTTATACCCCAAACAGATAAACGGCGCTCGACGATTGACTGACTTCGCTTCTCTTCGTCTTTATGATTTTTTGCAACGACATTTTTATTTATATGAAAAATGTTGTTTGGGTTTTTACAAAAAAATATTTTCATAAACAAATATTTATTTAATGACTTATTACGAACAAATTTAAGTTCAAATTTAGATTTTTTTTACAATTGTCTTTCTCATATGACCATTTGGATGTAAAATTCAGCTAAAATTAGAAGTTTCCAAGCATTTACTATAAAAACAACAACAATAAATATAAATGTCATTCATCGCTTTAAGAAATACAAACTTTGCTAGTTTGTCGTCCCTCTATCTGTTCGCTCTTATGGAAATCCATGTATTCTAATTTAGCGCCGTTGTTTGCGCCTTTAACCTGTTTGGGGTATTATAATGGTATAATGGTATGATGGTTCGGCGGTATAGTGGCATGATGGTATGATGGAATGATAGAATGATGGAATACTAATGTGATGGAATAATGGTGTGATGGAATAATGGAATCATGGAATTATGGTATGATGGTATGATGGTATGATGGAATGATGGTATAATGTGATGATGGAATTATGGAATGATGAAGTGATGGTATAGCGGATTGATGGACTAGTGGTATGATGGAATCAATATTGAAGGATGGTGCAATGATTTTTCTAGCCGCTTTGATTTAAGTTGACGTTGAGTCGGGGGTCGAGTTAGACGTTCAGTTAGTCAAGTTTCAGTTCATAGACACGAACGGTTTTCAGACCGTGTTAGTTTAGGGATTGAGTTTGTGGTTGAGTTGAGCATTGAATTGGGATTGAGTTTGGGTTTACTGAGGTTCCAGTTGCGGATTTATTTTTGGAGATTTGTAGTTTGAGTTGGAAATTAGCTTGAGTTGAGTTCACGTACAGATCTATTTTTTCAGACCAGCGGTTGAATAAGATTTATAGAGCTTTATTTGAGGGTGAATTGAGATTTGAGTGTTAAGTTAGTTTGACTTGTTCCGAGTTGAGCTGATGTACCCATTTAGTTTTTCGGACCATGTTGAGTTAAGGATTGACTTGGGCGTTAAGTTAAGGATTGCGTTGAGGATTAAGTTGTCGATTAGAGTGTTGAGCTGGGGTGAATCGATGGAGTGCATTTGGGGATTTATTTGGGGGTTGAGTCGGGGTTGCGGTGGGAATAAGATTGTTTAGATCACGTAATTACCTAGTTTTCGAACTAATTTGGTTTCAGTTGAGGGTTGAATTGGGGTTGAGTTGTGGTTGAGTTGGTTAAGTTTAGGGTTCGGTTGAGTTGAGGTCGAGTTAGGGTTGAATAGGATTTGAGTTGAAATTAGATTAAGTTGATTTTAGTTGAGTTCATACATGTATGTAGGTTTCTTATCGAGTTGATTTTGAGATTGAGTTGGCCGTTAAGTGTGGAGTTGAATGAAGAGTTGAGATTTGGTTCGAGCTAAGTTCAGTTGGAGTTGAGTTAAGGCTTACATAGCTCACATTAGGTTAAGTAATAGGTTTGATTGGGGAATTATTTGGTGTTTGATTTGGGGTTAAGTTAATTTAGTAATTTGGTGATTGCATTTAAGATTGCCTTGAGATTGAGTTGGAGGTTGTTAGAAATTGAGTGGGAGGTTGAGCTGAAGATTTAAGGTAGATCCGCACGACGTGTTTTCATAAGTACTTTTACAAATGTGTCAACATTTGTGACAATTTTTTATGGCCACATGTTTCCTCACACATGTAATTTTCGAAAATGACTTTTATCCATTTTATTATGATTTTACACAGGGTATAACATCAAAAAATTAAACAAATGTCATCATTAACCATGGTTTTGACCGTAATTTTTCCTTTTTTTTATTTTAATTGTAGGTATTAATGAATCTAAAGAAATCAAAGTCGCCTGGTCATAAATTAATCTATTGCCGTCCATATTAATATTGAAAAACACAAATGTTTTTAATGACCGTGTGGATGTGATTTTCAACTTCACAAATATTTTAAAACACACTTGTATTTTTTGACATATTTTCGTTTGTTAGAACATAACTGAAAACACATCGTGCGGATCGACCTTTAGTTAGGGATTATTTTGCGAAGTTCTGATCACCTCATGACATGAGGTTTCAGCCCTTTATATTTTCATGTTTAACATTGCTGGTAAAAATTAGTTTTCCTTACTAAACACTTGCTTTGTAGTGTTGGAATGAAAACTTAAATTTATATTCTGGCAACACTATTTGTTTTGTATTGTCAATTGTAAAATGAAAGTATTATTTTGTTTAACCGGCTTCCGGTTTGATCATTAATAAAACTAAACTTGTTTCATTCTTGGTGTATATAAAATCTTTTATGTTCTGCGCAACCCAACATGTAGTCGCAGTTTCCAGCCTTTTCTCGCTAAACTACAGTTTTCATTTTTTTACGAATTCCAACTGTGGCATTTCTCCATCTTGCCCCTCCAAAAATTGTCCCTGATTGAATTTGCTTTTGATGTGAATAAATCGTGGTGCTTACATCCCTGAAGGTGAATTGACACCCGCTATCGTGCAAACAAAGCTTATTGAGGAACATAAGCGACGAATGGATAGAAATGTCAGCAATGGAATGGCTTTAAATGAAAACAACCAAAAGTATAAGACAAAAGGTGGCAAAAGCTGTTTTTTTTTGCCCTAAGGAGGGACATATGAAACGAAACTGCGAAAAATTTAAAGAATGGGTGAAGAACAAAAAGACATCAGGAAAGATCACCGAAAAAGAACAAGTGAATTTAATTGAGGGTGGTTCTACAGAATTTTTATTTGTAACCTCAAAATTGCAAAATGGCTGGATAATCGACTCCGGTGCAACCTGTGACCTTACTTCAAATAAGAATAACTTTATCGAGTTTGATTCGAATTATCGTGAAAAAACTCTCGTTGCTAATGGACAGCAAGTAAATGTCAACGGAAAGGGATCGATTTCAATTGAGGTTATTAACCGAATAGGTGAAAAGAATAAAGTGAAAATTCAAGATGTGTTATGAGTTCCATCAATAAGCGGAAACCTGCTGTCTGTTCGAAGGTTAATTGCCAAAGGTTTTGTTGTTTCATTTACCTCGGATCAATGCTGTGAAATTAGTTTTGGAACACGGCAGGTAGCAATCGGTGAGATGCGTGATAATCTGTATATTCTGAAGGAAGTTGAACTAGTATATTTCGTTGATGAACATAAGAAAAAATGTGCACATTATTGGCATAGAATATTCGGACATCGTGATATTGAAGTGGTGAAATCATTGGGCTCCTCTGGATTGTTCGAAAATATTGAACTTTCGGCATGTGGCAGTGATTGTAATAAGGATTTATGTCAAATATGTCTTGAAGGAAAAATGACGCGCACAAAATTTCCATCGAAAACGGAAGACAGACACAAACGCCATCTGGGAAGCGATATATTTTAACATTCATAGATGATCACTCAAGATATACTGTGATCTATCTTCTAAAAAATAAAAATGAAGTATTTGGAAAATTTACGGAATATATCGCAATGACGCAAAATATGTTTGGCCGCAAAGTAAAGGTTCTTCGAACAGATCGAGGTGGCGAGTACATCAACCAAGATTTTTTGAAATTTATGGCGAAAGAGGGAATCCAGTGTCAAAGAACGGCGCCATTTACGCCACAACAAAACGGCGTAGCAGAGAGAAAAAATCGCACTCTAGTTGAGATGGCTAGATGTATGCTCATCGATGCTGAGCTAGAAAAGAAATTTTGGGGTGAAGCGGTTAGCATGGCCAAATATATTCAGAACCGTTTACCAGGAAAAGGTTATGATAAGACACCATTTGAAAATTGGTATCATAAAAAACCAAGTATTTCACATTGCAAGAAATTTGGTACAATTTGTTATGTGCATGTGCCAGACGAAAAGCGGCGAAAATTAGATTCGAAGGCTTTTAGAGCAATTTTTGTTGGGTACGACGATACCAATTATAATCAATCAAATGGCAAGGTAGTTATCAGTTGTGATGTGAAATTTGTCGAAAAATTCAGCAACTGGAATTTTGACGAAAAAAATGAAGAGAATATAGCCAAAACAACCCAAAGTGAAAGAGAAAACTGTGCAGAAAATACTAGTTTCAATGAAGAGATAATTGTGGGTAATGATCACAGTGAATTATATTTCAATGGTGCCGATAATTCTATTGATGAGGAAGAACCAAGTAGGGACGTCGAAAATCAACCTGAGGTCCAACTGATGGACACTGAAGCAAACATAATTCGCAGCTCGAATCGAATAAATAAAAATATTCCACCGAAAATGCTTATTGAAGAGATCAACAAAGTTGAGGAGGAGAAATATGAGCCGAAAACGTATAGACAAGCTGTTGTGTGTTCTGAAAAACAAAAGTGGGTCGATGCAATGAAAGACGAAATTAAATCTCTAGAGGAAAACAATACTTGGGAACTTGTACCGTTACCACCAAATAGAAAGCCTATTGGTTGTAGATGGGTTTTCAAATTGAAAACTGACTCAAATGGAGGAATTAGCAGATACAAAGCGAGACTGGTCGTACAGGGATTCTTGCAGCAATTCGGCAGCGATTATGATCAAACATTTGCACCTGTGGTAAAGCAAACGACAATGAAGATTTTGCTTTCAATGACAGCGAAATATGGAATGAAAGTGTTACATTTTGATGCCAAAACGGCTTTCCTAAACGGGGAACTTCGAGAGGAAATATTTATGAGGCAGCCACCAGGGTTTGTTATTGACGGGAAGAAAGACTATGTGTGTTTTCTTAAAAGAAGTCTGTATGGCTTAAAGCAATCCGCAAGGGTTTGGAACGAATCACTACATCAAACATTAGTAGATGCGAAATTTGTACAGAGTAAAAATGATCCGTGCTTGTACATATTAAATCAAAGCGGAAAGATATGCTATGTTTTAGTATATGTTGATGACCTAATTGTAGCCGGTAAATATGAACATCAGTTGAAATACGTCGAAGAAGTTTTAAAGTCGAAATTCAAAATCATAAATTTGGGAGATATTAAGCACTATCTTGGACAGAAAATTACCAGAGATGAAAATGGGAATTTCCAATTAAACCAGACTGGTTATATAAATAAAGTGGTTGCTGATTTTGGAATTTCTGATGCGAAAATATCAAAAATTCCACTCGATGTTAATTATGATAGCTATGAGAGTCTATCAGAGGTTTTACTGAAGAATGATAGCTACCAGAAGCTTATAGGATGTTTGCTATATATTTCAGTAAACTCTCGGCCTGATATTTCAGCAAGCGTCTCAATATTGGCACAACGTACAAGTAAACCTACACAAACCGACTGGATGGAGCTAAAGCGTGTTCTCAAATATTTAAAAGGGACTTCAAAATTAAAATTAGTGCTGAACAATGATAATAACGAATTATTTCATGGATATGCCGATGCGAATTGGGCTGAATGCCGGGTAGACAGAAAATCTAATAGCGGATACATATTTTTTGTGTTTGGAGGTGCCGTAAGCTGGTCATGCAAAAAACAAACATGCGTGTCGCTTTCATCAACTGAGGCTGAGTTTGTCTCCTTATCAGAAGCATGTAAGGAAGCAATTTGGATTAGACGGATATTAACCGATTTTGGTGAAAAATTGAACATGCCAACAACAATATTTGAAGATAATCAGAGTTGTCTGAAGTTGATTGAAAATAAAAAACTTTCGAGCCGATCAAAACATATTGATACCAGAAGACACTTTGTCAAAGATCATGTAGACAGGAAAGAAGTTGCATGCATCTATTGTCCAACCAAAGAAATGATAGGTGACATGTTGATGAAACCTCTAGCAGCAAATCAACTTGGAAAATTAAGATTCACATATGCGGTTTATTGGAAACTAATAATTGAGGAGAAGTGTTGAATTTATTATTTCAATTATGTAGTTAGTTTCTGTAGTGAACACACCTTAAGTATGAAATATTTTGTATTGTTTTTGAATTGTAACTTATTTCATTCTGTTCTGTTCTTCTCTTCTGTCATGTCATTATAATAAAATATAAAGAAAAACGTGCAAAAGGATTTTGTGGTTTTTATCGTTTATTTTCATCATCATCGTACATTGTTTTTGATTATTGATTGCGCTTTTTCTGTCACTTTAACCATATTTGCAGCTACAGGTTTATTCGAAGTTCCGGTTTTTCAATGAAATCAACTTAATCTAACCTGCCACTACAGCCTAAACTCGACCCCTAACCGAACTTCTCACTCAAATCCAACTCAATTTCTACTCAAACCATATTCATACCATTATACCATTATACCATCCCTCCATATTACCATCACGATCATTGTCACCATCACTATCAACATCACCGTTTAAAGAATTATGATCCAAAAATCAACTCAATTGGTGAAGTTTTAGAAATTCCTCCGTAGTAACTTTTCTTAAGTCAACTTTTCCATCAACTCTACACTCAGTTACAAACATCCACTTATATGGTATTTATATATAGATTGCTCAACTGCTTACTAAACCCTAATCCAACCCCAATTCAGCTCGCAAACGGAACCCAACTCACCCCCAACTCAACCGCAAACTCAATCCCCAAACCAGCTTATATAAAAAATTGGACAACTGCTCACTTTATCTCAATCCAACACCAACTCAACTTCAAGCTCAGCTTCAACTCAACCCGAAAATTGACCCTTAACTTAACCTTTAATTCAACCCCAAAATCAATGCCCAACTTAATATTGAAGCCACCATACATAAAAAATTGGTTGATATTTATGTAACCAAATGGACAGTTCGTATGGCAGGTACTCGACCCTCTTGACGTACAGGTTCCAAAAGCTTTTCAAATCTCCATCTTGACCATAGAAACAAGTTGGCAAAAAAAAATTCTAAATCGGGCAAGCCGTTTTCGAGATACCATAGGTACAGACATCCAGCGATCCAGACATCCCGACGTCCAGACAGATGGACGGGGAGTTTTTTTGTTTTTTTTTGCTTTTTCAGACTCAGGGACTTTTTTAAAACGTCGAAAAAAGTGGTTTTTGGATCAACCAAATTTTTGGTCATTTTTGCCAGGATTTCAATATTTTGGTCTCTTTAGACCGAAGTAAAACTAAGTCCCGAATGTGACCCGAAAGTTATTTCTGTGATATAGTCATTATTTAGGTCATTAAAATATCACCTCGAAACATACGAAAATCATTATGACTTTGTATGACTTGTTCCAAGGAATGTACAAATAATAACAAAGGCTCAATTTGCATCATTCCGCATACACACATGGCTCATGTAAATTGTAATTTCTACACTGTAATTTTTATTGATTTGATATACGAGAATGTTTGTATTGTGCGAGTATTATATAGTCTCGATCGATTACATTTATGCATAATATTGACATTGAAAATCGATTATAAATTTGCTGATCTCGTGCCAAATGCGCTAGCTTCGCATGATAATGCATCCGTTGAACCTTTAACTAATAATGTAATTGTGATGCATACGCGATTGACATGCATGACCACGTCGGGTGATCGTCCATTTTATCATATCGTGTATTATGTACATATGCCGTATACTTCTGCTTATGCGGTTTGATATAAAAATTGATTTGTCATTCATTATCTAAACGAAATGAAACGCAGTCACCTGATTCTCCTAAAAAAAATTCAATTCGACATAACGTCGAATTAATACAAAAAATTATATAAAGACTAAACTTCCAATTAGTTCAAATTAAATAATCAAATACGACCAAAACTTTATTTTTTATTTTTTGTGTTTACTAAATCCATACATATGTTAGATGCAACATGCCATGACTTCGAGACCGTTTATATTTCAGGGTGAAAATATCGCTAAGTCTAATGGTGTGTGCCTCTCTAAAGGTGGCAGCGACGAATACATTGCTGATTCTAATGATAAGCTCCCCTCTTTAACTTGCGGTAACAAATCATCTGTGGATGACATTATATTAATCGTATTTTCTGATTGGTTACTATCCTCCAAACATTGATCGCTCTATAAACAGAAATATGTATATTATATACAAATAATCCAACTTCATTTCGGTACAAAATAGAATAAGCGACCTACCTTAATCAAAATCGTTAGAAATAAGGTGGTCATACCAAAAACCAATGCCCATACATTAAATGCTGACTTGGCGGAAATTGTCATCAAGATGAGAATCGATTCTAAAAAATCGATTGTCAATTGTGCAAAAATGTATCCAGTTTCGCTTAGTTCTACTAAAAAATCCATCAGCAGGGAAAACATTGTGGACCCAATTTAGTTAATTTTTACAAATCTAATGTACATACAATATTAAATTAGCAACACAAAAATTTTGAGGTTGTACACTTTAATTTGTGTTGTGAATTAAATAGCACGGATAGCTGATCAGATTATTGTTCAAAATGTCATGGATTCCTTTCAAAAATTAAAATTTTAATTGTTTATATAATAATAGTCATGTATAAGTAATCGAAACCATAATCTGCCTAGAAAATAATATCGAACCGATCCTAAACAACGTCGATATATGAACAGAAAGCGGACACTATACCACATCAAGCACACAAGAATCACCTGAAATAAAAAAAATCACCGATTTGTGGTGGCAAGTGTCGAAATATCACGTTCAAAGATAAAACCTCCACTTCACAAAACGTACAACCGATTCGGTACAGAAAGACTGAGTCACTTTGATTCAAAAAACTTATTTGAATCAACATTTCTAAGGCAGCTGTTCGGAAACGAGTCGGATTTATTGCTTGGTTTTATAACTGCCGTTTAACTGATCTAAGGCCTTTGATTCTATTAATCAAAAAATTCTTTTTAATAAACTCTTATCTCAGTTCAAATTTTCGATTTCCGTTGCCAAGTTGATTTTCAACTATCTTTCTAATCGTTCTAAGGTTGTTTTTTCGACAATTCTTTCAATTTACGAATGTTTCCAACTTTAGAACTAACATGTAAGATTAGGGTATATTGGTGTTACAATAGGTCGAGAACAGATGAGTAAGAAAATCTAACGAACAATATGACAAATTATGGATTTTAAAATCAATATTTCAGTGTTGAAATTTAATATCCCCATTTAGTTATAGTACCGCCCAATAGATGTCTCTTTAAGAATTATGTTTTCTAGTTTTTTGTCAATAAAGAATACTGTTGCCTTTTAAAACATGCATGAAAATTTTATCTGCCATCATCCGCTGCAAAATAGCTTACTTTGCAATAGGTTTTGGGTCCAGATAATAGCCTGTAATTTGCAGATTGTTGTGTAAATAAAGTTTTCTACAAAATATTTCGTTCAAACTATATAAAATCGTGTAATTAACCTTACGGTTCGTGCTTTTCTGGAAATAGAAAATTTGTAGGGTTATGTTAACGGTATGGCAGAGGAACCTACTGTCGATAAACGAAAACAGAGTAACAGGAAATAACAGGATGGCGAAGGCAAAATTGATGTTGCTGCTGCAGCCAATTAATTACGCACACATTCAAGATGCGACTAGAGCTAAAGAAGTGTGGCACTTGCCCAAAAACGCAATTGATCTTTCCAGATTGCTGAGACGAGTTGTTTTGTTGCGAACTTTTACTGAATTTCTTGACGCATAGTGATCCGGATCAGATCAAAATTTACATGTGAAACAACAACAACATTTGATCCAACATTCATTTTGGATCACAAATAGTGATCTAAAAATAGTTTAATAATATAGTTGAACAATACTATATTTTGTAAAGCGACAAATAATATGATGAATACAGTAAGAGTATGAAGAGGCAGATTCTAAACTAAACGAGACAGAAAATTGAAATTTGCTGTTTCTTTGTTTTACGTATTTTGATGTCGTTTCATGAGACATGATCTGATCCAGTTCAGATTAAACGTCAAGAAACGCGGCTTTTAATAAAAACTTTACCGAAAGCAATGGCTTAATTGAGGAATACGTGAACAGACGCGCTATTACTGCACACAAATTAAAAGTAGCTGGAATGACGATTGATGACGACCGATCTGTACTGTGTTGCTGGCAAAACGAATTTGTTGCAGGAAGTGAACTCGGTATAGACAAAGGTGGTCCTTCGGCATTACTTTCCAGAAATTTAAAACATCAGAATAAATCGCAAAGTGTTTTAAGTATGGAAAGTTAGGACATTACCAAAATTAATGCCCATCGAAAAATAATGACATAAAAAAATTTGTTAAAATCAGTAACTTGTTTCAACGTTGTGACAATTTCTAACGACACGAAACTAAAAGTTGAGTTAACGAGGGAAGATTAAGTGAACTTAAAGTGTGAAAATCATACCAAAAAGGTGGATATTCGGAATGCTTTATTCGTTCCAGGGTAAATTGTTGGCGGAAGCAGCGTTGATGAATGGCATGTTTAAACTCAGTCAATTATAGTAGAACGCAAGGACAGTAAATATTAAAAATCAAAGTGAACAATTATTATGGCACAGGCGGTTTGACCATATGGGATATTACAATCCTAACAAGTTAAAAAGTGATTTGTTTGGTTTGAAGTTTGACAAGATTATAGTAGAAATGTTATCATTTATTTAATCAAACAAAAGTCAGATGTGTTTGCAAAATTAAAGAAGTTTGAGTGCATGGCTGAAAAACAGACGGGTCAAAAAATCAAAGTGCTGCGAACAGATAACGGAACAGAATATTTCAACAAGAATTGTTCGAATTTTGTAAGGGAGTGTGGAATTGTGTATCAGTTCAGTGCTCCAAGCCGAACGCAAGAACAGGACGTTGGTGGGGAAAGCGCGACATGTGGTAACTGTTAACAACACTGCAGCATTAATTATAAATCGATCATCTTAAAATATCTTGATATCGATCATCTTGAAAGAAAAAAATTCGATCCGAGAACGCAAACATTTCCCTCGAACAAGCCAGATAAGCCAGTCGAAGGTAATGAAACGAAAGATCGAATGCGGATCTTGCAGGATTCTAAAACATTTCAGGAAGATTTCACGGTTAACGAATTTGGACAACTTGGAAACTAGGCGATTCGATCAATCGATTTGAATATTACAGTATTTAGAAAGTTTAAGCATATTGAGAATATGGATTTTGTTTCATTGGCGGCTGATACTGCACACGATCCAGCTAGAGTGGAGGAAGCCTTAAGCACCACAAGCGAAGTTTATGTGGGACAATTCGATGATTCAAGGCAAAAAGTAGGTCGCTCAAGCAGGCCAAAGTCGCACCTAGAATCAAAGTTTAAATGCAAAATTTAAATTTATATTATCGATCTATTTATTTAGGCAAGCTTCAATTTAGCAGATTAAGGTGTGGTATTCCTCTAAATTATAGAACGTGTGCCAATAACCCGTTTTATATGCCATTTAGCATATTTGATCACTGACTCAAATAAACCACCAAAATGTGGAGATCGTAGTGGAATCGTTAGCTATCCGAAGTGATTACTACCACAAAAACCTTAGCTCCTTCATTTCAGATCGACCACCATTAAAATTAGTCGCATTATCTGAATCTATTTTCAAACAGTACTCTTGGCGAGAAATGAATCTACGAAGGCAAGCCAAGAATGATTCTGAGCGAAACGGATGAATAGACAAACATAAATTTTAGTTTTAGATTTGGATTTTGCACTGGGCCTAGTTAAAATCGGTCCGCAAAAGTCGATTCCACATATAAAAAATGGTGTAGACTGATTAAGGCGGTCAACAGGTAGATCGCCCATTATTTGGTGTGACAATTTTGGTTTGTTACGAAAGCAACGAATACACTCATTAATAACCTGTCTACACAAATTACGAGTGACCTCCGATAACCCAGTACTGTAACCTTAAATTATATAATAAAGTTTGAGGCTCACAATGCAATAAACGTTTACGCTCAAATTGAATTAGGAGTTTCGTGAATGCATGTTTAGATGGCAGCACTACTTGGTGCTTATATTATAATTAAGGTTCGAATTATTAAAACGACAACAAACAAGAAAAATTTCCATTTCATCAAGGAGTTTGGCAAGACAGAATGTTTCTTCAATCGTTTATCATTAGAATATTCAGTTAGCTGAACTATTTTTAAAAGGCAGTTTAATGACTTTTCAGTTTAGTTGAACTTAGCTCACCGGATAGCTTAAGTTCACCTACAGCTTTAGAATTACTAATAAATTGCAGCATGTAAGCCGTTATGCGACGAAGTTTTGTGAATGATGAAAATCGAACAAATTAATCCCAAGGCGAAGAAATGCACACCGTACCTGAAAAGGTTTGACGAAATTCTAAGCTCAATAAATCTGAAGTAATTTTTAAATTAGAATTTTTTGGCCATCTGGATGGATCTTCTCGAAGAAATGAAGGACCCGACCACCATAAAACATGCTCTAAAAATTCACTTGGCATTAAACCTCGTGATACAAAGTCAGCAAGATTTTGGGACGCCGGTACAGAGCACCAACTTTGTATTGGAGATAGTTGTTGAATTAAACTGATTCGCTGAGTATAACCAAGGACAGATTTTATTGCACTATAATTTAAGACTTGCAAGTGAGGTACATTTTGGCAAGGTCAGCAGTAGAAGCCACGATGTGTTTCCTTAACCTTCGAATAATAGATAGTAAATCTGATTGGATAGTTGTGGATGAAGGCTTTGAGGATCTATTATAAACTACCCTTAACTGAGTCGTGGTACTAGTATCTTTGATAACAAAATGGTGAGGAAAGTAAAATGCTTTGTTGAAGGAATTATTTATGGTTTTTTGGTTCTAAACGACTTCCATAAGTCCCTTAGTTAATATCAGATTGGCGTATTAATTTTCTTTCCATAGCATAAGCGCAGTAAAGTTTGAAAGGCCAAGCTAGTTAATATCATCTATCATGGCTAGAAGAAAGGCGTTTGTTATTTTGACTAAAGCGCTGTTCACAATATTTTTCTTCTAAAGAATAATTGTTTTCAAGTGAAAGAGTCTAACTTCCAATATCGTTTAATGTAATTGTGAAGGGCTTCCAAGGTACATAACCAACGTGTTCTGAATGGTATTATGACTCATAACGGTACCACTAACTACATATCCAAAAACACTCGAATAAAATGGAGGCAGATTCGTCAATAATTCATTATAGATTTCTGCCCCAATCAAAATATCGATTTCGTTTCGATCGCGCTTCTTTGCCTTTTTAGAGCCAAAGTATCATCTGAATCTGAACAATTGATGAAAGTTTAATATGTGATACTGCAAGTACAAGTGAATGGAACTGGAATTTAACACTATCAATACCACTCAATGAACTATTTTTAAAAATAATTTCAAAAGTTGAAAATTTAAGTTGGAAAAATGTCAAAATTTTACATTACGGTTTCAAAGGCGTAATATGTATAAATGAAATTGTTATATAAAAATTACTTACTAACTAAGAAAAAATGAAAATGTAAACACGCATATAACCAAACTTACAAAATGATTCGATGATGATGATGATGAATATTACCCGTTAATGTCCATTCATTGGGTGGAATTATCATGAATTGCAATATCCACCAAAAATAATCTCGAGTAATGTTGAATTGATAAAGTTAGAAGTTAAATGGCCACTACAACAGGTATTTATTTCCAAATATGTCGAAGAACGTTGAATTGACGTTTGCTGAATTTGGTTGGCCAGTAGAAAATATGGCTGATGTTTTAAGTTATAAATAAATGTTAAACGTCCCACAACATGTGATAAACAAGGTCATAGTTTGGTCACGTTAATTGAAACCTTGTAAAATATGGTGATCTGTAATTCGCATGTGGCGAGGAATGTGATACGATAACTATTTAAGATGATTCACTTAAATGTTGTTAATCTATGTATCTTCGTTATTAAATATAGTTAACTGGATAAATCTCGACTGATGTTTAATGATTTCTCGCTTGCTACTAAGTTAAATGTATTGTTCTCGCTATATTTTAACTTGCCGTTTGCATTGATAATTGACTCATATACGATTCACTTTTATGATGTTAGACGTCGTTATCTCCGTTATTGAATAATCATCCGCACAAATCTTGATCGACATTACAATAATTTGATAACAATGATTTAACTGTCAATAGCACACTCAATTACTTTGCCCGAGAATATTCTCCACATAAAAACGGTATCACTTATGTATGTATATCACTGTTTCGAAGACGTTGAGAAAATTTACTTAACAATAGCCCGGGCCCACAATATGCACCGAAATATAATTTTTTGCCGTGATCCAGCAAATTGGTAAAACTATTCCAAGGGCTGCGTACTCAGCCTTCCTGTAATCTCTATACAGGAATAATTTTTTTGTCATGCAGAATTGGTTTAAATTTTTGCAGGAGCATTTTTTCGAATAGCTTACAAAGGCTTTTCATCAATGCTTTTTTTGATTTTCTTTTCTACTTGGCGAAACTACATAGTTTTAAATTGTTTGGGGGTTTCCAATTTGCTCGTTGGGTGTAAAAACCTTACTAACCTTACAAATATGTTTGCTTTATCTGCGTCACTTCTTGCCAAGTTTCCGTCAGGAAGACGAATGGAATTTGAATTCGAATGTAATTTGAAGGTACAAGTTCAAACCCAAAGTTTCCGAAATAAAAGGTTCGAGTTGGCCTTATTTAGGCACAGATTTCCGAATCTTTTCGTTGCCAGCTCAAGAAGAAAGTATTTCTTTATATGTATGAGTATTTGTTGTTCAGTAAGGCCGAAGATTACAAGTTCGAGTCGTGTTTATATTAACATTTTTTCGCTTAACACGATAAATAATATCGACTATATTAACCTACATTTAGGCGAAGCAAATTAAAATGATCGAGTACCCATAAAAATGTTTATTCATTTCCATTCAATAAAAAAAACGATCAAGTTCAATACCAATGTCATAAATATTCACTTTCAAAATAAATAAATAAATTTAACCTTAATGATTTTTAAATATGTATTTATACTACCTACTTAGTTCGAGTACATTATTTATGAATGTTGTGGTATTCTAACATACATGACAAATTTACAGATAGATACAAGAATCCAACTAATATGAGTAAACAGAGCGAATCATGTGTTTTATAAAAGTTTTTATTTATGAATGAAACGAAACATAGAAAGAAGATAAAATATGAAACAAACAAAAAAATGAGAAACACGATTAAAATGGGTAACGAAAAACAAAATCACGCCATACGATCTGCTTCTCTCGCGCTTATGTACTTATTCGCGATTCGCGAATTCAATTATCGTCTGATACACACGTGAGAGTTTTATTTTTGTTTCTTTTTTTTTATGGTAAGCGAAGAGCGAACGAACCATTCTTCACCCTCTCTTCATACTCTCGCTATATTTTCTCGATTTAAAATTTTTGCAACAAACAATAATGACCTTGACCGTGTAACTATCTTGTTAAAAGCCAGCCATAATGATATAAATTATATAATTTCACAGTTATTTTTAGAATTACCTAGGAACAAGAATAAAAATAATTTAATAAAAATATTTTCATCAAAAAGCAAATAAAACGGAATTAGGTGTTTGGATTTCTTTATCGCAAACAATATTATTATGGTACGGTGTGTGAAAGGGAGGGAAAATACTCGATTAGCATAATATTTTTGGCAAAATCAACAACGTGTCGATAACATTAACATGGTCGATAAGATGACAGTGCTAATTTCGTATTTTTACAATATTGTTATTGTACAAATGCCGGCTGGTATTTTTAACGTATCGTTCGATTTTTCACTCAGCTGTTTTGGTCACCATCGTTCTTTTCTTATTCGTTTTTATAATTCTTCTTGTATTACGTCACTCTATAGTTTATAAGACAGTACGTGACCTTTAGTGTGATGATTTGATTTTTGATCGATGATGAATTGGCTTACCTTTGGATTATAATCGTTTAAACGTCTAAAATGTAAAACAAAGTTGAAAGATTGAAGATTGACAGAAAATTTGAGACTAAAAAAGACGCCAAAATAGTCCATTTTATTAATTGAAGAGGATTTTGGGCTAAAGTATACTTACAGAGTAGTCACAACGCAAAAACTTTATGCTTTTTACTTACACAGGTTCGTATGAATTTCCAACATAAGAACAAAAATTTGTCTTCGTTATGTTGGAGATTCATACAAACCTGTAAGTAAAAAGTAAGAAGTTTTTGCATTGTGAATACTGTGGTATACTGGGTACACCAAGAAAATCAGGTAAGACGTATATCTGTTGAAAATTTTTGAATGTAGGATCACAGAATACAACTGATTAGTTCATCTTTCTTCTGTGGTAGGATTGTGTACCTAAAGTTTTTAGGGAATAGGACCCAAAGGCCGAATGTTGAAAGGCCGAACGCCGAAACGGCGAACGCCGAAAGGCTGAACGCCGAAAGGGCGAACGCCGAAAGGCTGAACGCCGAATATCGAAAGGCCGAATGTCTTGAAAGGCCGAAAGTGTCGAAAGGCCGAATGTGTCGAAAGGCCGAATCTCGAAAGGGTCGAAAGGCCGAATCACGAAAGGGTCGAAAGTCCGGTTATCAAAAAGCCGAATTTCGAAAAGTCCAATGTGTCGAAAGGCCGAATGTCGAAAGGCTGATTGTGTCGAAAGGCCGAATGTATCGAAAAGCCATTTCTGTCGAAATTGATTTTAATTTTTCATCTTTTTATCAATGAAAATTTTCAAAATTTAAATTTTTAACCGAATTTTTGTATACAAATGTTTAATAGTAAATCGCCTTAAATATTAAAATCTTCTTACATTTTTTTTTTTTTTGTTGAATTGGTTTAAATTTAAAGTCGTAACATTTTTTCGGTACAAGGGTAAAATTATTTACTGTAAATTAAAATCTTGACACATTGCATTTATCTCTAGAGTCCAAATAAATCTGATGGTTAGAGATGATATTGACAACCAAAACTATAGTTTTGAATTTAACTTATTTGTATCAAATTAATTTCAAATGATTATTTTAAACTGTAGCTTTTATATTTACCCAGTTAGCCTTATGAATCCCAAAAGGTTTTGTTCTTTTTCTTTAATTTAGCTTTGATTAAGTTAAGTAAACCAACGCATGCTCAGAGAGTTGTACTGTAACATTGTCTTTAGTATTTTGAGCAAACCGATGACCTATACAATAAACTTTGAAGTAATCTATTAGCTTCTCAAAACATTTTCCAACAAGATTCATTTGCAACAGTGTTGCGAAAATAAGCTAATCAAAATGTTGTGTATTTAACGCTTGATGGTAATTTCAATAAAAAAAATCATTAAATCATAATTCTTACTCCAAATTCTTCATTAACATTATAATCTAATAACATTACATTTAAGTACTTTTCATACCAGGCGCCTCGCCTCGAAATATTTAGTTACCACAAATCCGAAGCTGAGACTCTTTCATACCGGTGGCGTTGGCTTTGAACATTCGGTTGCTATCAAATATTTTATTTAGGTCTATTTTACACGTGAATTATAGCAAGAACTGAGATATTCTAAATTTGTAACGTACATATGAGCTAAATTTTTTGGTAAATATGAAATACCATATTTGTGCAAAAAATGTGATTTATAGGTTATGTTGAGAAAGCACTTCGCTTTGTACTATTTTAAAATATCGCAGTCGAGTGTGGAACGCATTGCCTTGGCTTTGTAGATAACTTCATTGTAATATATTTTGTTTTTTTTTAAATTATCACTAAAAAATAAATTATTTTTCAACAAATTGAATTTATTATTGGGTGCATGCATTAAAAACCGGAATTTTTTATGAAATTTGAGCCTTTATTATGGAAAAATATTACAAGATTTTTTATTCAAAGTATTGCCCATCGCTACCCACTACTTTTTTCCATCTTTCTGGCAATTTATGGATTCCATCCCAGAAAAACTGCGCCGGCTTGGCGGCCAAAAACGAATCGAGCCAATTTTCGATACCTTGAACTGAAGTGAAGCGTATTCCTGATAGGGCATTCTGCATGGATCGAAATAGGTGGTAGTCGGAAGGAGCAAGGTCTGGGCTATAAGACGGGTGAGGCAGAATTTCCCATCCGTTATTCTCCAGGTAATTTTTGACCGAGCGTTATCGTGGTGGAAAATGATTGACTCGTATACGTTGGCCGCTCTGCCTGGATTTTCTGCTTCAATCGGATCAATTGTTGACGATAGAGTTGGGCATTGATGGTTTGGCCACTTGGCAACAGCTTATAGTGGATCACACCTAGCTGGTCCCACCAAATGCACAGCATGACCTTGGCTCCTCGCCTTTCTTGACATACGTTTTTTTGCGCTTGGGATTATCGTAATGGATCCATTTTTCATCGCCAGTGACAATACGATGCAAAAACGACTTCTTTTTGTGGCGCTCGAGCAGCATTTCGGACATGCAAAATCGTATTTCCACGTCTCTTGGCTTCAACTCGTATGGCACCCAATTTCCCATCTTTTGGATGAATCCCAAGGCTTTCAAACGTCTGGAAATTGTTGCTTGATCAACTCCCAATGATTCTGCAAGTTCTTCTTGCGTTTGATATGAATCTTGATCGAGTAATGCCTCCAATTCTTCATCCTCAAACTTTTTCGGCTGACCAGGACGCTCTTTGTCCTTGATGTCAAAATCACCACTTTTGAAGCGACTAAACCACTCAAAGCACTGTGTTTTTGCAAGAGCATGCTCACCATACAAATTCACGAGCAAACGATGACTTTCATCTGCAGTTTTGTTTGCGAAAAAGTGACTCAACAAAACTTCCCGCAAATGCTGTTTTTTTTCGCCAATTTGATAAATTTTCCATCGTTGAAATCGGTTGGATGTGCACAATCAAAACAAAAACTTTTAGCTGATTTTGACAGGTATTGAATAAGGCTTTCTAATGACATATATGTCCATGATGTACTATAACGCATAAACAAGTAATGACATCTAGTATCAAATTCCGGTTGTTAATGCATACACCCAATACTATAAAATTAAACGGTATCAATCGAATAAAACTAATTTACATAGTTAAAAAACGAAATAAAAAATTTTTATTTACGAAGCTCAAAGCCGAGGCCTGGTATGAAAAGTACTTTAATATCTATAACAATTCATTCAGTTATGAACAAGACCCAAATCGGCCTTTCAACACGTTCGGTCGTTCAACCCATTCGGCCTTTCGACATTCAGCCTTTCGACCCATTCGGCCTTTCAACACTTTCAGCCTTTCGACCCAATCGACCATTAAACATTCAGCCTTTCGACACATTCGGCCATACAATATTGGGCCTTTCGACATTCGGCCTTTCAACATCGAACAAATTTTAGGAGGTGCAAGACAAATTTTCTGCGAAAATTTTCTTTTTTTCTAAAAAAAATGTTGTTATAATTTTATTCAAAATGCGTAAAAATGTGCAATTTTTATAAAGATTTTGATGTTAGGAATACTTTGCAATTTTTTTTCTTACTTAATTTAAAATTATAAATAAAATTTGAAACATGAAGAATCATATAAATTCTAGAAAAGCGGTGGTTTGGAGACGGCAGCCCCTACCTCTAAGGTTTCCAACGAATAAAAAATATATTTAAAAAAATGTTATGTTTAAAAAATTTGCAGTTTTTAGCTTCTGTGGTACTGTCAGAAAAAGCGTTGACGTCTGCAAAGAGATCCCAAACTTTTTTTCAAGTGGGCGCCGAAATAAACCTCGCAAGAGGGGCACCTTACAGCCTCGCTCCCCGGCACTGAGATCAACGACCTTCTCTACCAAAGTTAGCAGTTTAACTGTGCTTTTATGTAATGTGTTGAGTTAATTAAAATATTGAAATTTAGACGTCACTAGAGAAAAGTGATGGATCTGAAAATATACATAAATATAAAGAAAGAAGAGACGTATGCCATGTTGCCAAGAACGAGGTTGAGTTAGGTTGGATTGAAATTAGGTTTCGTTAAATTTCAAAATGGCGTCGTTCGTTTCCATGTAAGTGACTTAGGTTGAGTTGAAAGTTTAATAGCCAGCCGTATTATAAATACACTTAGGACTTGTT
Source organism: Tipula vernalis (assembly GCA_958295665.1). Classification (NCBI taxonomy): domain Eukaryota; kingdom Metazoa; phylum Arthropoda; class Insecta; order Diptera; family Tipulidae; genus Tipula; species Tipula vernalis. The sequence goes on along the minus strand of OY282558.1, from coordinate 401,826,264 downwards.
TATTAGGTTCTTAATTTTTTCTCAATATTTTTTCTTGTATTTAATTATTGTAATAATTTTTATGGCGGTACTCAATTCCCTAGCTTCGTTGAGTTTAAAATGACTTAACGAAAACGCTACTCCATCCTCGTTTCCACGAACACTAACTTCAACTCAAGCTACATACCTTGAACCTTATAAGGAAACAAGTTAATAAAAAAGACATGATAGAGTGTGGTACAGTTGTCATTACATAAAAATGAAAATAAAAAAATTTAAAATGAGTGATAACCTCAAATCACCATAGGGCCACAGGCCACCGTTTAATTATCAGCGAAACAGCTGAAACGTGTACAAGGGATGATTTGAGCAGTTTATCACTGTATTTAAAATAGAGGATGACAACCAGAAAAAAAACGACTTTATTAAATTTTTTGCGGTAACGACACATATCAATTTATATGTAGAAGAAACTGGATGACCATTTTTTTGATGCGGTTAACGTGTGGATCGAAAGGAAACGTTTTTTCGAATGTGTCCAAGAAGAGGGCTAATCATGCCAAGATTTTGTAATGAAGTTAGGTGGTATGGCCATGGATTGCCAATTTGGTCAGCATATGGAGGATGTGGTTCTATATAGATGTGTCAGGAGAATAAACAACAATAAAATTTTTGACGAATTGTGTGATGATACGAGAAATTTAGACAGCATAAATATTCATTAAACGAATTTAGTAAATGTTATTTAAAATTGATTTAGACAAATTTTAAAATTTTAATTGGGTTCGGAACGGACTTATTGACGGTCCTAGCTACTTGTAAACGTTAAACTTTCTACATACAATGCGCAATCCTTCAAGTACATATTAATAGCTGACTCGAATTTATTCATTTTACACATGAACTCACGTTCATGGCAGACAACGATTAATTTTAGTGAGTCAGTGGCAACACATACACCAAACTGACGAATTTCAAAGATTTTCTTTGTTTATTTGATAAAATTTTAATTTGATTGTAATATTGGATATGTGGCTACCAAATGTCGTTGGTAATTTAGCCGAATTATGTACATAGTTTGAATTGGTTGCTATAAGTATTGCCTAATTGCATTATGCCATAATGGCAACATTGTATACACCCGACGAAACTACAACTTGAGTAAAGTAGTACCGTCGCCATTCGTAGAAAAAAAGAAAACGCATGATATGGGAAACAGAGTCCTTTTTCTACCTTTGTAGTGTGTACACGTAGCATAATAAAAAGTTACCAATAAAGAAATTAAAATAAAATAAAATAAATTAAAATAAAATAAAAGTTTAGTCAGTGTATTGAAATTTATGATCTTTGGAATTGGGCGATATAATCAAAATAGAGTGGGTAATAAGTTAAGAAGTAACTTCATATTCCACAACTGGTGACCGCGAGTTGGTAAAAAATAATAACGCCATTTTGATCATCGTGATTTATTTGCATGGAGAATACAAATTTATTTGAATAAATAAGGGATGACGGGGTTCAAAGCATAACTACAATTTTATTATACACGGACGAAGGGTTAATTTGCATGTGTGTCGGAGTGAACTAAGAAAAAAGCTAAATATCGAACAACGACTTGGCAAACAAAATTCATGTTTTAAGGTAAAACATTTTTTCACTGATTGGAATCAAGCTGACAAATTGGACAAACCGGACAATTTGGATGGATGATCAACAACTGTAATCAGCACGGAATAATCGTTTCATCAAGTAGCAGCGTAATACATTTTTTATTGTAAGACGTCGGTGCGAAATTCTTTAAGGTTAGTTTGGTTTGGTTTAGTGTATACAGTGTTTTTCGATTGAACTTTTATAGTTAAAATTGAATTGTTATCGTAAAGTTTAGAATTTTTAATATTTCTTAAACGGGACGTAATTTGTAGATATGGTTAACGAAAATGAGGAGAGTAAAAAGGTGGAGAAAAGCAATAATGAAAGGCAAA